>JANIJN010000001.1:0-108148 GCA_030557975.1 Soucietia sequanensis
CCACATCTTATAACTTTGTCTAACTAATTCACCTCATCCGTTTCACATCCCCCAGTCTAAAATGACTGAATTATATTTCTTACGGCATGGAATTAGAATTGATCACGCCCTACGTCTTGATTCAAATTCAAAACCCCTAAATCCCGATTATCAACCTTATGATCCTTCCCTTGCTGAACTGGCGGTTGATCAATTAGATCAAGCTGGTTCCGATATTCTTAATCTTACTTCTGCTTTTGAATCTTCATCTTCATCACTGGTCGATCCAACTGATTCAACAACCACCGCCCCTCCTACTATTAGAAAAAACATTTTCATTCATTTTTCTCCTTATTTAAGATGTTGTCAATCCGCCGATATTATCACCACAAATTTAAAAGCAAAAATTGCTGAATCATATCCAAATTATAAAGTAAGATTTCAATTATTGGGTGATTTTGCTCTAAGTGAATGGATTCATGATAAAATGAAAAACAAACCTCATTTCACCGATTCCAATGATGCTTATCAAATGTATACTCCAAATATTAAAACTTTATCAAATAAACTGTCAGTTAGTTCTTTTAGACCAACCAATTCTTTGGGTCCTTTCAATGGTCCTGATTTATCTTATAAAGATTATCAATCTCGTTGTAAATCTTATTTTAAAAAATTATTGGCCACCTATGATAAACCATCATACTTCAAAAATAAAGATATTATTATTGTTATTTCTCATGGTTATGTTATAAATAATTTCATTTCGTATTTTATAAATCATCCAATATTTGATGAAATTCCTGAAGCAAAAATAAATTCCGCCAAAAGAATCCCCAATCGTGAATTAACCGACGATGAAGAAAAGCAAAATTCAGAAAATTATACTTGGACTCTTGTTAAAGATAGTCTTGATTTATTAAATCATGAAAATATTGATGCTACTTTAAATCTTGAAACTGACATTGTTTACTATAAAACCAATTTTATAAAACGTGATGAATTTAATGAACCAGTATCTTCCGTTACCACTAATACTTCCTCAAATGGTGGTGGTGGTGGAGGATTTCTTGGTAAACCAAATTTTGATAAACCAAGAGCTTCATTTAAAATTGAAGCTGCAACTCCAACCAATACTCCTCCTACTTCTGACAATGTAACTAAAGTTGAAATAAAATCAACTAAAGATAATCATAATAATCCAGAAATTATTCGAAATTATAATCCAATTTGTCCAAGCGCTCGTGATTGGTCTCCATTACAAAAACAAAATAGTTTCCAAGTTAAAACTGATTTTAAATTAAAAGTTATGAATGATGAAGCCTTTAAGAAAAATTTCTCATTAGATAATCATCCATTATATCCTGTAAGTCCCGAAGTTTCACCTAGTTCAAAACCAACTAGAAATAATTCCGTGATTGATTTAAGTAAATTAACCGATAATAATGAAATTTATAAACCAATGAGATTAAGATATTCAACAGCTTCACAAATTTCAATACATCATTTAAATTCAAAAGTTAATTCACAAGTTAATTTAGCGCAATTTCAAAGAAATGCAAATAATAGTTCAAATAATAATTCAAATGGTAATTCAAGTAATAATTCATCAATTGATTTATCCAATTATATTAGTCATATGTCAAGAAAACGTTCATTATCAAATCCAACTTCCACTCATGTAACGGTGGCTCATAATGCTAAAGATAGTTATTTCCCTTCCACTATTATATCAAAGGTTAAATCAACACCCGAAGGTGATGAATATACAAATCATAATCAATCCCCAAGTAATAATAATAATCATCATAATCATAATCATAATCATAATCATAATCATAATAATGACGATCTTGATATAATTCAAGAATTCAATAATGATAATGGACCGAAAACTCCAGGTGCAATAGATATAAATAATTTTAATTTAAGTACATCATCATTATATCATAAATCAAGTATTTCATCAAATTCAAATTCAAATAATGATAATTCATCAAATTATAATTCAGATATTCATTCAAATAGTACATCACCTCCAATTCATCTAAATTCAAATTCAATTTCAAGAAGACCAATTCCAACTCCTTATCAACCTCCAAATCCATTATTAAATAGATCAAAATCTCTTAATTATAAAAAAAATGCTACAAATGGTAGTGGTGGAACTAGTGGGAAATCATTGGCATTACTTGCAAAATATCAACAACATCAAAAATCAATGGAAAAGGATAAAATTGCAGGTGAAGAAGGAGGAGGAGAATCAGATGATTATGATGCTGATGCTGATGATGATTCAACTGTAAATCAAAGATTATTTTCATTATCTTTCAATCAAAATCCTTCAAACAATCCAAATCATCATCATGGTCATATAACAAGGTATGATTCACCTAAGATTACTGATGGTAAATTACCTGCTAATGGTAAAAAATTAAAATCAATGTTTCATAATGATGATAAAATTGATGATTCAAATGAAGATGATGCAGAATTTAGTTATTCGGATGATCAAAGTTTCCTTGATGAAGGTGATGAACAAATCAATCAACAAAATCATAATGTAAGAGGTTCAATTGGTAAGAATAATGGTTCTCGTAATGATGATGATGATGCCAGTGATGACAGTGATTCTGATAGTGAGAGTGATGATTCAATTAATTCTGATGATGAAATTGGTAGATTGAAGAATAAAGGTGAGAAGAAAAATTCACAATTTATTTGGTTTGGTCAAAATAGATGAAGAAAAAATAATCAAAAGGAAATTGTTTCATCAATGACAGAATGAATTTTAAAAACGTCGGACTTATTCAATCGAATATAAATACTTGATAAGTTCTCAAGGTTTATTGACTCATGACGTCGAAAAGAAAGTTCACTTCATATTTAACTATTTTGAGAGAAAATCATAGCGTAAAGAAATCTACGAGACTTGAAATGAACTACTACTTGTTCGGTATAGTCGAGGATGAAAAATTTCAAGGAATTGTTGCATTGGTTTCGTATATGTAAACATCGAAATAGACGATTGATTCAAATCTGACAACATTTTAATTTTTCGTTCGAAATGAGGTTGACACCACTAATAATATGTACTTGCTTGATCTTGTTTTAAATTGAACTAGTTTCCCCCTAATTTATCGGTCTAAGTGATTGTATAAATAAGATGACTCATAAACTTATATTGAACTGGTCGTCAATATAGAGAATGCCTCAAGTTGAAAATGTTGTCACTGAATCATCGGCCCATGCCCATAAAATATCACTTTTTGGTTAAAAGTAAAAATGATTTCATTACTCAATTAACGAAGAAATTTCACAATTAATAATCACCTTTAATTTGGTCAAAATAGATAATAGAATGACCAAAGTAAAGCAAATAATAAAACGAATTCATTTTCATTACATAGAATAAAACTTTAGAGCCTTAAATTAGATAGAAAAAAAAAAAAAAAACTGATATCTTGGGGCAATTTTCATATGAATCATTTTAATCAATTTGATTATACGGCTTGAAAATACAAGAGTATCGCTTTTTCTTTCATCATAAGTGAATTTCACAACTTATGTTCAAAATTGTTGAAGCTTTTATGTTTTAACTTCTTGATATCATTTCAATAGTATATTTAATAAACGTGTATATATATTAAATTTTTTATGTAATATATGTAAGTTTTGAACAATCGAAGTCTTAGATGTTCTCAAGTATATAATTAATTGAGCAAAGCGATGAAATGTGTTGACCACTTTTTATCAACAACAACTCGAAGATGTGAATATTTGTGATGACACAATTGAATTAAAGGATGAAAGCATCCTTTGGAGAACTGATGTATTGCATGATCTAAATATATGATGTAAAATTAGCACCCAATAATTTATGTGCGTATAACAAAAATTCACCAAAATAAACTCAAACAGAGATAACAAAAAGTCTTATCGAGAGGTACATAAACCAACAGAAACAATAACTTTATTAACAGAATTACACAATAATTCAATGTCTTTAGATGTCGATACTTCAACACGAGGTAAAGGCTCGTCAATATCCACTTCGAATACCACCACCATTGGATTATCAAAAGATTTAACTATCCCACTAATAATTAAATTATGTTACTTACAACCATCAATTAAATCAATAAATAAAGTAAAATCAAATTTAGCACGAAGTTCAATAAAGTATTCACAACCTGAAATATTTAGTAAGCTATCAAATATAAGTTTAAACTCTGACTTGTTTATCAAAATTGAAATTTTCGATGGTAATAATAATTTAATTTCAAATTCAATTCAAACTTCATATAAGAATTTTCAATCAAATTCAAATTCGAGTAATTCTAATAAAAACAAAAGAGTATGGGATCAATTTTATAAATTATCAGTAAATTATAATCAGCTACCCATTGATGCATATCTTAAATTCACAATATATGAAATTGTTCATTCAAAATCAAGTATATTTGGTATTGGTTACCTCTCAATTTTCAATAAGTTAAACTCAACTTTAAGAAAGGGAAGTCATAAAATAAAAGTGTTCACTAATTTATCAAAATTGCAAAGGGGCAAGCCAGTGAAAGTTGAATATGGTAATATGCCTGGACTAACCAAAATAGAAGAAAATCTAATAAATTATGAGAATGGTGAATTTTCAAGATCAAATTGGCTAGATAAATTATCACTATCTAAAATTGAAAATCAAAGATATTCAAAGTATAATGAACTATCAGAAAATGGTGAGAATCAAGAGGAAGAAGAAGAAGATGATGATGATATCGTTTATTATTTGTATATTGAACTACCCAATTTCGACTTATCAATTGTTTATTCCGATAAAATTTATACTTTACCCAATCATTTAAAAAACATTGATAGTTTTAATAATAACCTAACGGCAACCGACTCACAAAATAATTTTAATAATACTAATAATAGTAACATAATCATAAACTCAATTGATATACCCATGTTAAGAAGTTCATCAACGAGTATGAAAGTTTATGATCCTGATTTTGATAATTTAAATCTACAAAACTTGCAAAATTTACAATCTTTGAATAATGATCTGCCTGCAAAAAACTATAATGTATCAAGTGGTGGAGTTAACGGAGTAGGAGGGTCAGGAAGTGGAGGAATCACTGGAAATATAAATTATCTTGACCCAATTGAAATGAAATATCATAAATTGGAACGAAATATAAATAATAATTCAATTTTGGATAAGGAATTGAAACCAACTCCACAAATAAGAGATGAATTACTAAAAATTTTGAATAAACCATCGAATATTGAACTAAATGAATTTGAAAAAAATTTGATTTGGAAATTTCGTTATTATTTTTCAAAAAACAATTCAATTTCTAATAATAAAATATTTGATGATGAAAATTCAACTTCAACATCTCATAAACCAATTACTCCGAAAACTAATAGAAATGTCAAACTGTTTTTAACTAAATTTTTAAAATCGATCAATTGGGACAATGATTATGAATTAGATCATGCATTTAATGAAATAATACCCAATTACTGGACGGTTGATAAAATACAAATTGGTGATGCGTTAGAATTATTGAGTAATTATTTCAATCCATATACTTTGACATCTGGATTTCTATTAAGATCGGGCAACGAAAATAATCATAATAATAATGCACAGGAAAATAATTTGAATAAAGATCAAATTAATAACGATGAACTCAAATTCAAAAAAATCTTTAATCATGTTATATTCTTGAGAAAATTTGCAGTTGACAGATTAAAATTGGCAAACGGTGATGAATTATTATTATATTTATTACAATTAGTTCAAGCATTAAAATTTGAAGCGATTATATTTGAAAATGAATTGATCTCAAATTCTTCATTACAACCTTCAGTTGATGATAATGATAGTCTGATAATGAAATCTCCTTTAGCTAAATTCTTAATCGAAAAATCAATTGAAAACAATAAGCTTGGAAATTTCTTTTATTGGTATGTTAAAGTTGAAAATGAAGATCAACTAAATAATATTAATAATAACGGCTCGGATAATTACCCAATCAAAATCTATTCACTAGTACTCAATAAATATATTGAAAATTTGAAGAAATATTCATCAACTAATAAACTTCCAAATTATAGTTTCTTAAAAAGACAAATTTGGTTTATAAAAAAGTTGACAAATTTAGTTGAATTGCTTAGATTCACATTTAAAAAGAATGAAGCAACAGCCAAGAAGATTCAATTTTTAAGAGATTACCTTTCTGATACATCAAATGAATTTTTAAAATTTCCTGAACCCTTACCATTGCCATTGGATCCATCCATTATAATATGTGGAGTTTATCCTAATGAATCGTCAGTTTTCAAAAGTTCATTGGCACCTTTGAAAATTACATTTAAAACAATTACGAATTATAAAGAAAATGTTCAATCTCATTCATCACAGATATTTGGAGGTAAGAAAAATTATAAATATGATAAATTTTCATTGATGTTTAAAATAGGCGATGATTTGAGACAAGATCAATTAGTAATTCAAATCATAAATTTAATGGATCAATTATTGAAAACAGAAAATTTGGATTTAAGATTAACTCCATATAAAATCTTAGCAACAAGTCCGATTGCTGGTTTGATTCAATTTGTTCCTAATGAAACTCTTGATTCTGTTTTATCCCAAACCTATCCAATTTCTCTAACCCAAGATAGTGATAATCAGACAGGCAATCATGATAATGAAACCACAGTATCAAACAATGGTATATTAAGTTATTTAAAACTACATAGTAAAGAACTTCATACTATTGAACCCCAAGCAACAAGTGTTTTGTTAAGTTCAGATCAACAATCGCAACAACAACAAAATCAAAAACAGCACGCAATCACTTCTGATCTTGGTGTTTCATCAATTGTTATGGATAATTATGTTAAATCATGTGCTGGTTATTGTGTTATAACATATTTATTAGGTGTTGGTGATAGACATCTTGACAACTTATTGTTATCACCAAATGGTAAATTTTGGCATGCTGATTTTGGATATATTTTGGGTCGTGATCCAAAACCGTTCCCACCTTTAATGAAATTACCGATTCAAGTAATTGATGGTATGGGAGGTTTGAATCATGAAAATTTTAGTATATTCAAAAGTTATTGTTTCATAACATATACAACATTAAGAAAAAACAGCAATTTGATCTTGAATCTTTTTCAATTAATGTTGGATGCAAATATCCCTGATATCAAAATTGATCCGAAAAGGGCGGTTGAAAAAGTTCAAGAAAAATTTTGCTTAGAAATGAGTGAAGAAGAAGCAATATTACATTTCCAGAACTTAATCAATGATAGTGTAAATGCCTTTTTGCCTGTTGTTATTGATAGATTACATAGTTTAGCACAATATTGGAGAGCCTAACTTCACTTCAAATTACATATATATATACTATATTTAAAGTGACATAAGTTAATTATATTCATGCATCACCGGTATGCTATAAATGATTTCTCGAAAATTGTCTAATCACTCTTGACGTTAGGTTCTGGACCTTTGTATATATCACTAAAAAACCTAAGAGAAAATGTGTAAATAGCAGATAATATCCCAAATGGTGGGAATAAATCAAGTATCGTGAATATTTTATTTGGATGGATTTCAGTTACAATGGAGTCAATTGATCTTTGTAACTCTTGTAATGATTTACTGTTATCAATTACCAAATCAGCTCTATAATTTCTTTCATGGTTTGACATTTGACTTTCAATTCTTTTGATTACATCATCATCACTTAACTCTGGATTTCTTATTTTCAATCGTTCAATTTGTAATTGCTTTTCACATGATACGGTAACAACTAAACCACAGATATTGCTCAAACCTGATTCATATAATAATGGTACATCTAATATGACCACGTCTTTGAACCCAATGTATGCTTTGAATAATTGCAATATGATTTCCTTTTTAACCGCCGGATGAACAATCCCATTTAATTTTGATAATCTGACTTTGTCCCCAAATACCGCCTTACCCAAAGCTGGTCTGTTTAACGATAAATCCTTTTTGTTTATTAAATCTGGTATTTCATCACCAAAAGTTTCCACAATTAATTGATAAGCTTTTCTACCAGGATAAACCACTTGTCTTGCTATTATATCGGCATCTACCACCGTGAGATTGTATTTATCTTGAAATGTCTTGGAGACAGTCGACTTCCCTGTAGCTATACCACCCGTTAATCCAACTATAAGCATATTAGAATATGTATGTGTGTATGATATTGGAAACACTTAGATGAGTCTTGATATCACAAAAGTCTCATTACGTTTTTTGCCTTTTTTGTTCCTTCGCTACAAAAATTATTTTGACGTTTTTCAATGAAGTACAGCCGTTTTATAGTTTGTTTAACTATATAGAGGTGAAGAGCACATAGAGTCAGAAAATCCTTGAAATGACATCAGTAACAGCAGCCCAAAAGATATATGTGTTGGGTGCTGGATCTATGGGATCCTTAGTGGCTCATGAATTGAAGACAATGCACCCAAATATAGCTCAAACGATCTTACTTTTCAAAAATCAACAAAGATACAATGGTTTTATCGCTAAAGACTCACAATTAACGATATCAAGACAGAATGGGGATAATATACATACATCACAATCACAAATGCCTTCATGGGCTCAGCCGCCAACGTTGAAAGGAGGTGGATATGCACCAATAGATAATCTCATCATATCTACCAAAGTATATCAAACAGAAGCTGCAATAAAGCCATACATATCGAATATAACACCTAAATCAAATATATTATTTCTACAAAATGGAATGGGGATGGTTGAAAGATTAACTGAAAATCTTTGGCCAAATGCTGATTTGAGACCAAATTTATTTCAAGCTATAAGCACGCATGGAGCTTATATGTCACTGCCTCATGTTATTCATCACGTTGGTTTAGGAAAACTATCCATATCAAATATACCAAAAACCAAAACATATAATCCAAATCTTGAGATGCCTGACTTCATCAAACTATTAGTTGAAACACCAAACTTAAATACAGAATATGTTCCATATGACTCCCTAATTTTGATTCAGATGGAAAAATTGATTGTCAATGCATGTATAAATCCAATGACTGCGATCCTTGATTGTTTGAATGGTGATTTGCTTTATGGATCTAAAATAATCACCTTGTTCAAAAGAATAATTTGTGAGTCTGTTGATTGTTTCAAAAAAGAGTATACCATTTTACTGCAAATTCCGGAAGCAAATAGTTTCTTGAGTGATGATAGGTTATTAAATTCGGTGCTTGAGGTATGTAAATTAACATCTAAGAATAGTTCATCTATGAGAGAAGATGTGAAAAATTTGAGACATACTGAAATAGATTGGATCAATGGATTTATCATTAGGTTAGGTCAAAAACACGAAATCTCTACTCCTGTCAATGCACTTCTATCATCAATGGTCAAAAATAAATTAAGTATCAATAAATCGATTGACGATGCTTCGACGGAATTGTTTTTGGACATTCAATAATGGATGGATGTAGTTGTACGAAAGAAAAAAACATAAAATCTTGTCTATAATGTATATTAAAATGTAAATATTATGTTTGAATGGTATTAACGATGTAATATCTAATTCGTTATGTTAATGTCTTGTAATGTTTTTAATGCGATATTTTTCCTATCACGGTATAGATCACCAATGGCCCTTTTCTTATTCATTAATTCATCATTGTGAACAAATTCTAAGAATTTTTGATTATCACAATCATGTATAACTTTTTCAAGAATTTTACTTAGTAGAATATTAGTGGTTTTCGAATAAACTTTTCCATCAATAATACCATTGATCAAAGATTTTAATCTCGTTGATTCTTTCGGGAGAGGTTCTTGCAAGGTTGCAAATGCGATTTCAGTTCTAAATGAGATACCCGAACTTTCAGTAATTGTATAATCATCGAAATAATCAAACTCTTTTAGAAATTCAATTTGTTTAGGTTTTAATAAAGGTATTATGAAATTACTGATATCAAGGTAGTTCCATTTATTTTGTGATAATGTGAAACCATATTCACATAATAAAAACTCGTTTGAATGAGGTCCATAACTAAATAACAATTGATCATTCGTTGAGTATTTGGAATTCGTTATTACTTTGAAACCATTCACATCAATTTTAATTCCACATTTATCATCACTAGAATGATTTAAAAAATCAGCATATGGTACCATAGTGAAATTATCACTTGAATTTTTACTTTGAGGTAACTTCATATATAAACAACGTGAATTTATACATATCCATGACCATAAATATAATTCAAGTGGTAAATAATCTGTCTCAATATATCGTTCATCAATTTCTAGTTTTCCAGTGATTAAACGCTTCACCACTTGATAATCTTCGATGAATCGTTGATAAACTTTATCAGTATGCTTTTGAGTTGATTTGGGTAGTAAATTAAATAATTCCTGGTAATGATTAATATTTAAAACTTTCCAAATGAACGGGGTACAATCTAATTCTTTTAGTTGAGGTAATAAATCAAGGAAAGGTTTCCAGTAACTTTTATCTTTTCTCTGGACTTCAAAAGTTAAATATAGTGAAATCAATTGGAAAGATGACAAATCTGATAATTCTTTAACTGCTAACTTTGTATAAACATCGGTGAATTTATCCTGTTCAAAATTAGTTGGAATTTTGATGTTCAAGTAATGTGGCTCGGTCAATTTAATTGACTCATTATGTCTGGTTATATGACGAATGACAGTTGTTGAATTAAGAAGAAATGAAGGAGGGATGTTCATCAAAATTTCACCTTTATTTAAATTGTCTTTAGCATAAAGACCTCTACCCGATTCATTTATATCTTTCACAACTACTTTAGAATTTATGAACGGTGAAGATTGTGTCAATGGCGGGTTTGTGACGTTTGAAGATGGTGAAATCCACCGTATCAAATTGTCTATTCTGACATCTATATTATCAGTAGTAGAAGTCATAGTATCAAGAGGGTTTTTCTATTAGTTTCTTAAAGTAGTTGTGACTTATATAAATTAGAATGTAGATTTAATTTTTTTAGTTTTCCTAGTAATTTTTTTGCGTTCAAAAAGTTGATCTCATTCAAAAACACGTCTATTTTGTATGAATATAAATACAATAAAGTTGATTGTACAATACACAAACAGAACATGAACATATAAAACTTTCAACCTAATAGAATAAAAAATGAAAATACTATGTGTGGCTGAAAAACCATCAATTTCCAAAGAAGTTTCAAAAATACTTTCAGGTGGATCACTTTCAGTTAGAAATAGTTTAATAAAATATATAAAATTATATGATTTTAAATATAATCTACCTAATTATGGACTTGTTGATATAACTATGACATCTGTGGCGGGACACATAACCAATTATGATTTTGGGGCACAATATAGTTGGAATGCATGTCCACCAGGTAGATTATTCACAGCACCAATCAATGTAACAATTACCAATGATAAATTATTTAAGATTATTTCAAATGAAGCACGAAAAGTTGATAAACTTATGATATGGACAGATTGTGATAGAGAAGGTGAATATATTGGGTATGAAATATTACAAGCAGCATCAAAATATAACTCCAATTTAAACAGTGATAACTCATGGAGAGCACAATTTTCACATTTAGAAAAAAATCATATTATACGAGCCGTTCATAATCCAATTAAATTAGATATGAATTCAGTTAGAGCGGTAGAATGTAGAATTGAAATTGATTTAAGATGTGGATTAAGTTTTACAAGATTTTTAACTGATTTATATAAAGCCAAATCATTAATTGGAGAAAAAGCGGTTGTTTCATATGGAACATGTCAAATCCCAACCCTTGGTTTCATAGTTGATAGATATCATAGAGTTAAAAATTTCATACCTGAACCATTTTGGTATATTATAGTGGATATTAAAAAAAATGATGAAAAAGTTTCATTTCAATGGACAAAAAATCATTTTTTCGATAAATTATATACAACTTTGTTATATCAAGATTGTCTAAAAGATCCAAATGGTAAAATAATTAAATTGGTGAAAAAGCCGACAAGTAATTGGAGACCATTACCATTAACTACGGTTGAATTACAAAAAGATTGTTCAAGATTTTTCAAAATGAGTGCTAAAAGAGCATTATCAGCGGCGGAAAATTTATATAATAAAGGATGGATATCATATCCTAGAACAGAAACTGATAAATTCCCCACGCTGATGGATTTGAAAGAAGTTATTGGTAAACAATGTCAAAGTAATAAATGGGGTCAATATGCTCAAGATTTATTAACAGGGGGTAAATTTAATTCACCAAGATCAGGTAATCATGATGATAAAGCGCATCCTCCAATTCATCCTGTAAATTTTATTGATTTGGCACAATTAAGTGGTGATGATAAAATAGTTTATGAATATGTGGTACGAAGATTTTTAGCATGTTGTTCAGAAGATGCAAAAGGTGAACAAACAACCGCTACATTAAAATGGGGTAAAGAATTATTTACGGCGAATGGATTAATGGTATTAGAAAGAAATTATCTTGATATTTATATATATAATAAGTGGCAATCATCGAAAAAACTACCGACATTAGTGGAAGGAGAAATTGTAAATATAACTAATGGTAAATTAAAAGAGGGTAAAACTAGTGGACCACAACATATGACCGAACCTGAATTAATTGCATTAATGGATATAAATGGGATTGGAACAGATGCTACAATTGCTGAACATATTGAAAAGATTTTATCTAGAGATTATATTGTAAAAACCAAAAATGGATCACAAGAAGTTATAATTCCAACTGAATTAGGAATGGGATTAATTCAAGGTTTTAATGAATTAAATTTAGGTGGAATATCATTATCAAAACCATTCTTGAGAAAAAATTTAGAAATTTATTTACAAGAAATTGTTGATGGGAAAAAAGTTAAGGATACTGTTTCAAAAGAAATGATTGAAATTTATAATAATGCATTTGTTATTTGTAATCAAAATGGTAACACCTTGATCAATAAATATTTAGAAATTAGAGGCAGTAATTAGGTTATATACAAAATTAATAAATAATGGGGGTAAAAATGTTAGATTCAGTATCATATATTGATCCAAACTTAATATGTAATGAATGGCAAATGTTATATCAAGCTGTGAAAAGATGGTATATATAAAGTACATTAAGATAAATTATGACGTGCAAAAATATATAGATCACTATTTTCTTAATTCACTTCGTTTGATTGATCAAAATTTGATCAATTACTTATACCTTTTCATTACGGTTCAACCCAGCTCACGGCCTTAAATACCTCAGTATTTCTCTGTATTAGCAAGAAGAACTAAGACAAAGTCACAATCCATTAACATCATCAATGATAGAATTTAGTGTAACAATTTTTTACAGCATTTGCGTAAAATATACTTTGTAACTTGTATACGACTTGACAAATTATCCGGATAAAAAAATTATTAGGAATTTAAGTTATGTCTCTTCATCATCACAATTATGGTTTAATTGCGACGACGTGAAAGAAATAGAGGCTATTTGACGAATCGTTGATAACGTAAATGGAATAGAACAATAGTAAACAATTTTTACAAACTTTTAATGGAGACTACTTAATTTAAATCGACCTCGTATTACTTTTTCTGTTGTTTTATTTTATTTTTTTGATTTTTCGCAATCAAAGCAACACGTTCTTCAATCATGAATTATATTAATCATATGATATATAAATATAATGCCGTATCGTTACATTCTTAATCAAACCCTTGAAAGTTTAAATTCAATACATTAATCAAGTTTATTTTAACCCACTCGTTATTTAAATCAGTGAGTCGAAAAACTAGTGTATGTTTCCACGTGTAATGGAAACCTTTCACAAGGGCAAAATTACTCCAAAAAATAACTCAGTTCATTATGAATAAACCCTTTATAATTGACTATTCAATTAAAATGTTTTTTTTAATTAACAGTTCCGTATGATTAAGTAATTATTCACATTATTTTTTCGTTATTCGATTTACGAAAGAACTTACCTCAATGAATCTTTCCATCATGTGTATTTTTTTCGATTCAGCTAAGGTTATGAATTTTACATCTTTCCCAAATTTTCATTTATGTAGAAAGGAACATTGAATGGATAAGCTATGGTAATAGCTTTCGAAACAAAACTAAGTTATGATATTTTCAAAATATTAAATGTCTTGTAATTGAGTAATGAAGAAATTTAATTATTACTTATAATTACATTGAAGATAATATTAATCTTAATCTACACTGATAAAGTTAAATAAATTATGAATTAGATTATGAATACGATATAATAAGGTTATATATATATATAAATATATATATAGTTTTTTTTTGAAGAATTGAAGAACGAGTGTATGTGATGTGAATTTTTTTACAATATTAATTATTGTTTTAAATCTGAATCATAAGATTCAGTTTGATGTTGAGTTGTATTTGTATCATAACGATCTTTACCAATTTTAGTTGTATCAACTTCATCATGATATAATTCACAAATTTCTTCCAAAGTTTTCCTCTTAGTTTCAGGAATTAATAATGAGGTTCCAATACCCAAAAACATAAACAAGGCAAAAATTTCCATTACATGAGGTAAGAAACAATTTTTATCATCAGCAGAACAACCATGATTAATTAAAGTACCGATACAAGTTTGAGCAATGATTGCACCAACTTTACCTGAAGCAGCTGATAATCCATGAGCGGTTGATCTATATCTAGTTGGGAAAATTTCACCGGGGATAATAAAAGTTGTAACATTTGGACCAAAATTTTGGAAAAATTGAGCAATAATATAAATACCTAATTTACCATGATCAGATAATTTATGATAACCAAAACCAAATCCACAAAGTAAAGCAGTTAAAGCAATAAATCCACCAACTTGAATTGGTTTTCTACCCAAAATATCGACACCGGCAACTGAAGCCCAATAACCAGGGATTGAACCAGCACAAATAAGGATTAAATTACCAGCGGCTGAATTATATAAATTATGATAAACATTGGTTGAACTAGCATAACCAATAGTAGTTAAAATAGTAGCCGAATTTAAATTTAAACCATAAACAGCAATATCAACCATAAACCAAGAACCAGCGGTACCTAATAAAATTTTACCATATTTCCATTTACTAAAATGAGAAATAAAATCTTTAAAAGAAGCCTTTGGAGGAGAAATTTCTTGAGCATCAATATCAATTTGAGCTTCAGCATCAGCCACTTTTTGAACATCATCATGTTCATCAACATCAAGAGCATAACGAGGAGATTCGGCAATGGTTAATCTATAATATAAAGCAATACAACCAGGGACACAACCAAAACCAATTAAAACTCTCCACATTTGATCACAAGCTTTAATACAAGAACCAGTACATTCAGCAGCAGTATCAGCATAAATTAAATCATCTTTATAAGCAGCCACCAAAATCATAGCCACAATACCAGCCAATAATTGACCAAACCCTTGATTAGCAAACACGGCAGCCATGATTGAACCTCTCCATTTAGTAGTTGAAAATTCAGAAGAAATAATTGAAGATAATGGATAATCACCACCAATACCAATACCCATAATAATACGAAGGAAAGTAAATAAACCAACAAAATTTACAGCAGGAGATTCACCAATGGTACATTGAAAAATAGTAGCACAAATCATAACAATTAATTCTAAACCATAAATTTTTTTACGACCAACTACATCAGCCATGGTACCAAAACCAACTTGACCAATAACGGTACCAACGGAAGTTGATACTTTTAATAAAGTAGTGGTTGAATCAGGCATAGCACCACCCCAATAAACATGACTTAACATTGAAATACCTAAATTAATGGCAAAAATATCATAAGAATCAGTCATAAACCCAACCCCGGCAATCATAATCATTTTAATTTGAGTCCAACCAAAACCAGCATTATCAATTTCTTCTAAAGCCAATCTTCTTCTTTCTAAAGGATCTTCAATATGAGCGAATTTACCAATATAATCTTTAAAAGCGGTTTGACCACCATGATTAGTAGGTTGTTGATCAAGATGAACTTGTTCACTAATGGAGGACATAATTGAGTGTGGATTGTTAATGAAGAGAATGAAAAATTGAAAAATAAAAGAAGAAAAGAGAGAAGAATGTGGATGTATTGTTACCTATATATATATATATATATTGTATATTGTATATTGTATATTATATATTGTATATATATTTAATGTAAGCCAAGATGGATAATTAGTGGAATTGGAAGCGAAATGAAATAATGGCAGATGCCCCGTAAAAAGATAAGGCAATTTAACAAGCTAATTAAGTGTAATAATTAGTGGGAAAAAGAAAGAAAAAGAAGGCCAAATAATACTAGTAAATTGGACCCACGAGACCGTCAGTTTATCAGCTGGAAATAGGGAGAACAGGTGAGCAGCTTTACAGGCGTGTTTGGTGTCGATGAGCCATACGACGATAGACCATTGCGTTGAGTGTCACATACGACTAGACTGGTATAGACTAGTAGGTATAGACTAGTGTAGTCTATTATAGTATATTATAGTATAGTAAGTATCTAGTAAGTATCTAGTAAGTATAGTTGTGCTACACGTGGATGTGTTGTCTGTGCTGGTAATAGAATGTTCTGTTTATTCTGTATTTTGCAGTCGCCCTACCAAAGCCGCGTCTTCATCCCCACGTGGAGTGTGTTTGAGTGACAACGTGGGCCATCCAAATTTATCTCCGTTTTATTCTCGGCATATTCCACGGCACGTGATGCCGGGCACGTGACGAGGCTTCTGTGTCATGTGATACTTTGCACGTGACTGACTGACACGTCACGTGACTCGACCGAACGTAGATCCGTGCACCAGATATTTGTCAAATTAAGATCCGTACATCAATCTATAATGTACAAATAATACACAAATAGATATAAATCAAACATTCATCAGAATCATATAATCTACTGTCTGGAATTTGCAGCATATTATTGCTTTAAATATTGAATTACATTTGTTATGTTTTTTATATTTGTTATTAAAATTTGTTTATTTGTTCATTGGTTTGATATTCTATTAAAAGGGTATACATAGACTAATTTATATCATATTGTAAGGGTAAGAATATTGTGAATCAGTTCATTAGTTCATTAAGATATTCCTAATTTTTGTCTCATTTGTAAATTTTCTTTTTCCATCATTAACATCATTTCTTTTAATTCATCAATTTCTCTTTCATTACTACTTATAATTAAATTTTTTTCTTCATTTTCTTGATGTAATATTTCTAAATTATTTTTATAATGTCCAACTTGATTTTGATAATTAAAATTTTCATCATTATATTTTTTAATTAATTTTGATTCATTGGAAATTTGAATTTCTAATGTTTTCAAATTTTTATCTAATAATTTAATTTGTTTACTTTGTTCATGTTTTATATTTTGTGATTCATCTAATTCATTAGTTAATTTTTCAACTTTATTCTCCCAATATTTTAATTGTTCATTATTATATAATTTATCCTCTAAATTTTCAACTTTAAAATTTAATTCTCCATTAATTTTTTTTAATGAATCATTTTCTTCTTTTATAACTAATTTTTCTTTTAATATTTTAGAATAATCTTGATTATCATTCTTAAAACTTATTTTCAGTTGATTTAATTCATTTTGAATTTCTTTACTTTCCATTCTTTGATTATTTAAATGTTCTCGTAATATTTTACAAGTTGATTCACTTTTTGTTAATTCATTATTTAAATTTTCACATTCTTGTTTCTTATTCTCAAAATTATCTTCAATTTGTAATTTTTCATTTATAATTTCTTCTCTTTGTTTAATTATTTCTTCATTAAATTCTTTTAATGATTGAACTTGTTTATTCAATTGTCCATTCTTACGTTCACTTATTTTATGTTCTCCTTCAATATATCTTAATTTACTCATTAATTCACTATTTTCAACAATCATGGTTTCGTTCTTATCAAATATTTCTTCAAAATTATTTCTTAAATTTTTTTCAATATTAATTAATTCTTCATAATCTAATTGTAATTGTTTATTCTCTTTAATTAATTTGGTTTCAACCACTAATTTAAAATTTAATTCTTGATTTAATGTTCGAATATCTTCTTTATATTTATCTTCTAATTCTTTATTATCTCCATAATTTTTATTAATATATCTTAATTTATCTTCAAGATTATTGATTTGATTCTCTAATGTTTCAATCTTAAATTTACAATCTCCAATAATTTCTTCTTTACTGAATATCTCTTTCCTTAAATCTTTTATAAAAATTGTTGACGTTTTCAGTTCTTCTCTTAATAAATTTAATTCATTCCTTATTTTAATTAATTCATTATTGGCTAAATCTTCATGTCTTTTAGCAATTGAAATTGCACTCTCTCCTAATTCTAATTTTTTATAATATTCATCCGACCTTTTCTTATACATTTCTAAACTTTTATTTAATTCTTCATTTTTAACTTTTATTGTATCATGTTTTACTTTTAATTGAGCTAATTCATCTTCATAATCATTAACCGATGTCTTAAAATTATTTCTTTTAACTTGATATAATTCTTCTTCGGATTCTCTTAATAAAGATTTTAATCTTAAAATTTCCATCTTACTAGTACTTAATTCTTCTCTTGTCGTTCTTAAGGTTTTGGTTATATCTTGATATATTTTAACAAAATCTTGTGATGATGATGATGATGAATTACCAGTTCCTTGATTCATCATACTTTGTGCTCCAAAACTATCACTCCTTGATAATGGTCTGGTGGTACTGGTGGTAGAACTACCAAAATCACTATACATTGACATTGCCGGTGATGATGATTGACTAGCACTACCACCTCCACTTGAATTAAGAATTTTTTCATACCTTGATTCTAATTCATTTATTCTACCTTGACTTTCTCTTAATTTTTTTTCATAATCAGTAAAACTATTTAATCCTCTGGTTGATTGTAATTTATTTAATTTTTTTTGTAATTCAATTGCATAATTTTCTGCTCTAATAGCATTTGATTCTTCTTGTTCTAATTTTAATTTTAATGATTCAATTTCATTATTATTTGATTTATTAAAAATTTCTTCACCAATTGCCAATGATTTTCTATTCTCTTTCATTGGACTACCACTTACACTTGCATTTAAATTATTCTTACTTAATCTTGTTTTAAGTATACTTATTTCTTCTAAAAATCTCTTATTCTCAAATTTTTCTTTTCTTAAATTTGCACTCTGTTCATTTAATTTTAATTTTATTTGGGCAAATTCTTCAACAAAATTTGGATCATTTATTGGTACTTTATTCTCTTTATCTCTATTCATCTCTTCAAATTCCAATTGTTTAATTTTATTATTTAATTGATGAATTTCTTGATATGATTCAGTTTTTTCATTACTAATTGTTTCAATTTTTAATTTTAATGATTCACAATTTTGTCTTATTTTATCATTCTCATTAATTTGTTGTTGTAAAATTTCTCGAGTTTCATTTAATTCAATATAAATTTTTTCTTGATTTAATTTATCAGTTTCAATTTGTTTAATTAATTTTTCCAGTTTTCTTAAATCTTGATTAACTAAATTTAATTGATTTTTCAATGATTCATTCTCTTTTTTACTTATTTGTAATGATTTTTTCGTTTCATTTAATTCGGATTCAATTTTCATGGTTTTGGCCTTGGTGGTTGTTAATTCAGTTGATGATAATTGAAAATCATTAACTTGTTTATTTAATGATTTATTTAATTCTCGTAATTTGTTTAATTCAGTGGTGGATATTTTATTATTTGATTCAAATTCTTTCTTCATATTAGTTATAACTGAATCATGATTGGTTTTACCCAGTTCAAAATTCTTAATTTGAACTTCTAATTGTTTGATTCTATTATTACTTGTATTATACTGATTATTAATTGTATTATATTTTTCAGTTGTTTGTTTTAATTGATTATTCAGATTTTTTAAAATTTCATCAAATTCTAATTTTTCATTTATTAATTTTGTATTAACTGATTTAATTTCATTTAATTGTCTGGTTAATTCATTAATTTTATCACCACTAGATTTTTCATCTTTAACTAAATTTTCTAACTCCATGGTTTTTTGTTTGGTTATATTAGATGTAGTTATAATTTCATCCTCTAATTTAGTTAATTGTTCACTTAATGTTTTATTTTCAATTTCTAAATGATTTTTAGCACTTTCAGTATCTTTTAATTTAACATTTAATTTTTTAAAATTTTCATTCATTTCTTTTGAATCAAGTACTTTTAATGAATCTTCTAATAATGGTTTTATATTTATAAATAATTTAAACCAAAGATTTTGATTCATTGATTCATCTAAATTAACAAAATTTTTCAGAATTAATTGAGATGCTTGAATTTTATTTATTTTATCTTGAAAATGTTTTCTAGCTGTTTTACCCCTTATAATACTTGATATATTTGTAAAAATATTAGTTAAATACAGTTCTCTTAAATCTTCTAATTTACCTAATATACCATTTTTGAAAAAAATTTTAGTTATACCAATTTTATAACAATCTTTTTCAAGGGTTAAATTTTTTAAGATAAGTTCACAACTTGTTTTAATATTTTTACTGAAAACAATATCTTTTTTATTTAATATTGAATATCGATTGAAAAATTCTTCAAAATTTAATTTATTTGGATATCCTGCTCTTGTAATTCTTATACCTTCAAGAACACCATTACATCTTAATTGATGTAATACTAAATTTTTATCAAATTTATTTTGTTTCTTATCAAGATTTGGTAATATACATCTAACAAAATGAGGTTCAGTTATACTTAATTGATCCATTAAATTAGATAATTGTTCTTTATGTTTTTGAGATGAAGTTTTCAATTTATTTCCTGATGATTTGTTTGATGGTGATGGTGATGATGATAATTCATCTTTATCAACATTAAATAATTCACATATAAATTGATTTGATGAATCAGGTAATAATTTTAAAATATGTTCACTTACTGGATCAGTATTTTTTTGTAACCAATTTTCAACATTATATTCAACAATTCCAGCATAATGATTAATTATAAATCCACTCTTATACTTATTTTGTTTAAATTTTTTACTTTTACCATCCCATTTAATAGCTAATTTTTCCATAAAAGATTTATCAGAAGATTTTGGAATCATACATTCTTCATTTAAAATTTCAAGTATACCCATTGGATTTTTTGTTTCAATTAAATCAATTGTTGGTTGTAAATCTTGACCAAAATCAATAAATTCCCACTGAATATTTTCTCGAAGATATTCACTTTGTTCAAGTATAAATGAATGATGATTAAAAAATTGTTGTAATTTTTCATTAGTATAATTAATACATAATTGTTCAAAAGAATTATTATCAAAAATTTCAAATCCAGCAATATCCAAGACACCAATTGAATTAATATTATAATCATCATTTAAATTATTTTTTAAATTATCATTAATCTTAAAAATAATATATTGGAAAATTTTTTCATATAAATGTTTGGCAAATGCATCAATAATATATTTAACTTCATTTGGTTTTTTAGATTTTGAAACAAATTCACGACCTGCTTTAACTTTTGGATTAGTTAAATTGGTCACCAAAGTTTTTTCATCAATACCTAATAATGTTGCAATGATATTAATGGGTGAATTTTTGGTAAAATTAGCTTGTTCTGATTTCAATGATGAAAATTCCAAATTACCTAAATGTAAAATAATTGCCAATATAATAAAAATATTATTTAATTCAAATTCACTAAATCCCATAATATTAAAAGAATCAACTAAATCATGAAAATCTTTTACATCATCAACATTTGGTATATCAAATTTTGAATTTTTTAAATAATTATAATTTTTAATGGTTGAATTTAATTCAAGAGATGATAATTTTGAAGATGAGTGACCTTTTAAAAATTGATAAAAAATATGATAATTTCTTTCTTGAATTGATTGATTTACAACTCTTGATTTTTCCAATAAATAATAATCAATAGTTGCACCATTTATAATACCATTATGATTAAAAAAAATTTTAATAAATTTACCAAATCTTGAACTATTATTATTTTTAATAGTTTTAGCATTACCAAAACTTTCTAAAATTGGATTTGCTTGTAAAATTTTTGTATCAATATTATTTACATGATGATTGGAATTATCAATTTTAATATCATTTGGAGTTATCAGAGATAAATATTGAATAATTTTTTTTGTATTTTCAGTTTTACCAGCTCCACTTTCACCCGTTACCAAAATAGATTGATCCTTTTTATTAGTTAATAAATTTCTATAAGTACCTTCAGCAATAGCAAAAATATGAGGAGGAGGTTTATCATATTGTTGATTATGAAATTTTTTTAAAATTGATTGATCATATATGGGTAATGATTTATATGGATTTATTGCAACTAAAAATAAACCAGAATAAGTATAAATTAAATCATCGGCATATCTTAATTGTAAATTATAAATTACTGATGGTTCATTAAGATGAGTTAATTCGGCCATATCATTACATTTATTAAATTTAATTGGATTCATTGGTTGAATTAAATTTCGATTAATTAATTGAATTGATTCTTGATTTCCTTTAACTATTGTAATTTCAATTTCATTATCATTGCCCTTATCATATTTTTCTTTTTCTTTTTCTTTTTCTTTTTCTTGATCTTGATTTATATATCCCTTAGTGAAAATCGTATCTGAATCAGGTACCCAAACCCAATTTTTTGAATTAAACCCATCTTCTTCAGTCATATTCAACAATTCAAGCGAGTGACGTGTAGTGGGGGGGTGACTTGCAGTGGGGTGACGTGTAGAGGGTGGACTTAACTTGATGAATGCTAATCTAATCAGATCAAATTAATTTAGACGCCTATTAGTCGATTTAAATTCATCAACTTTTTTCTTCCCTTACTAAAATTCAAAAAGTCTTTTGTTGTCTTGTTAAAAATGTAAACAAAACCTGTATATAATTTGATTAAAAGGGTAACAATAAATAACAAAAAAAAAAAAAAAAAAAAAACTTAATTAAAAAATAATTAAAAAATAATTAAATAAAGGTACGCGCGATAAATGATAAATGACTCAATTGAGATATAATCAAATATCATTAATTAAATATTAGATTAGATTAAGTTTTTGCAACTTGAAACTTGTAATTAGGGTGAAAACATTTATTCATATGTATAAATATATGTGATTATTAAGATATATATATATACGTGAGACTATTTGAATGTGAATTATATTAATTAATGAAAAGTATTGAGAATTGGAATAACTAAGAAGTGAAATGAAAAAGTAAAAAAGGAAAAGGAAAGGAAAGGAAAGGAAAGGGAAGGGAAATTTTATAATAGATTAATAGTATAATCATAACCCCATTTTAAGTACATGAAGAAAAAGTTGAAACAATATGATTGAAAAGACAATACTAATTGTCAAGTCAACAAATGAAAAGAATAAATAAAAATGATGCAAAAAAAAAAGAAAAGAAAATATTGAAGTTGATGATTCTGTTGATTGTTTGATGTGAAAGTTTCTGAATGTGCTGAAGTTGACAAATCTGTAGATTGTTTGGATTGGTATCTATAATGAGATTTTCATCCATTATTAATGCATATTCAATTCATCCTGATATATGAGTAGATCCATGAAAGAAATCATATAATTAAAATCATCAAGATATTTAGTATTAATCATAAGAGTATTAAGATTGATGATCAATAATTAAAGTGAATTAAAATATCAAGGTGATATCAGTAAACAAGATGAATAAATATTATTATCATTAATAATTGGCAAAAGTAGATAAATCATTATAATCATCGTATTATCATACATCAATGAACAATCATCAAAGAATGATTTAATCACTTTGAGAAATCAACATTGAACTAAATTTGACCAACATGAATAAATCAACATCTTGCAATTAATTGAGAACTAATGAATTTGAGAACTAATGAATTTTGAGAACTAATGAATTTTGAGAACTAATGAATTTTGAGAACTAATGAATTTTGAGAACTAATGAATTTGAGAACTAATGAATTTTGAGAACTAATGAATTTTGAGAACTAATGAATTTTGAGAACTAATGAATATTTCTTGATTTAACCAAATAATAATCTTGATGTATCGATATGACTTTAATTAATTGAAAAAAATTTAATGGATGATTATTATCAAAGTAAATATAATCATGATTGAAATTAATAATTTTCAAAAACATCTTTGAAAAAATGTTTAATCCAAAACTTTAGTGGGTGTAAATATGATCCAAAACTTTAGTGGGTGTAAATATAATTCAATCTTCAAAAATAATGTAAAAAAAATTATGTTATAAATTCTAATGCATTGTGAATAATCTTACAAATACAGTGTAAAATAATCAATTCTCAAATATAATGATTAAAAATAATCAATCCTCTTCATTGTAAGATAATCAATCCTAAATATAGTATAGTTTATCAAACTTTCATCCTTGGAGAACACCAATTTTCATTCGCATTACCATTCGCATCATTATCTCCACCACCCACATAATTTAAATTAATATTACTATTATTATTAATTACCAAATGATCATTAAATTGTTCCAAACTATTATTATGATTAATTAACCCCGGTATATTTGAATGTTGTTTAAACGTGAAAGTCAGTGGGTGGTGATCGGAATTATGAAGGCCATGCTGTTGCTGTTGCTGGTGTTGCAAGTGCAATTGCAATTGTGACTGATTATGTTGAGAAATAGGAGTATCATTAATTGAAGACATTGTATTATTTGAATTTGAAAATATTGAATATTGTGAAGTTGCAGAAGGTGGAGTTAATGGAATAATTATTGATCCATTTCTATCATTTAGATCATTTATTGAACCGTTTATGGATTTATATTGTTGAGGGTGTTGCTGTTGCTGCTGCTTAATGGATAATTCAATTTCATTAATATTTGGTAATTGTAATAAAATATCAATTGAATTAATAACTTTATTATTACCCATTAATTCATCAATTTCAATTTCACTTTGTTCATTCCCATTCTGTACCGCCGACTCATTAATCTCACTTATTATAAAACTAAATCTTTCTTGAAAATTTTTAACCACCTGAATAACTCCTAAAATTTCATATTTTTTCAATAATACATCAGTTATTTTCCCCAATTGTAAAATAAACATAATTCCAATTTTTTTAATTATTTCAAAAGTGGTGGTTGGTTCAAATCCACCTAAGAATGCACCCTGAATATTTGGTTGTTTATTTTCATCGTCTTCATTGGGGTCATTCATAATTGACTCATCATCGGTATAATTACTATCATTATCATCCATAATGGGAGATTTTGAAACGTTGAAACTTTTTGGTGTAAGAAAGAAATGGTTATCGTTATCATTATCTCTTTTCTTTTGTTGTTGTTTTCTAGATTCTTCCACAAAATAATCCCTGATTAAATCAGTTAAGTTCGTTGATGCACTGTTTATTTGTAACATTGAACAAGCTAATAAATTAGCCGTGATTGCAATTAATGAAGTTGATTGACCAATGAAGAATTTATCATAAAGAGATAATTCACATAAAAATCTTGAAATTGCCGTTATAGCCAGAATTTTTGAAATGGTGGGAGATTTAACGGTATTATACTTACATGGAGTAATTTGGGGATTAATAGTTGTGGTTGATTGAATAGATAATTGTAAACAATCTTCTAAATTTGGATGAGATAAACACCAATCTAAAGTTGATAAAATATGCATTTCCATTTGTATAAACATTTCTTCATCATAAGCGTTCCTACACATTATTGATAATTCTTTTAATGTGGGTACTCTTGATTTTTTATCTTCATATTTTGAAGCAATCCAAAGTGCGGTACAACCAACTAATTGATAATGTCTTTTGAAAACAATTCTTTTGGCACAGTATCTGTCGATTAAGTTAAAACAGAGAAAAAGGGTGGACAGTTGTAAATTAAAACTTGAATGTAATTCAATAAGGAAATCAATTAAAAAGGGTCTCATAAACCATTGAATTTCAGGTTGTAAATCAATCATGGATGGATTTACTTGAGATTGAATTTCTAATGTTGATAACCATTGTTTGATGTCTTGAAAGTATTCATTGGTTAACTTTTTGTTTGATTGATTTTCAAGAATTTCAAGCATAAGATTGTAAGGTCTTGGTTTGACATGAGGAGGACCATACTTCTTGCGGTGGCTTTGAGATGAGTGTTGGTCTGATGAGTGTTGGTCTGATGAGTGTTGATCTTGTTGTTGATGTTGATGTTGTTGATGTTGTTGGTTTTGTTGTTGTTGTTGATGTTGATGTGAATTCATATTAACGAGAGACTAAATTGAAGTGAAGGGAGATAATATATGATATATTATGAAGAATTAAGCGAATGAAGTGAAGCAAATGTAAAGCGAATGAAGTGAAGCAAATGTAAGCTGAAGTAAATGAAATAAAGCGAATGAAATGATGAAATGATGAAGTGATGAAGATGAAGATGAAGATGAGTAAGATGAAGTAAATTAAAGAGAGTAGTAAGTAATGGATTGTGATATACAACAATCAGATAACCAGACAAGAACAAGATACGAAGATGAAGAGAGAGAGAGATGAAAAGATGAAGTAGGAATAGAAAAGTATATATATGAAAAGAAGAATATAAATATAATATAATATAATATAATATAATATAAATATAAAAGTGTATATTGTATTGTGTGTCAAGTCTTCAATTGCAAACACAACGCGTACGTAAATATAATATGCTATAGTGTATTGTGTTATCAGACACCCCGACAGAATGCATGTATGGAAGACCAACCCTGATTCCAAGGCAATGGCAAGCTGGGTGGATCTACTATAGGGTGGTGTATAGCATGGGTGTAGAGTATGGTGTGGTGTAGGGTTGTGGTGGAAGGCACTTCAGTATTTGCATCTTGTTTCGCGTACCGTGAATATGGAATATCTTATAGTGTATTATCTTATATTATAGTATTATAGAATAATAGTTTGAGATGGTCGTGTGTTGTCCAAGTGTGTTTCTGTTTTGTGTTTTGAACAATTCGCGTTCACATCCGTACACCACAACTCTCTTCTACTATAATACTATAATACTATATAATATAAATGTCTCACTTTACGTGTATTGTAGTATGCACTCCCCCCTTCTCTCCTTCTGTGTTTCGTGTTTAATCATTCGAATATTATAGCGATAGCTATAATATGAGAATATATGAGAATACATATATAATATATGAGAATATTATATACTACACCATACTATAATATATACTACACCATACTATATGATCTTATAGTACATTGGTGTCTGAACTGATACTGGAATACCTGACACTAACTACTTCTTAGACGATATCATGGACATATGAATAGTATACCATACGATATCTACTATACTGAAAACATTAAACATTCGAATATTATATTAATCATCAATCATTTGATTCGAATATCATAGCGAAAGCTATAATATGAGAATAGTACATATGAGAATATTATATATATGAGAATATTATAGCGATAGCTATAATATGAGAATAGTATACCAATCGATCATAATTAGTATATCATATGAGAATAGTACATATGAGAATAGTATATCAATCGATCATAATTAGTATATCATATGAGAATAGTACATATGAGAATATTATATATATGAGAATATTATAGCGATAGCTATAATATGAGAATAGTACATATGAGAATAGTATACCAATCGATCATAATTAGTATATCAATCGATCATAATTAGTATATCATATGAGAATAGTACATATGAGAATAGTATAATAATATTCAAATGATTATGATTATTCATATATAGGTGCTGGTTTGTACATTTCACTATTGTGCTACATTTATGCTTATACGTATACTGCCTAAAACTAATGGAATACTAATAAATTTACTAATTTGACTATTTGAACAAAGTTTAATTAAATGATATCATTGAGATACTATCAACTTAGATTATTTAAATTATACTGGTGTAATTCATAATTTAATAAGTTATATTGTGTAACTTTCATTTTATAAAAGCGATGATATTTCAAGCGGAATTCAAAATCTGAGACAAATCTTGGTTTCTTTATGGATTATTTGATTATTAATTACTCTAACTGATGTATTGAATGATACAACCTAGTTAGATTATATAACAAATTGTCCTTGAATAAAAGGAAACTCCCTAGTATTATGACTGCATTATGTTAGTGATATGGGATATTCTTTTCAGAAAGATCCGTACACCCTCGTCACATCAACATCCCAAACAGATGAGATATTCCTACTTATATATTTCACAAAGGTTTTTCATGAACATAAATAGACATGGGGAGAGAGAAGTACCCTTCAAGCTATTGTAAATGACTTAAGCATTAAAGGGAACTTATGTTTGTAAATATTTCTATAGATTGCAAAAATCACAAAAAGAATCACAAAACCCACAAAAAAAAATACAGATAAATGCTAAGTGTAAAGTGTTTTGTTATATATATTTCATGATCATATAATTATGTTCTACCCCTTCTTAAATCATTGCAGTTTAATTAATAAATTTTGTTCAAAAAAACTGAATCAAATAATGGAATTATCAAGTTATTTAAACAATGTATTTCAAATCAATGATGAATTGATATTGAATTTAAATATTAAACATTAAAATTTTATTACATTTGGATATTGGAAATTGAAAATTAGAAATTGGGGACTGGGGATTAATAATTTTGAATGATTGTGATAATAAGTATAAGTATATACTAAATATTTAAACTTTCATTCTTCATAATTGTCTTTTGTCTTTATTTTTCTTTTTCTTTATTTTTATTTTTCTTTGTTTATGAATATTTTCGCAATAAGATTGAATAAATTTAACTATATTATTAAACTATTATATTATTATATTGTATCATCTACTCTATTGAATTGAATGAATATTTCTTTCGATTCCCGTATATATATGTAGGTGGGAATCAAGAACATGAATATAATGAATAATATACACATACATTATTGTTACGATATGATTAAGGGTAATGACATATATCATTCGAGATAAGATATGATAGATGAATGGAAATAAAGTCTTCAGGTTCATTCAATTCACATGATTGGAAACATAATATTATCAAATATATATTTGATTTTAAAGTTGAATGAGGATCATACATAGAAAAGTTAAGGTGATATATCATTAATGACAATTACACTAAATTTTAAATGATGAAATATATTAGATATCCAAAGAAAATTGCTTGAAAAAAAATAAAGAATAACGAAATCTTAAATAATATTAAGAGGGTAAAACCCAAAAAAAATTGATAACAGTTTGAAAAAAAATAAAGAATAACGAAATCTTAAATAATATTAAGAGGGTAAAACCCAAAAGAAGTTGATAACAGTTTGAAAAAAAATAATGCAACACCATAGTACTTCTGGAAGTGAAACCAACTAGGTCAAGACAAACTGATAAGTTTATATATTATTTTATGAATCATACTTCAATGTAAAATAATTATAATATATGTTATTATGGGTGTTATGTATTACAGTGAAATTATGTTATTGGATATACTATTAAATATATATAAGATTATGTGATTTATATAAGATTATGTGATTTATATAAGATTATATAATTTTTATACATAAAGTTTAATTTATGTAATTTATGATGAATTATATATGATGTCATGTCGATTTAACTTTGATTTAGTTAAGTGAAGATGAATTTATTGAATTTAAATTTATTGTTGTTTTGTTGTTGATTTGGTGTTATTTGATTTGAGTCGTTTTAATTTGATTTGATTTATTTGATTGATTTCATTATGTAAGCTTGTTTAAATTTCTTAATATCCACCTCTACCTCTACCACCACCTTGTTGTTCATCACTACTATTTTTAATTGTTTCATCAACTGATAATAATAATGTGGCAGCTTCAGTAGCTGATTGAATTGCATTACTTTTAACTAATGATGGTTCCCAAATAAAATTTTTAATATTATTTGAAACTCCTTCTTTTTTAAAATCAATTCCATACCATGTTTCTCCCTTTGCATGTGCACTTCTTAAAATATTTATTAATTCAATTGCATCAAATCCAGCATTTTCACATAATTGTCTTGGAATTATTTCTAATGCTTTGGCAAATGATGTAATAATTAATTGTTGTTTACCTGCAATTGTTTTAGCATAATCTCTTAAATATTTTGATAATTCCATTTCAATGGCTCCTCCTCCACCAACTATTGTATTATGTGTAACTGCTCTTTTAACAATCATAATTGCATCATGTAATGATCTTTCAACTTCAGCAATTACTTGTTCAGCTCCACCTCTTAATATTAATGTACATGTTTTAGCTTGTGGACAACCTTTAAATAAATTAAATCTTTCTGATCCAATTTGAACTTCTTCAAAAATTTCACATTTACCTAATTCATTTGGTAAAATATTTGATGTAGTTGATTGAATTGTTCCTCCAACCGCTTTTAAAACTCTATCCATATCTTCATTTGCAACTCTACCTGCACAAAAAATATTACGATCAGCAAAAAATTGTGTTGCTAAATCACCAATTGGTAATTTTGATAAAACAATATTAACTCCAGTTTTTTCAATTGCTTCTAATTTATCAAAAATTATTTTCCATTCTGCATCAACTATTTCTTGATATTCACTTACTTCTTTAACTCTAACTTCTGCATTATCTTTTTCTGCTTTTAATTCTAATTCAACATTTAATGCTAAAATTTTAGCATTTTTAAATTGTTTTGGTTGTTGTTCAAATCCTGCATAACTAAAAGTTTTTTTAAATCCAACTCCATCAACATAAAGTGAATCTTCCATACCTCCACCTGGTACTTTTTTAATTCCAATTAAATTTTCATCTAAATCTTCTTGATCTAAACATAATACTGCATCAACAACCATTTTGGTAAAAAATTCACTATTCTTACTAATTAATTTTGATGACATTGCTGTTGTTGCACATCTTTCTAATAATTGTCTAAATTCAATTGGATTATCTTTTTTAATTTCAATTGATAATTCTTTAATTCTTTCAACACTTAATTCACATGCTTTTCTTAAACCTTTATTAATTAAATGTGATGAAATTCCATCTTCAATAAAATGTTTACTCTCTTTTAAAAATTCTCCGGCTAAAATTGTAACTGATGTTGTACCATCTCCAACTTCTGCATCTTGTGCTCTTGAAATATCAACTAATAATTTAGCTGCTGGATGAACTATATCTAATAATTTTAATATGGTGGCTCCATCATTGGAAATTGTCGTTTTACCATTGGATGATGCAATTAAAATATCAGATCCAAATGGTCCTAATGTTGGTTTTAATGTTTCTTGAATTGCAAGACATGCATTAATATTATTAAGAATTTGTCCTTTACCTTGTGACGCGTCGGTTCCTTCTTTTAATACCACAATCGTTGGGGTCTGTGTTGCAAATGACATATTATTCTTATTATGATTTGACCTTTTAAAAAGTATATATTAAAATTGATCTTGTTATATTAAATTTTTATATTGATTTGTTGGCGTAATTTTTTTCGTTCTTTCTCTTTTGTTTGTTGATCTAATTTTTTTTTTTTTTTTTTGGTTTTTGCCATTAAAATTTTGTCGTGAGTTTTTGTCTCTTTTTTTTTTTATCATCATAAATTGATTATCGTACACGACTCAATATTAAAAAAAAAAATTAATTGAAACTTTATATATACTTCAATCAATATATATTGATTAACCATAGTATCATTGTCATTGATTAGAGAGAATGTTTAGGAGTAATATTATAATACAGCAGGTTGCACCTGTCATGAAACTGTTTCAAAGATCCAAAGGTACCTTGGCCATGAGAGGTGATGTTAATTTATCATCTAGAAGAGTAATGAAAAAAATTAAATTAGGTAAATCAAGACCAACTATTTTCCATCAATTTGAAACTTTAGTTGAATTAAGTGATGGATCTGTAATTAAAAGAAGATCTCAAGCTCCAAAAGATGAAATCAGAATGATTAATGATCAAAGAAATAGTTCATTATGGAATCCAAATAGATCAGATATTGTTTCTGTTGATCCAAATGCAACTGGTAAAATTAATAAATTTAAACAAAGATTATCTGCTTTTAATAATAATAATGAAACTAATGAAATTTCAAAAACTACATCTCCTACAAAATCTGATTCTGATGGAAAAGTTGCTGAACATGATGCTTTCATTGAATTAATGGGTCATAATGTTCAAGAAGTTGCTTCTGGTGGTTCTGTACTTGATAAAAAAGCCGGTGGTAAAAAGAAGAAGTAAATCTAAAGAATTATTCATATCAAAATCTCCATTTCTTAACGCATACATAACATAATTAAAAACTCACCCCTGTAAATATAAATAAATATATATAAAATTTAATGAACAAATTTTAATTCGAAAAAAAGAAAAAGAAAAGAAAATATTATCGTTGTAATGTTTATTACTCTATAAAAAAGTTTATGTAAAAATTCATTCATCATTAATTAATAATAACACATCTTCGTTTAACATTGATTCAATTAATTCTGGATTAAATTGTTTGAAAATTATTAAAGTATCATGTAAAGTTAATCCACAAATTCTCATTTCATTAATAGTCCATTTAATTAATTCATCATCTTTTTCCCTTACTGCACTCTTACCAATTATTTTTAAACAGTATATTCTATTAGTTTCTCCAATTCTTATTAGTCTGGATATGTTCCCACTTATATAAAATTGTTCGAAATCAAATTTAGGTTTGGATTTACCATGTTTCAAAATCCCTTGATATGCATAATTCATAAATAGTTTTCTACTTAATCTATTATTCACCTTAGTCGAAAAATATTTGAACAACACATTTGTAACATCGATTAAAATTTCATCATCTTTATTCAATTTCATAAATTTCTTACAAAGCGTCTTGATGAAATTTGTTCTTATCGTTATATCGATCTTCTCAAATAAAACATATTTCAAAACACTTATGTATGCTTGTTTAGATATTTGAGTATCCGTCTTAGTTACCATATCAATACTTGTTTGTATTTTATCTTGACGTAGCAATTTGGTGATAATTGAATTAAAGTCTTGATACGCTATACCGTTCTTCGAACTTATAATCGACTGTAATACTCGTTCAGATGCTACTTCATTGTTTTGCATTATAAAACTTTCAAATAATATTGATAACGTCAGTCGATTTATTGGTGATGTTAATTTCTTAACTAATTGATCGAAAATTTTAGGATTGGGTATTATTGTTCCGTGGAATTTCAATAAGTTATCAATCAATAAGGGATGCCTCGTTAGTGATGATGGTATTATAGAAATCAATTCCTCTAATGATTTTTTATTTTTCAATTTAATCATCTTATCAACTAGCTCCGATATTAGTTCAATATTTGCTTCAAGTTTGAGATTATTGTTCTTCCATAACTTAAACGCTTTCTCAATATTTTGACATTCCAAGTTTTTCAAAATTAACTGACTTATAGTTTTATTTATGAATTCTTGTTTATCATCCTCTTCTTGTTCAATTTTAAAATGTGTCATCAATTTTTCATAAAAAATATTAGCAAAGAATACCGCATCTTGCTCAGACATCATATAATCAAGTAATTTGAATCCAGTTTTAGCATCTATTGATTCTAGTTTAAATATTTCGAGTAATTTGAAAATAGTATATGCATTATAAGTGAAGTTGATACTTTTATCAACGGATAATGAGTTCAATATCACCCTTACAAGTTGTTTGTTGATTGTAAATCCATTTCCGTGTAATGTCACAACATACGATGATGCAAGTAATGCTTCTCCAGAAAATACAGTTTGTGCCACTAGTAAATTTACTAACAAATTTTGCAATTGTTTTGCATCAACTGAATCTTTGACAGATTCAATATACTCAAAATCTTGTGCTATTGGTTCTGAAACTAATTCTTCTTCTACTAATTTTTTGAAAATTTCTAGTATCATTTGTGATTCATCCGTTTCTCTTACTAATAACAGTATTAAATCATTGAGTATGTAGGTACGCATTGAACTCGATCTACTATAGTTACCGAATATGAAAGCCAACATATCTTGATTAATTCTAGGATATTTCATTAAATCTTTTAAGAAAATAGCTTCTCTATCTTTATAAAAATTATGACATTTAAGTATGGAAAATTTGAAATGTCTTCCACTACTAAGCATACCATATGCAATTGATAATCTTTCAAACGTGGACAAATTCATTTCATTTACATCTGAAATACTGTCAAGATCAACTGGTGCTGACTTGATATTAGTGAAGTATTTTGAACTTGAATTTGAATTTGAATTTGAATTAGAATTAGAACTTATTGATTTAGATCTAATTTGTTCATGATTATAGTATTGATGATTTTGTTGTCGATCTAAAAGTGACCGTACGTTATGCACAAATTGTGTTCGTGTACTGGTCTTCTTACTATATCGAAGTATCATTCAGTAATTTATATATATGTGTGTCTATCATTCAAAGCTATAATTTAATAAGATTGCAATTCTTTGGCTTCAGTTTCTTTTCAATAAGAGATGAATTCATATTAAGAGCAAAAAAAATAAAAAAAAAAAACCTAAAAAAATATAAAATAAAAGAGATCAAAAAGTCGCAATACTACTTCTTTATTTTTTTTTTCAACCATATAGTCTAATTTATTATCTACATAATTGAGCAATCACCTAGACTTAATCCATACATGACTTTTTCAACATCTCTTTTGATGAGAGGCCAGTCTTGTCTTCTTTGTACGAACTCATAGATCTCTTCCTGTCCGAAGATACCATTAAATTTTGACAAGTCACTAACAAGTTTACCAATTGCTTTTGAATCATTTCCACTAATTAAATAAATACTTCCAACTTTTTTCAAAGATTGGAATAATGGTACTACCATTTTTTTATTTGTTCTGATATGATTCATGATGAAGTAGTAGTATAAATTTAAATCAGATATCAAGTTAACTGCTCCATCAACAGATATCGTACTTCTTTTCAATGTTTTAACAATAATTTGAAAAAATCTTTCAGCAATTTCTTGTTGAAATACTTCTACAATAAGTTTGTCAGCACTTCCAACGAGTAAATCGATATTATCTTCTAAGATTTTGACTGCTTTCGAAGCAGCTTTTGTTGGTCCGTCGAATACAACAGACCCATCATTGGGTGGATTGTAATCTGATTCTTTCAACAAAGTTGTATAATTTGATTCAAGTTCATTAACTAAAATATCGATACCAACATTTAAACCATCTGCAACGTATGTATCGACAAGTCCTTCAAGTTTCTTTTTTGACTGCAATGAAGGATTAAGAATTGAGTTTTCGTGTTTAACTGCACCTTTATGTATCATTTCCTCTTTGTAAAAAATATCGATCATTTGAATGATTAAGTCAGCCATATTAATCAAATCAAAAAAAAGCACTAGTGGTGCTATGAATGATTCAGTTTCTGTACCTATATAAGTCATATCTTTTGGATTATAAGTTTTCAAATATTCAATGGCTTTATTGAATCCTGATCTCAAATGATCAAACCCAATAGAATCAATAACATTTATGAAAACATCTTGCATTGAGCTATAAATGTCACTTCTTAATTCTGCAATTGAGAAATTCTTGAATTTCATTAATCTATTTAGTGATTCTCTTGCTTGATTCAAAATATCAAGTGCAAGTTCTGGACTAAAAATTTTATTCAATGATTTGATATTTTCTGATAAAATTTTGGCCTTTGCTTGAATCTCTGAATAAACATCATCCTCCTCTTTTTTTTCTACACTACCATCGAGTTCGTTTTTATTATCAGTAGTGTTAATCGTGAAAACTTTTCTGAAACTCGTTAAAAAATCATTCTTAGTCTCAACTCTTACATGTTTCAAGATATTTTCACTGGTTTCTGCCTCTCTTTTAGATATTATAAGCTTCCAATTATCTATATTTTCATTCGAATAATTCTTAAAGTCAAGTATCTCATCTCTCATATACTCGATTGCAAATGACTCAAACAGCATGTCGATTAGTTCATGTAGTAAAGTGTGATAACTCTCCCCCATATTGTCACTTTTTTGCAATTTCGAGATAAGATCTTTAGACAATTTGTCGTATAAATATGGAACAACCTGTAAATAATTTCCTTTTGACTTGGAAGCATCGATGATCAACATCGACAATTCCATCAAATGATTTGAGACAAGTTCTTCACTGACTTTGTACATCATAGGTACGGTTTGAGGAAATATTAGATCTATTATTCTGGCTTCTTCATTGAACATATTTGCTAAGTCTACTATGAATTCATCAAACTTTTGGAAATCAATAGTATATTTAATTTTGTTATCTTTATCATCATTTACTGCGTCAGTCAATCTATCATTCCGAGTATCACTAATTTCTTTATAAAATTGATCAGCATTGAAAGCCTCTAGGTTGAAAAATCTACTATCTTCATTATCAAATATACTTTTTTGTAAAAAAAAATCAATCAAAGTTTGTTGGTTTTTCAAGTCAATCAAGATTTTGACAAACTGACTCGTCTTCTCATAATCCTCAATGTCAAAGTGAATCTCTAGTTCTCTTAATAATGCATTTTCAAATATCTCGAGGATAGCATTGATTTTATCTCTTGTTATAGTTCTTGTATCTTCATTTAAATCAACTTTATTATACTTCAGTAAATTACTCAAAATCTTTGCTTGATCCTCGGGTGTTTGAAACTCTTTGAATAATTTAAGCTGATCATAGGGTTTATTCGACTGTAAATCTGTATAATAATCTATCATACAAGCATGAATTTTTAGAACTTGATACTTGGCAGCTTTTGGACTTTTGATTATCTTATCGAAACATAGTAGGGGATCAGAAAGTTGACTGAAATCTATAGATGATAATGACTTCCCAGGCGGTATTGAAACTCCAGAATCCCACACTTCCATATCTTTTAATTTTGAGATCCATAGATTTGGATCATTAACTGTTTTATAAGTATTTTTTGATACTAATGCAAATGATACAAGGTCTTGTATGCATAAGTATCGTGCTATATTGTGTGCTACCAGAACGGGGATCACTTTTGGATCATACACATCGATGTCTGTATTCCAGATAACTTGAGCCATGACGTGAATTGTTTTTTTGATTTAGTTGACATCAATCAATGAATTTTGTACGTCTTTATCTGGCTTTCGATATCGAGTCTATTTTTTTTTTTGGCTCCGAAAAATAAAGAGCATAGAAAAAATTATTGAGAAATATTAATGAAAAAAATATAGACTAGCGTTATAAATCAACTTAGTTTAAAGCACATTCTATTTATGCTTTGAATGTTAGGGATATATTATGTTAGATCGACTAAGGATATTGGGGCGCCAACTAGGATACGGCAGAAATGTGAAAATAAGGTTTCACAATAATATTGGTCAAAAAATACCAACAAATAGATATAGACATCGAAATAATGCAAAAATATATAATAAATCAAGAAGTCATGATTTGGGGGAACAAATACAGTTGATTCCCAACTACATACTTAATTTCATAAAACGAGAATCGAAGTTTTTTGTGGATACAATAGTTAACTCAAGTCCATCCTTTATCGAAGCTGAAAAGGTATCTTTTCAAGATGAATATCTTAAAATGGATCCCACGATACGATCAAAGATTGAAAGTATTCCAGACAAATCCAACAAACTAAAACGTCTACTCACATACAGTCCCATTCTATTTCATCCCGACGTTTACATAGCTTTATACGAAGATTTGGGATTTTCATTGAATAATCAGCAACAAAATCTATTATTAAGGAGACTCGTTTTTCATAGACAATTTCAACGATGCTGGCGCATAGCCGTTGACGAGAATATGACAAGCTTGAATGATTTAGAAGAGTTTTTAGATATTATGGAGAAGGAATTAGTGCATAATGATTACTTGAAATTGGGTTATTACGAATTAATACAATCATCTCAAGAATGCGTTTTCAATCAAAATTTACAAAACTCAATTATTGATTCGATATCTCATAAATTCAAGATTGGAAAAGATCAGATATTAAGATTCGTTGATTTTGTCCAACCTTTGAATAGTTTCGAAGTATACCCAGAATTACTTTCTTTCATAAATCATAAAAAGGAAGAGCTAGATCGACACTATGTATATAGAATGTTTGCATACAAAAAGAGAAGAGAGTTGATCATTGAGTACGAAACCAGTCAGAATTCCAAAGCAAAATTAATGCAGAGCTTGATCAACGAGATCAAGGAGGATCACTCAGTTTTTGCCATACCTGGCTTCACATCTTTTTTCTTATCATCTAGTAATTCGTGTATGCCATTATCACCAAAACCATCAAACATCCACGTATCAAAGCAAGAATACTCATACTCCTTATGGAAAGACGTCTTATTTCAACGAAAGAAAAAGTGTAAACTCAATGACTACGACTCTCTAAAAGTGCTTCAAAATAGTGATCCAAATGACCTACAAAATCTATACAACTTTTTCACCAAACACAAACCTTCTTTCATAGAAAAAAATTCATACACATTGAATTACCTATCTTCATTATCAACACATGCTGAAAACACAGCTCAGCTCATGTTCATGTTCAAAAAGCGACATTACATGATTAACCCAGAGACATTATGTCAGATCATGGTTATACTACATCGAAGCTCATTAGCTGACTTCAAATCACTCGTGAGAGCCATTTGCAATAACAAGAGAAGGCATGAGATAACAGAGGTTTTTCAACATTTTACCAAATGCATTAAAAAAACGACATTGTCTTTTGACCAAATTCATCAGCTTATAAAAATTTTCAACCGGGAAAAGCCATTGGCTCCATATATCATTCCACTAATTAAATATGTTAACTCAACTAATTATAGTAATCAAGATCTACGGGCATATTTCCTTCAGATTATCCAAGACTTCAACTTACCTAGAAATGTTTGCCTCGAACTTGGAAGGTGTGCAATACTAAGAGCTAAATGTCATGATGACTTTTTCATAAATACATTTTTCCAGGATCTAATAAACGCTTGCTTGAATCAAGATCATATCATAAATAGAAAGCACAAAGACGGATCACAGGAGACACAAATTATTGCCGATGACTTTCATTACTTTTACAAAAAATCAAATATACATGATCGAAGAAGATTACATTTTGGACTTCAACCATTTGCTCAAACAATATCTGCTTTGGAAGCTAAAGAAATATCAAGTATCTTGAATTCGATTCACTCTTACATGGGGTCGGATCTTTACAGAAAAAAGAACAAAGACAAATTCACGTTTCTCAATTCAGTCCATGGTCAACGTTTTGTAATGGATCATTTAACTAAAAAAATCATGAATTTCATAAATCAACAATCGTTAAAGGAGAATAATGCAAAGAATGGGGTGATTAAAATGCGTGATATATATGTCGATTTGAAGTTCAACTCAAAAATTATTCAAAGCTCAATTTATCAACTCATGATAAGTGATGAACCCGAACGATGTTTTAAACTTCTTGATAGCTACAAAAATCGATCGCAACCCACAAATGTTATAGTAAACGGTATCATGTTAGGAATAATAAAAAGTAGAAGGTTGAACAAAGATAATAAGACTAAATTGGTGCAAGCATTTAGACAACAACAGAATGAGATGGGTTTTACAAATACTGTTAAAATACCAATAATCATAAATTTAATTGACTTAGAATTTCAACAACGTGAAAATGATCCCAAAAATTCTCATGAATCCGTGAATTGGGTTTTCAAATTCTCTCGTCTTAACAAAATACCAACAAAGCAAATAAGGCGATGGCTGAAAAGGTACAAGAAACTAAAACGGGCAAAGTTCATGAAATACAGAAAAGCTGAACATTTAGGTTAAATAAATAAATATGTAAATCTCATGAACATCTTTCAAGTAGTGCGTTTCTCACTTTGTTTTGTGCGCTCCAAAAAACTAAGACTTCAAGTACAAATGAGCCTAATGAATATACAATAGTATATCCAGTTCCCAAAGTCAAGAAAATCACTTACGATGAATGGTAAGACGTTTGGTGTTACAGACCCAATTTCGACTGCCAATCCAACTCCAAGAGAGAATAGCTTAAATGATTTGTTGATATCAGAACTCAAAAATCGTGGTTCTTTTGAGAGTGAGCAAGCGACCAAACGTAGAGTTGAAATTCTTTCACTCTTTCAAAAAATGGTTCAGGAATTTGTATATACCGTTTCAAAGAATAAAAATATGAGTGATGGTATGGCAAAGGATGCTGGAGGTAAAATTTTCACGTTTGGTTCCTATAGATTGGGCGTATATGGCCCAGGATCAGATATAGACACATTGGTTGTTGTTCCTAAACATGTCGCAAGAGAAGACTTTTTCACTGTATTTGAACAGATCATTAGGAAAAGGCCTGAACTTGAAGAGATTACAGCCGTTCCTGATGCTTTTGTTCCAATTATAAAATTAGAATTTGGTGGTATCTCTATCGATTTAATTTATGCCAAGCTTAATGTTTCTCGTGTACCGATTGATATGACTCTAGATGACAAAAATTTATTGAGAAACATTGATGAAAAAGATTTGAGATCATTGAATGGTACGAGAGTGACCGATGAAATCTTACAATTGGTTCCCAAACCGACGGTTTTCAAGCATGCTTTGCGCTGTATAAAGATGTGGGCTCAACAACGAGCTGTATATGCCAACGTTTTTGGCTTTCCTGGTGGTGTTGCCTGGGCCATGTTGGTGGCTAGAATATGCCAGTTATACCCCAATGCCGTCAGTGCAGTCATTGTGGAAAAGTTTTTTCATATATATACCAAATGGAATTGGCCTGAGCCTGTTCTTTTGAAACCTATAGAAGATGGACCTTTGCAGGTACGAGTATGGAATCCACGGCTATATCAGAATGACCGTCAGCATAGAATGCCAGTCATCACCCCAGCATACCCGTCTATGTGCGCAACACATAATATCACCAGTTCAACACAAAAAGTTATCATGGCGGAGTTAGAAAGAGGTGCTGATATAATGACTCAAATCAGTGTTGGGAAGAAGACTTGGTCAAATCTTTTGGAAAAGCATGACTTTTTTCAAAAATATAAATTTTATCTTTGCATAGTTGCAGCATCTGAATCATCTGACGAAGAACATGGAAAATGGAGTGGAATGATAGAAAGTAAACTCAGGTTATTAGTTCAAAAATTAGAAGTCACTGAAGGTATTACATTGGCACATCCATATGTGAAAGACTTCACTAACCATTACCTACTCGGAGATAACAAAATTGAAGATATAATTGGTGCATATGGAACCTTACAAGGTGAAGAAATACTCAATCAGCTTGTTGTTGCAACCACGGAAAACAAAGAAGATAAGCAAATTCATCTCACTAAATTATTCATTGGCTTGGATATCAATCTTTCAAAACCATCCAACCAAACAGATGGTGTCAAAAAGCTAGATATACAATATCCTTGTTCGGAGTTTTATAATTTATGCAAAAGCTGGCAATCCTACGATGAAAGTATTCATCAAATACAAATCAAAAATGTTAAGCTTTATGATCTACCTAATGACGTTTATGAAGAAGGGGAAAAAAGGCCTGTCAAAGTCAATAAGAAAAGAAAGAAGGATGGTAAGGCAGAAAAGCAAAAGAGACCAAAGAGCACTATTTCCGCAACAGCTTAAATTTTTTGGTCATTGGTGTAAATAGATCTTCTGTAAATTTATATACATGTATACATTATAAACATATTAATCAAAACGAAGTTAATCCAGAGTTTTTGCAATGTATATATCTTCAATTTTGTTCCCTGGTATCTCGTACTTTTTGGTTACCAATTCTTTTCTTTTATCGATAAGATCTAAGTCCTTGGGTTTTAGTCCCAAGTTCGAGCATAACCATTCGAAAAACCCTTTATTCGATTTGGACCCGTTATAGGCACAAGCGTATGAGACCCAGACCTCTTTTCCCGGTTCTTCGTCCCACAAATATCCTAAATAAGAGGATAGCTGTCTTTGATGTTCTGGATTATGGATATACTTGCAATAAAAGGTTCTGAAGGCAATGAACCCATTCAATTTTAATCTGGTCTCTGGATTTTTTTCTTTCAACTTAGATTTCTTTGTTTTTGGGGAAGATATATCATCATTTTCGATTATGGTCTTTGGATTATTCTTTTTTGACTTTAATTCCTTCGTGCTGGGAATGAATGTATCATCACTTTCCATCATGGTCTTCAAATTTCTTTTTTTACACATTAATTCGTTCTTGTTTGAACAAATTATATCGTCACTGTTCATCTTGGTCCTTGAAAGTATTTTTTTTAACTTCAACTCCTTTGTCTGCAAAGCTATTATGTCATCACTTTGCATCATGGCCTTTTCATTTAGGTTATTGAATTTGAGTAAAAGCTTTTGAAGAGATACTGAAGGTGATGGCAAAAGTGGAAACGCTACTAAAAATCCCAAATTTATCTTCCCTATGTGTGCATCTTGACTCGGTTGGTTGAAGGGGCTTCCTGAGAGATTCTTTTCTTTTTTCTTGTTCAGCTTCAGTATAGCAAATTTATAAATTTCAAAGTTCCTTTTCTTTTTCTGAGAGTTCACATTCTTCCCAGTTCGTTTGTAGGTTTCAGGTGCCATTATGTATCTGTGCTTAACAAGATTGAATCAACACATCAAGCAGTTGCGAAAGCAAATTGATTTGTATTACAATCCCTTTTATCGGGCAAGTGCACATAAATAGCGACCAAAAAAAAAGGGTTCTTTGGTGTGCGTGCATTTCACCTAATAATTTATATATTGTATACAATGCTTCTAGCTATATATACCTTGAGTGACCATTTGAAATTGATCATATAATCTGGTGTACATGCTTCCTAAACTCTTACCGATCAAAGTGAATTCAACAAAATTAGCACATTCCTCATCAGTCAAATTAAGCTGCAACCTTTGTTTCAAAAGCACACTAGTATTTTCACCACTCTTGAAACATGGAAGATTGGAATCCTTTTGCATTAACTCAACTATATTCACGATCTGATCACTGTTCTTCCTCAATGCGTCAAAGCATTGTCTACAAAGCTTCTTGAACTTTTCGTAAACTGGGCTATTTAAGCCTCCCATTAAGTCAAGATACTCTGCGGTAAGCTTGAATGGGGCGGCTTCGAAACCGACACTACCTGGTGAATTTGAAAGAAGAAAGCCAAAATCAATATGTATGATATGGCCTTCATTATCTAGCATTATGTTACCATTATGTCTATCTTTTATTTGAAGAACATAGCATATTACTGAATAAGAAGCTAAACTCCTTGCAAAGTTATCCTGAGCTTTCCTATATTTAGAAGAAGTAGGATCTCCATATATTTTTATGAAATAATCTTGAAGTGTGAATATACGCCCTTTTGCATTCTCACCTTGAGAAATAGAAATTTCGGTTAACGACTTTTTGATGGAGTGAATTGAGATTGCATTAGTTATAGTTTCAACAAGACCAGCATTAGCACTAGTGATTAATATTTTCATTCTTTTAGTCCAAGCTGAAATATGATTTTTTCTCCAAATGGTGGATATCATTGAAATTAATTGACAAGCAAACGCTTCCTGTGGTAGATCGTCACCATTCTTTGCGATGACAGAACATAGCTCCCAATTTGCTAAATGTCCATATATACTTGAATTTTTGATTCTCATTTTTTTGGTAGCCCAGTCTTCACCAAGCTTAAAATCATTTTCTAGTTTTCTTTCTCCTGCATCTTGATCATCTCCCCGGAGTTGATTGAGTTTGTCATAATTGATAGAGTCGAATTGATCTTGTAAAGATATCATAGATTCGACAATTCTACTACGAATTGATACAGACTGGTCAGATGATGCTTGTCCTGACGATTCAAGTTGTTGTAGCATCACAGAGGCAATCCTCATTTGATCAGCTAAAACTTTTGTTGGTATTTCTGACGTGAGTTTAGGAGACAATGGTTCAGTTTTTAGACCATCAATACTGTTGTTGTCAATCAATTTGATTCTATTCAAGTCATGACCGGAGCTTTTTCTGGACAAAATACTAATGTCACCTAAATCGGTTTCGCTCATACCTTCGGTCTTACCCCGTTGATCAATCACAGTATTTTCGTTATTTGATGGACATCCTGTGGTAGACTCAATAACATTCATTAAATCGTTTGAGCTAACTTTGGGCTTGTTTTCGCCAAGACTGGCTCTACTTGCTAAAATTATTTGATTCTGCTCACTGAAAGGGTTGAAATCAATTTCGTCACTCAAGTATTCCACATATAACAAATAAGGTACTCTTTCTGCTGAATTCAAGACACAAGCATCATTCACGCTCAATCTCAAAATTTTATGGTATTTTTTGTTCTTGTTGCTAGTTATTGGTAATAGCTGAGGAATGTCTATTTCGGAGGGGAGAATGTTATCATTTATGATGGACAATTCAGCCCTTAAAGCTGATAACCGAGCTTCCTTTGGAACTTGTGATAATCTCAACGATATGTTTTGGAGTGACATCATAAAGTCAGTCTCCTTCTTTGAGTAATTAACTTGTAACGTTTTCCTCAAATTGCTAAAAGTTGGGGGCTTTTTATACATATTCACTCTTCTGTCAGCATCATGAGGTGAATACGAAGTATTCAAACTCAATACTGATTCGGAATCAGTTGGGTACAAGTCTGGTCTTTCTTTACCAGATTGTTTCTCGATGTGAGTCAAATCGGGCATTGACTGTGAATAGTCCGTCAGTTTATCTAAGTAAACATTTGATAGTGACAGGCTTCTACTTACTTGCCGACTCTTGATTGTCTTTTTAGATTTAATGGTAGTATTAATTCGTAAGTTTTCCACCACGTCACTTATTGTGTCACTATTGAATGATGATGATGTATGTTTCAAGTCCAATGATCTGTGCTTTCTTAAAACTGCAGTATCATTAGCAGCTTCGATGTCCTCGTCGGTTGTGTTAGCTTCAGAATCATCAGACAAAAAATTAGCACTTCTTCTTGGGGAACGAGGTGCAGATTCAATTGAAACCTCGGAAGTTTTACTGTTCGGTAAATTTGAATTTGTAACTAATGTAACTTCGTCATAAGCACCTTTGTGGCTAGTATCTGATGAGATTCTCTTATTCTTATTGGTTAGGTTTCTGGTAAGAGTCTTTTGAAAATTTGCTAGCTTGAAAACAAATGATTTTTGTTGTTTTGCTTGCGTTTTTATCAAAGGTAGTGCGTATTCTTGGAGTTGTGGCAAGCCGAAGCTGGCAGCCATCGCCCCTGCTAAAATTAAAGATGGCTGTAAGTTTTCTCTATATTCATGCCTTGTTTCATCTGGTGTCTCTGTGTTGAACAATATATCCTGTAATTTATTTATAAATTTTCTGATTGTTTGGAAAGAATATGATTCTGGATCGTTCCTCAACTCAAAAATATAAGCTTGCAAATTCCAAAAGACAATCAAGCTAAAGTGTGGATATATACCAGAATAATCAAGTAAGAACTCTTCAAGCGCCATTGAATCTGTTTCGAATGAGACTACCAATTGGATCAATTGTGGAATAAAAAATTCTAACTCATCATAAGTGTACGAACGCAATTTCTTTACCAAATAATTATGTATTCCTATGTTGTGAGAGTGACGCCTCAAATAATCAATACATTGAAAAGCATCAAACCCAGGTGAGTTTATAGTACTCAAGAGGTCGCCATTTAGTTCCAGCATTTTTAGTGATTCATTGGTTGTATATTTAGAAGTACATAAAGAAGTTGTCCGTATACTCTCAGCATTAAATATGGCTCAGAAATCCACGCTGTCTTTCTTATATACAGGTGTGATATACAAAATCAAGCACGTCGATCTACAGAAAAAGTGGAAATGGGAAAACTAAACGTTTAATATTATATATACTTCACTTAACGAACAAAAAGGTAAAAATTAAGCTTCTTTCGAAGTTACTGGTAAAAAATTTGTGAGCTTTCTTTTGATTTCTTCTGAAGATTCGGACAAGTCTATGTCTCCCTTCAAAACAAAAGGTACAACTCCTTTGGAAGCTTTGAATAAGCGAGGTTCAAAGTCCTCTCCTCTTTCATTTCTTTCTTTGGCCATGACCCTTTGCTCTTCTTCAACCTTAAACTTTTCCTCCGTTGCTGAAACATGGTCTTGATCATTTAAAGCCTTAATGGTTTTCAGCCATAAGTTTCTAGACTCATAATGAGCTTGATTTTCTATGGGTTCGACTTTTGGCTTATATACAACTGCTCTATTGGTATCGTAAAATGTAACTTTTTTGTGATGCAAGTCTTCGAGCTCCATTACATCGTTCCATTTACCAGAAATGGTATATAAAGCTTCTGATGTTTTTGTTCTCCTAACTACACCTTCGATAGCGTCATACTTCCCTCCTATGTAACCTTTCGTTTTGAATTCAATGTCAGCTTCTATACCTGTTTTTTCACACTTGATAAGCATATGATCACCTAACTCATACTTCAATTTTCCAAACAAAATTCCTCTACAATACATATTTGGCTGAGTCATTGTGTACTGTTCGTTATCTCTTTCTCCGAGTGTAAGTAAAGCAATACCTTCCATCATTGCAGCTGAAGAATTTCCCAAAAATTTGGATCTTGGAATTATCACACCATCCACTTTGATTTTTCTTTCAGGAATCACGTAGCAGTAAGAAGATTCAGGTGGGTGGTGAGATGTTTGCTCGGACAAATAGTAAGAAGTATTGCCACCCGGTAAATCATCCCAATGACATTTAAAAACTTCACCCAAAACAGGATTCAAAGGCTTTTTAACGGCTTTAGGTGCAATATGCCAACAAGATAAATACCATTTGACTATGAGTAAGAACCTTTCAACATCATTGTCGGTATCGTTAGCTTCCAAAACAATTTGTGGTGTAAAAAATGCATTTGTTATCCTTTCCAACATAGACTTTTTCTCCAAAACAAAGGTAGGAAGAGTGATCTTCGTGAGATCACATCCTGGCCTTAATTGTGATATGATTCCCAAAAGAATCGACTGATTTTCTGAATCAATTTCATCAACGTCATCTGTCGAAGTGGTATTAGTGTCATCGTCTCTAATTTGCTCTTCGCTTGAATTTATCTTAAGCTTCAGCTTGAGCGACCCAAGAACCATATTTATGTAATTGATTTAGTTTTATAATAGTGTTTGTATTATATAGAGCCTTTCACTTATGTAAACGAGATAAATTGAGTTTTCCTTTTATTGCTTTAGTCATATAACTTTATTGGACATGTACACGACCTTTGGACCTAATCTTACAAGGTATACTTTAAAATGTTTGAGACGACTTATGGTAGATCAGGTCTACGTCTGATATTCTACGTGATGTTGTTACATCATAGATCTAATAAGGCGATATTTGTTCCTTCAAAATAGTTTGAGCGACGTAAGCCTTAAGTTTCAATATCGTTTCGTGTATTTAATGTTTTATATCATAATCTGCAATAATTTAAATTTACAGTTTATATGTTGCAGCAAGTGGTAAGGGGTACTTCGTAGGTTTTCTTTTAAAAAAAGCTATTTCTGCTCAATCATACCACTCGAATTCCATGGTGTCTAAGCTTATCAATAAAAACCTAGGATGAATTTTCATGATTCAAGGATTCCTCAAAGAGAGGATGTTGTCGCAGACAAGTTAAATATGATCATCACCTACTTGAAAATGAATATCACCACTGTGTGTACCTTTCCTAATTTCCAGCCTAATAACATACAAAGAGATATCTTAACCAATTGCTTCATAATCCATCCAATTCTAAATAATGAGTCTGACTTAACATCTCTCCACAAAGACCTCTTGAAAAAAATCAATAGATTGTCGAAGATTCTTATTCAAATGATTCAAGAAAGACAAAGGCTTCGGATACATATTGATGCTTGTCCTATTTATAATGAGAAAGATTCTCCCAATAAGACAATGGAAAGTCAGCAGCTGCATATTTTTGAGGTTGCGACTCAAGAAGACGTTAATGGTGTATCAAAGAAATCAAGAGTACACAAGGTCCGCATTCAAGCAGAGCATGTGAATATCATGGAAAATTGGTACTCTGAACATGAAAACAATCCTTATCTTGATCAAAATTCACTACATGTTTTGATGGACAGCACAAGCTTATCGGAAAGTCAAATACGTAATTGGTATGTTACTACATTTACAGAAGTCTATCGAAAGAGAATGAATCGTATAGCATTTTTAAATCAAAGTACTAACAGTCATGAAGGTTTTCTAATAAAAGAAGAAAATACAGACAGAATGAGGTTTCACAAGAGATTTTGAACCTCATGAGCTAAGATTAACTTTACTTCTGCTCTTTCGGTTTCAACCTTGATGATATCGTATTTTAACTTCGTGTGTCCTTTTCTTGTTACTTTCGAAGTTTAATCATAATTGAGTGTTCTTCCATTTTACTCGTTTTGTCCCATTCTTGTTACATTTAGAATTCTGTCGTAAACTGACATATTTCTTTTGAGTGCAGATATTTACATGTTTATTGAATATATGTACAAATATAGTTTTGATCTAGCTAATGTATGCGACACTTTTTAACTTTCTTTCTTTTCACATATTTCAAAACCACTTACTAAACTTTTTTGGTTTTGAAATTTCAGAAAAATCTCTTGGTTCAGTTAAAGCTTCACCATCAAATTTACCTAAACCAAAATATTGTAGGACAAATTCAACATCACCAAACGCTGCTCTATCACCTTGTAAAACAACTGAAGGTTTTCCTGAACTTATACCATTTGTTTTAACATTACCAGTCAAGACTTTTCTTGCCACATTCCTTAAATCTTCAACTGTTAAATTTTCAATTTTTTTAATCATTTCATCAACGGTAGTCAATTTACCTTGACATTGAATTTGTCTTCCTAAATCTTCTAAAGCAGCCAATTTACTTTCGACATTCATTAATAATGAGCTAACTAATTGATTTTTAGCTCTTTTAACTTCTTTCTCAGTTAATCCACCTTTTGAAGTATCAGTTTCTAATAATTTTGATAATTCAAAGCATATAATTTGTGACATAACATGAGCGGCATTTGGAGAACAGGAAATGGTGACTCCAAATAAACCTGAATTTATATAAGCATGATTAAAACTCATACAATTTTCAACAAAGGCATATTGATTTAAAACTCTAGTATATAATCTTGAGAACATTCCTTTACCTGGACCCCCAGCAGAGAATGATGATCCACCACCTAATAATTTTTGTAATGTTGCTAAGGCATATAAATCATCATCTAATAAACCATTAGTTTCAAATGCAATTTGCATATGATATAATTGTGGTAAATTTGCGTAAACTGGTGGTTGATATGGTAATGAGATTTCACCACCAGTATAATTTACTATACCTAATTCAGGTCTTTTACCAGTTATTGATTTCCAATCTCCTAACTTATCATTCACTAAATTAACTGCATGTGAGTGATTTACCCCAACCATGGCAATAACGATATTTTGAGGCTGATAAAAAGTTTTATGATAATCAAAGATTTCTTTTTTAGTTATTGAACTGATTCTTTCGGGTGGACAAAATAATGGTAAGCCCAATGTATTATTTGAGTAAGCGGCTGAATGCAAAACTTCAGGTAAGAACATTTCATGTTTGGAAGAAATTTCACTGACTTCATATTCAGCAGTTTGTAAAGTTTCTTGAATTTCTATATCGGTTATGTTTGGATATCTAATTGTTTCAGAAATACACTCGAACATTTTATCGACATCTTTATTGAAAACGGAAGCTTGGTATATCATTGATTCTCTTTGAGCTGAACACATATAATTCCCACCTAATTTTGATAAATTTTCCATCATTTCAATTCCATTAAAATTTTTGGTTGATTTCCATGCAAGTCTATCAAAAATATGAGAAATACCTGTTTTATTTGGCTTTTCAAATCTTGATCCAGCATCTATATACGCTCCTAAAGCGCTGAAATGACCAGGAGTTGAATCAGTTACAATTCTTAGCCCATTTGATAATGTAGTCATTTCAACGTTTGGATTGGATAATTTTGTTTGTATTGGATTCGTGGCATAGTTTCTGACGAAAACATTCAGAGATCTTATTATCCCTTTATTATATCTGAGCATTATTAAAATTCTTATATGAAATTTCTCGACTAAAGAATAACAGATTCAACTTTTGGATGTTTGCAATATTTTATAGTTTTAGTATAGATCTAGATTTGAGTAAAAAATTATTAAGTGAGCGGGTCATGGGTTCGAGAAAACTCCGTACATACCTCTGTACACATATACTATATAACGTAGTATTATTAATACTTGACATATCATGCTACATAAGACACTTTGAAGTGTTGCAATATGATCAGAGCAAAAGTTGGTGTAGTATAAAACAAGCATCATTTTGTAGTTATATACAATTAAATTTTTTATTAGTACAAGAATACTTATATACAATCAATGTTTCAATACTCTATAAATTTAATTTCTGGATGATAATAAACAGGACAAGACCAATAAGATCTTTTAACATCATCCCAAACACTCTTACTCTTATTCTCGTTGCCATCGTCATTCTCATCAATTTTGTCATTTGATTCTTCTTCTAGAGTTGAATCAGGAACTCCAACTTCAATGAATTTACAATTTAATCCATAATTACTTAAATCATAATCAACCAATTTTTTATAAACTTCATAAATCACTTGTCTATCAGCACCTAAACCATTGAAAAAAGAAAAAACACCATGAGGTTTCAATAAACCAACCACAAAATCAAATAAATCTAACATATCTGAATAATGTTCTGAATAAGTATCATAATAAATTCCATTGAAAAATGTATCACCTTTACTTAACAAAACATTTAATTTATCTTGCCATCTACCTTCGAGTATAACAACATTTGACTTTTCATACCAACCATCTTGACGTAATTTATTAAGAACATCAGGATGTGCTTCACAAATATAATGTTTAGTTGGATTCTTTGCATTAATCATTGAATCAATTATACCCATACCAAACCCAATATTTAAAATATTGATTTCTGAATCTATTTCTTCTGCTTCGATAGTAGAACCTTTATCGAATAATGTACTACAACCCAACTCCATTAATTCGGTTTCCCATGACATCATGACTCCATCTTTTCTATCTTTAGTTATGAGGGCATTATCTTTATATTCTAATTTTGTTTTAAGATATGCTTCTTGATTGAACGAGGGGTCGTTTATGGTTTCATCAACATTATCAAAAATGGACTTTTGTCCCCCTTCCTTTTCGAGATTTTCTTTTTCTTGTTCTTGGTTTTTTTCTTGTTCTTCTTCTTTCACTTGTTTGGTGTCTTCTTCAATCACCTTATCCTCGGTTGTTGTCTGATCATGTTCCTCTTCTTCTTCTTCTTCTATGAACTCCACATCAAATTCACTGACTTTTCTGAGTAACAATTCCGCTCTTACACCAGCATCAACGATTTGATTATAAATTGGAGTATTATTCAACTTTCTTCTTATTAAAATACAACCAGGAGTATCGTTATTTATGTCAGTTAAACACCAACCAGCACCATATTCGAGTAATATGGTGACCATTTCGTCAATGATCAGCATTTCGTCTTCATTATAATCGACGGGTAAATGGGTTGCAATCAAATGTAAAGGAGTAGTGAAAGTACTTGGTTCGTCTTCAATACCATTATTGAAATTATAAGCTTCTTCTATAGTATATGTTGAAGGTATACCATTCTTTAAGTAAAACTTCAAATTTTCGACATATTGACGAGTGACCGGTCTTGATTGGAACTTACAAAGATCGTGAAGATCAGACATGATTATTGGAATATGTCACTTTATGCTGTCCTGGAAACAAGGTTATAAGGGTATTCCATCAGGTGTCATCTCATCACTGAGATCAAAAAAAGCAAAATGCAAAAACACCCAGACATTCATTGAAAAAGTCTCGGAATTCTTCAATATTACCTGAAACTGTTATAACCCCAAGAAAAACTGACAAAATTCACAGAAAAAAAAGCCAAACGGCAAAAACCGCAAATATAGCAAAAAAGCAATGACGTTCCGGGCGACATCGCGCGATACCCGACTAGCTTCAGTATGTCATTCACGTGCCAATAATGGCACTTCCGAGGAAGTTGTTGCAATGGAAAGAAATAAAAAAGCGATTTTGCAGAAATATCGTACGATTGATTGCAAGTGGAGTGATAACCACTTATAATAATCAGAACAACATGAATTATGGGTTGATTTAATACTTTTTCATATATTCCGTTTCATTCATGTGTCATTTTGACGTCTCTTTCATATATATATATTATTTTGGCCATTGAACTCTCTCATCTCTTATTTGTTCAATCCTCTCACCACTTTTATTCTTTAAATCCCCCCACTTTCCACTATTCAACTCATCCATCCAAAAATTAATCAACCACATTCCCTATTACTCTGATTTGTTTCATGATCCATTTTTGACGGTTTAGTTGCAAGTCATGTCATTCAAAATAAATGATTATAATGCTTTTCTAACCTCTTTATTTGATAAAACTAATAATAATAATATTAATAACAACAATAATAATAATAATAGCAACAACAACGTTTCTGATGCACAACAACTTCAAGATCAACAATTTAAGAGTCTCACCAATGAACAAAGACGATTCCTTCAATATGCAAACTCAAACCTGAACATGAACACAAATTCAACTACTGGATTCCCAGTTGATTTTGATTTTGGTTTGATTGCTTCTGCAAATCCTGGTCCCTACACAAATATACCAAGTAAAGATGATATTAATGTGAAAGCTGAGAACAGTAATAGCTTTGATAATAAAAATTCTAATAATATTAATACTAACAATAATACATTCATATTGAATCAAAATCAATCACAAGACTCAAATATCATAAATGATTCATCAACCAATACTACAAATACAAGAGCTAGTAGTGATAGCTCATTCCTCAATAATAACGATAAAAAAACTACTATCAACAACTCATCGTATACCAATAATCTAGCTCCAAGTAAATTAGAATCTACACTTTCGTTACCAGAACAATCATTTGATTACTATAATGTAAATTTTCATGATTCAGTCAATTCAAATGCCAAAGATGATCAATTAAATACTAGAGTTAAAATGGAAAATATCGAAGAAGAAGAAAATCCAATAATATCAAACACTTACCTTGGTGGCCCTAACGCTGACTATAATATTGATAATTCTTTACCTACATCACCCTTATCTTCATATAAAGATGATGAAAGTACACTTGTCAATGCAGTACCTTTAACTGCTAATTTCCCCCAAATGTCATACATCAAATCAAAAACCAATAACTCACCTGATTTTAGACTGAAATCTGAACTCATTACCAAACTGGAACTTTTTGAATCGTCAAATAGTCATATTCATCATCCTCACAGACCAAGAATCAAATCGGCACATAACGTTATTGAACAGAGATACAGAAATAAAATTAATGATAAATTTACGGCTTTACAAAATTCAGTACCAACTTTACGCGTAGTTGCTAGAAGAAAACAAAAATCAGGTTCACCTAATGACCAACACCATAATGATGAAGATGAAGATGATTACGTTTACGATTATATACCAATAGATAATGATACCAATAATAATGAAGCCGATGATCTAGAGGGCCTTGAACCCGCTAAAAAACTAAACAAAGGTACTATTTTATCAAAATCAATTGAATATATTAAATTTCTTGAATTGAAAAATAATAAAATCAAACAAGAACATCAAGAGTTAATTGAAAAGGCAAGAATGTTAGGTCTTTCAATTGATGAAGAATTATTAGAATCTTTTAATAATTGATCATATTACCAAGTCTGTTTGTCCACTCACTCGCCTCTAATGAATTACGTCTTTTGCTCTTCCCTTTCCCATTTCCTCGATCCCATTTAAATGTACACTATATATTTCTAGAATATACATCTAAATAACTTAAGTTTCAAATCATATCGCACAGTTGTCGTATAAGTGTTAATTTGGATTGCATGCAGGACAATTGCTTACCTTGAAGAATTATTGAAAGAAGGTGATTTTTTCTCTCGTCTTTTGGCTTCTCGTATAAGCTGTTTAAAATAAGCGTGTATTTTGTTTTCAATTTAATGTTATTTTGAAAGTGTTGACCCATAAATTAAAACAAATATAACTTGTGATTAATTTCGCTTCTATAGCTGCTGCTTTCATTAATCGTGACAAAGATGGCTATCGCTGATTCTTTGATTTTTATCAAACAATCGTTCTTATCACTTAATTTAACTTCACAAATTTCAATAGTTTTATTACTTCCATTCGTTTATAATATATTATGGCAATTTTTGTATTCTTTTAGAAAGGATAGAGTTCCAATTGTCTTTCATTGGTTCCCATGGTTGGGTTCAGCTGTCACTTATGGTATGCAACCTTATGAATTCTTCGAAAATTGTCGTTCAAAATATGGTGATGTATTTGCATTTATATTATTAGGTAAGGTTATGACTGTTTATCTTGGTCCAAAGGGTCATGAATTTGTTCTCAATGCCAAGTTGGCTGATGTTAGTGCTGAAGATGCCTATAAACATTTAACTACTCCAGTTTTTGGTAAAGGTGTTATTTATGATTGTCCAAATTCAAAATTAATGGAACAAAAGAAATTTTCAAAATCAGCTTTAACAAAGGAAAGTTTCAGAAGCTACACTCCTAAAATCAAAGAAGAAGTTTTAAATTATTTCGAAACTTCACCAAATTTTGAAATGTCAAAAAATTCAAATGGTATTGCTAACGTTATGCACACTCAACCAGAAATTACAATTTTCACTGCATCAAGATCACTTATGGGTGATGAAATGAGAAAAAGATTTGATGCTTCATTTGCTCAATTATATTCAGATTTAGATAAAGGTTTTACACCTATAAATTTCGTGTTTTCTTATTTGCCATTACCTCAATATTGGAAAAGAGATGAAGCTCAACGTAAAATTTCAAATGCTTATATGAGTTTAATTACTCAAAGGAGAAAAAGTGGTGATGTTGTACCTGAACGTGATTTAATCGACTCATTAATGACAACTTCAACTTATAAAGATGGTACTAAAATGACAGATCAAGAAATTGCCAATTTATTAATTGGTGTCTTGATGGGTGGTCAACATACTTCGGCTGCTACATCTGCATGGTTCTTATTACATTTAGGTGAAAAACCTCATTTACAAGAAGAGATTTATCAAGAGATTCTTCAAGTATTGAAAGAAAAAAACTATACTGATATTAATGATTTGACTTACGATGATTTACAAAGCTTTACCATAATCAATAATGTTATTAAGGAAACTTTAAGATTACACATGCCATTACATTCCATTTTTAGAAAAGTTTTGAATCCATTATTAGTCCCAAACACTCCATACGTCGTTCCAAAGGGACATCATGTACTTGTAGCTCCTGGTTATTCAATGACAAGTGAAAGATGGTTCCCTGCTGCCTCAGAGTTTAACCCTCATAGATGGGACTCTCAACAATCTCAAGATACTTCAAATGAAGAAGGAGGCTCGATTGATTATGGATTTGGTGCAATTTCAAAAGGTGTCAGTTCTCCTTATTTACCATTTGGTGGTGGTAGACATCGTTGTGTAGGTGAACAATTTGCTTATTGTCAATTAGGTACTATCTTATCAACTTATGTTTATAACATTAAATGGACTTTGAAAAAAGGTGAAAAATTACCTGATGTTGATTATGCTTCAATGGTTACCTTACCTTTGGAGCCTGCTGAAATCGTCTGGGAAAAAAGAGATACTTGTATTATTTAACTGTCATAGATTATTAATTGTTTTTTTTTTCATTATTTGTTTTCTTTTGCTTTGTTTGATCTTTTTTATTACAATTTTTTTTTGTTTTATTTTTCAAGAGTCTTAAAGTTGGCGAATAATAACTACTCTTTAAAAGTATATAGATACACTCATGATTCATTTATCATAATTTTCTTTTTCCATATTTGCCAATTAATTATTTATTTTATTTGTTGATACTATAAAGTTCATCGTAAATAAAACCATCGCTTACAAAATAAACCAATTCTTAATGCCGAGTTTATGGTCTCATGCTTGTACATTCATGATACAAAAATAATGAACGTACATTTTATTACTATTTGGTTTTTGTTAAGTGGCTGAAATTTCTCAGTGGTGGTGTGGTTTTTTCTTCACTTTTGTACTGCGAAATATTTGGCAACCGTCGTATAGAATAACACATCATAGAATGGAAATAAACAGGAGTTCACGTTCTTTGAAACACTATAAGTATAGCAAGTGATCCTACTGCAAGCTTCAAAAAATGGCTAATATTACTCCAAGAACAAGATATGACAATAATTGTCGATTTTGCCCTTTTGGGGTTAAATCATTTTCTCTCGCTATCACTCTGGTCTCAAATAAGTTTGTTACTTATCACACCATTCATTTATAACTTGATGTGGCAGTTGTTTTGTTCATTCAGAAAAGATAGAGCTCCGGTGGTTTTTCATTGGGTTCCTTGGGTTGGGTCTGCTGTAACGTATGGAATGCAACCATACGAATTTTTCGAGACTTGTCGTTTGAAATATGGTGATGTATTTGCATTTGTATTGTTGGGTAAAGTAATGACAGTTTATCTTGGTCCAAAGGGTCATGAATTTGTCCTTAATGCGAAATTGGCTGACGTGAGTGCTGAAGAAGCTTACAAACATTTGACCACTCCAGCATTTGGAAAAGGTGTCATTTATGATTGTCCAAACTCAAAGTTGATGGAACAAAAGAAATTTTGTAAGAAAGCCTTGACTTCCGAATCATTTAGAAGATATGTACCTTTAATCAGGAAAGAAATAACTGATTATTTTCAAAGCTCATCAACTTTTAATTTCAGTAAAAAGTCTGGTGGTGTAGCAAATGTCATGAAAACTCAACCGGAAATCACAATTTTCACAGCTTCAAGAAGCTTGTTGGGGGACGAAATAAGATCTAAATTTGATACTTCATTTGCTCAATTATTCGTTGATTTAGATAAAGCTTTCACACCAATCAATTTTGTTTTTCCAAATTTGCCATTGCCTCATTACTGGAAAAGGAATGAAGCTCAGCGAAAAATTTCAAACACATATCTTGACTTAATCAAGAAAAGAAGACTAACAGGTGATATAAATCCTAAACGTGACTTAATTGATACTCTTATGACAGACTCAACTTATAAAGATGGAACAAAGATGACCGATCAAGAAATTGCCAATTTATTAATAGGCGTGTTGATGGGTGGTCAACATACTTCAGCTGCTACATCTGCTTGGTTTTTGTTACATTTAGGTGAAAAGCTGCATCTACAAGAAGAGATTTATCAAGAAATTACTCAAACTTTGAAAGAAAAAAATCATGCTGATATAAATGATTTAACTTATGATGATATACACGTAATGCCATTAATAAATAACGTTATCAAAGAGACACTCAGAATGCATATGCCTTTACATTCAGTTTTCAGGAAAGTTGTCAACTCATTATTAGTCCCCAACTCGGAATACGTTGTTCCCAAAGGTCATTACGTATTAGTCAGTCCAGGATATGCGATGACAAGTGAAAGATGGTTTCCTCAAGCACAAATATTTGATCCTCATAGATGGGATGAAAATGATACTAGCAATGTTGTGTACGACGAAGGTTTGATTGATTACGGGTTTGGTGCAATTTCAAAAGGTGTTAGCTCTCCATATTTACCATTCGGTGCTGGTAGACATCGTTGTATTGGTGAGCATTTTGCATATTGTCAAATAGGAGTTATATTGACAACCTTCATTTATAACATCAAGTGGCACCTCAAGGATGGTAAAGTTCCTAATGTTGACTATACCTCGATGGTTACTTTACCTCAATCACCTGCCGAAATCCTTTGGGAAAAGAGAAACACCTGTAGTAGCTGAACAATTTACATTCACATTCAAACGTTGCGTTTATCATCGTTTGTACTCTAGATATACAGCTATACATATTTATCCTAGCGCATTCTATATACACATCTTAATCGCATATGATACTTCTCTATGATGACTTGTATTTTATTCTATATCTCTTTGCTACTTACATTCCATGTACTATTTACATTTTTTTTGCAATCATTTCGCATTCCGCTTCCGGCAAAATTTGGTGAGCGAGGAATTCATGAGTCAAAATTTCTTTTTTTTTTTTTCTCGTGTTGATTCATTAATTTTAAAGATTCGAAGATCCAAAGATTAAAAGTACGAAAGGTGCTTGACTTGACTTAATTTTACATTCGTTTACACACTATATCAAACATGACTACCGGTGTTCAAAGCTACACTATCAAAGTCCCTGCATCCTCTGCAAATATCGGACCTGGTTTCGATGTTTTAGGGATTGGTTTAAATTTATACTTAGAAATTCAAGTTACTATAGATCCAACTAAAGACACTTCATCAGACCCTTATAATATCAAAATATCTTACGAAGGTGATGGTGCTGAAGGTGTTCCTTTAGATTCGAGTAAGAACTTGGTCACACAAACTGCATTATATATTTTGAGATGTAATAAAATTAACCAATTTCCAAATGGTACCCATATTCATGTCATAAACCCAATTCCATTGGGTAGAGGTTTAGGATCATCTGGGGCTGCCATCGTTGGTGGTATAATGTTGGGTAATGAAATTGGTGGATTGAAATTTTCAAAAGTTAGATTACTTGACTACTGTTTATTGATCGAAAGACATCCTGATAATATCGCAGCTGCAATGTTGGGTGGGTTTGTAGGTTCATATCTCAATGAATTATCACCACAAGAAACCAAAAATAAAAACGTTGACCTCGAAACAATTTTACCTAAATCAACCACTCCAAAAGATTCATACGAAACCAATCCTCCACCTTTAAACATTGGTCAATATTTAAAATATGATTGGTGTAAAAAAATCAAATGTGTTGCTATAATACCTAAATTCGAAGTCAAAACCGATGATGCAAGAGCCGTTTTACCGCTTACATATAACAAACAAGACATTGTCTTCAATTTACAAAGATTGGCCATCTTGACTACTGCTTTGACTCATGAAACTCCAGATAACAAATTAATTTATGAATCAATGAAAGATAAAATACATCAACCTTATAGAGCAACTTTAATTCCTGGTTTAGTCGAGGTCTTGCAATGTGTTACACCTGAATCGAATTCAGGATTATGTGGTATTTGCTTATCAGGTGCTGGTCCAACCATCTTATGCTTAGCAACCGAAGGTTTTGAAGACATTGCAAATACCGTAATCTCAATTTTCAATAAAGAAAATGTCGAATGTACTTGGAAATTATTGGATTTGGCATACGAAGGTGCAACCGTTAATTGATCACTTGTAGTTAGTCAATCAACGATTTATACACTTCATCTTCATCCTTGTTCTACTTCCTTATTTATATATTTTTAATGAAAAACTACGTAAACAGTTATCTTTGTATGTGTGTATTTGAGTTATGTGCAAAAACCAATTTTTTTTTTCCATTTAGCCAATTGAATAAGATGAAAATAGGTATAAGGTCGACTTAAACTTATCCCCACATTTCTGACTTGATCATCTCACATCGATTGTATTAATATGGCTTCAGCATCAGAATTGGCTTCGTCAGATTTACTGACAAAATTGATAACTGAAGATCTTTTAGCTAGGTCAGCCTCAAAACCAATTTACCTATCTGCAATTGAAATTAATGGAGGTGAAACATTCTCAAACAATTTCTTTAAAAAGCTATTATCACCATTGGTCGAAACAAGTGACTATACATTATCTCAATTGATTACTAATGTTGAAACTAGTTACTCAAAATTGATCAAAACTGATGTATTCAAAAGTGTTGGGATTTCCTTATATGCTGATTATGCAAACCAATCACCAAAGTCTTTAAAAAACTATAATAAAGAAAAATCAATACCAACAAAAGTTGTATTTGATTTGACTCCGTTTAAATTGAACATTGGTGAAGGATTCATAACATTTAATAACGATGATCACTTAAACGTCAACTTAAATTACCTAAACAATAATTTCAATGAAAATGCAGAACTAGTCAATATTGGGGTAAATTATAACCCATATAAACCTAATGAGCACTTGATTTCAAATGGTAAATTTATTGCCAACTTGAACAACCCTTCCTTCAAATTCATCATCGATTTATTCAACACTCATCAAAATAATAAAAGCTGGCAACAAAACTTAGGTAAATCTAGCGGTGGAGTTATTGGTTTACAATATACGAATAGCTCGAAAAATTTGAGTATCTTGAACGGATTGTCATTATCGAGAAGAAGCGTTCATGAAATTGGTGATGCAGCACCTGATAATGTAAGATCGTTTAGTGGAGAATTTATAAAGTCTTCGATTATGAACCAATTTATTTTTAATGATTTGAAATACTTAAATATAATCACCAAAAACTTTCCAATCAATGGTTATAATATTGCATTATCGAATGAATTGAGCTCAAATCAAGAACAAGAAAACCCAAATAATCAAGCAACTTTTAATAAAACCTCGTCCTCGTTCAATTTGTATAAATCATTTTTTGATAATAATATCACAACTCATTTATCAAAAGAATTGGGTTTCATCTATTCAAATGGCAAGACGGATTCTTCCGGTGTCCATATATTTGATAGATTCTACTTGGGTGGTATTAATTCATTCAAAGGATTTGGTAGGAATACAGTTAATGTTGATGGTGGTTTACAATTCTATAAATTGGGATTGACAATCTATGCCAAATTACCTTCATTCATCTATTCTCCACACAAGGTTAGTGCTACTAACATCTCGTCTCTAGAAGATGGTTTAGGCTTTGAAGCAAATCCACTTAGATTATATGCTGATGGTTTGGTTGGTAACGTAGGTAATAACCTTTTGAACGATAAATTGAACAATGGTGTCGCAAGTGTTGGATTTGGCTTGAAGTACATCAATCATTGGGCCAATTTTGATATTGGTTACTACTCTTCCAGAAGATTCACATCTGAAGGTAGTGACGCATCATTCGGTATCAAAGACGGTCTACAATTTGCAGTTTCTATCGGTGGGTCAAATAGTTCTTTGTAAACTGCACCCTAACATGTAGTGGACTTTCACGTATTTTATTCTCAAAAAGTTTGTTACGTTGTATAGACATATAAATAAAAAAAATTGACTTTCATTTGCATTTAAATTGACGTCTTGTTTGTTGTAGCTTGAATTTGAACGAAAAATGTGTCAAAGCGCAAATTAATACACGATAAGGCAGAAAAAACCACTGATTGTTTTTATTTCATCTTTTATAACTATTGTCTCAACAAAACAAGTCAAGCTGATTGCTATATATTAATACTAATTACTAATTGATATCGTGAATGAAAATCATACAAAGATATCGTTTGCTTACAAAACCCTCAAGATATCTGCATAAACAAAATAACAGGTAAATCAAAAATCCACTCTTTTTCCCCTCGTTTAAAGCCACACGATGATTAAAGAAAATGATATCATTTCAAAGGTATTATTGACTATAGCGCAATACAAAGGCAACTTGAATCATTTCAGAACTTCAATAACTGAAGACGAATACTCTTTTGGACGTAAGAACTTCTCAAGGTTGTTGGTCTGGAAAACATGTTTGATTACAGAAACTTTAAAGATCAAAGATTGGGAGTCAAAATTGAGTGATTCAAGAGTGGTTTACCATAAGCTTATCCAGAACAATGATATGATAATTCCATGGTGGAGCCTTGATACCGATAGTACCTACTATCAAACCGTGGAATCAGCGAAAAAGATTTCCTCCAAAAAGAATACTACTTTAAAAAGAAAACTTACTTCATCAAAAAAGAATTCACTCTCTAGAATAAATAACGTTAGCGACCCACTAAACTCTTCGTCGAACTCATTGGTGAGTAACTCATCTGTATCGTCGTCTCCGGACATGCCACCCGAATCTTCGCCGTCGGAACAAGATCTTGAATTACTTGAAACTATAATTCTTGATGTTGACAGAATATTTCCTGGGGAAGATTTTTTTCATGGTGATTCATCTACAGCATTATCCGTTAAACGGGATCTAATTCAAATATTATACGTATGGTCAAAATGCAATCCACAGGTTGGCTATAAACAAGGAGTTCATGAAATATTGGGACTAATATATATCAATTTATATAAAGAATCGATAGTCATTCCTAATACTAATACAATTTCAACAGATGACCTAAAAATTTTGAGTCTTTACGATTTACACTATTTGCCCAATGATTTGTTCACCATATTTAATAGATTTATGAATCAAAGTGGAATTTCATCAAGATTCTATGAAAATGAAGAGGTTTTATGGAAATCAATTGAAGAGTTCAATATTAACTTGATGAAAGTCGATCAATTAATTCATTACAACTTGATAACAAAACTAAAATTGGAATCTCAGTTGTGGATTATAAGATATTTCAGGTTATTACTATTAAGAGAATTAGGTAACGATCTAGAAACAACTAGTTCTCTTTGGGATAAATTAATTGCAGTAGAGTTCAATACTAGTTCTTCAAATATGATCATAAATAATTTGAAGAAAATAGATCACAGTGATACCACTAATAACACTGCCACTAATATCAAAGCCATACCTGATCTAATCATATTTATGATTATAGCTTTATTAATTCATATCAAGACCGATTTGGTGACTTGCGATTTCAGTGAAAGCTTGTCCTTATTATTACACTATCCGATAAATGACAAATTAAAGCAATCTCCAAGTTTTGTTCACAATGTATTCAAGTCTGCTGTTAAATTATATGAAAAAAGAGATCAAGACTTAAAACTATACGAATATGGTATGAAATTGAATCAGAAAATTAATCCAAGCTTAAAAATCACAATGAGCTACAACGGTGTAACCTCAAGCCACAGAAGCAGCATTGACTCCTTAAATCTGGGGCATTCTCCATCTTTATCCCCAGCTCCAAGTCATCAACATCCATATCAACAACGTCAATCGATATCCCTGCATGAACTTTCATCTGCTGACTCGAGAGCAGAAAAAATGGCCTTCGAAAAGTACAGAATGGAAATGAGACTTAAAAAAAAAGCTCAGCTGTTGATGAAACCATAATCCAATTATCTATACTATTCTTTTCCTTTTCTCTCAGCTGTATCAAGCTACATAACGAAACATATTAGTCTATATATTTCCACCTCTATAAACGGTTAATATACAGGACTGGTGATCGGGTCTGTCTCATTTATTTTTTTTGGTTTTTTTGCTCAGTTCACATTTTCGATAATTGATTAAATGTAAACTAAGATACATATCAATTTTAGGAACTTATCCACAATTATAAACATACACTAAAACAAAGATGGGTAAGAGAAAGTCGGCCAGAAAACCAGTTAAAAAGATTAAACAAACCTTAGATATCACATTCACTTGTCTATTTTGTAATCATGAAAAGTCTGTCATTTGTACATTAGATAAGAGAAACTCATTAGGTGAATTACATTGTAAAATTTGTGGCCAAAGTTTCCAAAGTTCAATACATTCATTATCACAACCAATAGATATATACTCCGACTGGATTGATGCTTGTGAAGATTTAGCTGAGGAGGCAGAAGCTAATGGAGGTGCTTTACAAGGTGGTGATGATGATGGTGATGTTGATGATGATAAACGTGGTGAGTATAGCGATGATGAGTTCGAAAATAGTAACTCAAGGAAAGCCAAAGATCCTGTTCTTGATTCTGACGATGAAGATGACTACTAGATTATATCAAAACATTTGGGATTATAATGAATGATAATCCTTAAAATTGAATGGCCATGGAAAAGCCATGATTCTAATCTTCTATAATTATTTCAAACATGTAAATTTAACGAAAATTGAAAAGATTTGTCTAATCTTTTGAAACTGTATAGATGTATTTATATTATATAGTGTACGAGAAAATTTTAGTAATGTAAAATAAAATGATATAAAAAATTGTACAGTCTTTGTATTGACAGTTGAGCAAATTTACTCTTCAGTCCTAGAATTGTATTTATTCAAGACTTGATCATAAGCTTTCATTATTGCTTCTCCGTCACCAGGTTGGATGATTTCCTCATCAGATTCGTTCTCACTTAATTCATCATCTTTCAAATTTGATGCTTTAGACTCTTCTTCTTCTCCAGTATTGAATGTGTGCTCCTCGGAAGTTGAGCGAATGATCTTTGGTGCATCCCGAGTATTTTCTTCTAGTTTCAACTTAGATAGCTTTTGTAGCCTTTGCTTGATTTCACTCAAGTCTAGTTGTTCAATGTATTGGGCCTTTTTCGCGTCACTTTGCTCATCGTCACTCAGATAGAACAGGCCTATTGAAATACCTTTTTCTTTCAATGAATCTAAAACACCAATGATTTTATCTAAATCGGCAAAATCAACACTCATTAATTTTTTACGAATTTCTTCTCCTGATAATGAACCAAATTCATGAAAGAGTGAGTCAGTATGGTGGAAATCATGAAGTTTCAGTAATTTCAACATGGAACCTTCTTGTCTATTCAAATTTGATAAACTTGTTTTAGATTGAGACCTTGACAAACTTAATGGTGAACTACTTTGTGGTATGATATTGTTTCGAGGAACTTGTAGGTTTGAATCGTTATTCAAAGGTTCATTGGACAATAGTTCATTATTTTTGATTTTATACTTATTTTTTTCATCTTCTGATCCACCTAGCCAAAACATGGATGATGTACTTTGAGGTTGATCTTTTTCGACTATTGAATTATCAATTAGTTGTAAACCCTTTTCAATAGACGAATCTATGAATAAAAATCTAATGAGCGTTTCTTTCCCATCTATATTCAATTGATTATTCCATTGTAATTTGAATAGTTCATTCATTGTTTCTCTCAATTCACGACGGATAGCAACTGCTTTGTCAATGAACTTAACAACTTCCGGTGATTTCAAATCAAGTTTGTCTTCAGCTTTTTTCAATAAGATGTTATTCAACTGATCAGTCAATGAAGTAACCGAATTTTCGTTTTCAATCATATTAGGTGGCATTGAGGTTGGTTTTGATCCACTTGTTGATAAGTATAGTAACCTTTCCATATTTTTCATAGTGTATAAACCTATTTTTTCCTTGAAAATATCTGGAAAATTTTCATAATCACAATCAAGTGTAATTAAAGTTTTTGAATTTTTCAATGCTTGAATTAAAGCTGCTCCTGTTGACAAATCCATCTCATTACCGATTACAGAAAAGTACCCTAGATTTTTGCAGAACGGCAATATCTTAGCCAATGAATTAATAGATGATGTACTTAAATTATTATTTTCCAAATGTAACCTGATAAGCTTTGGGAACAATGGAAATTTTGATGTGAAATATGAAATTATCGTTTCTTGGGACAAATTTGTACTTGCCGAGCTTCCGGACGAGACACTAGTATCAGATTCTGTATTGATTGAAGCTTGGGATTCTTCACGTTTCATTGGAATGAGATGTGGTGCTGTTGATGAAGGCGACACTGAGCCAAATAATCTTGGATTGTTTGATAAATCCAAGTATTTTAGGTTTGGAAACTTCATTATAAAAGTTTCAAAAACTTCTTTATATGCTTCACTAAATCTTGAATTTGTTGCATTAATACTTAAAAAAGTTAGATTCGACTTTGAAACTCTTTCTTCAAAATCAATTGATTTTTTACACTGTAAGAAAACATTAAGATACTTCATTGATGAAAAATCATTATATCCCAAATCAAGACCTCTTGCAAAATCAAGTAATAACCAATTGTTAACAATGATATTTAGTTGAGATGCAGATAACCGATTATATGCTAATCCTAATCTACTCGTGTTTATCGATAAGGCGAATTTGAATAGTTTTTCGAAGATATCCAAATCGGTGATACAACAACCAGTTAATATTAATTCTTCAATACCATTTCTCGCGATTATTGTCGCTGTGAAGAGTGCCCAATCCATATCTGATCTATTCTCTTTGTTGCAAGTCATTCTCTTTATCTCTTCTTCTTTACGTTGTTCGTCTGGCTTTCTCTTTCTTCTTTTTAGTAAATTAACTGATAACGATGGACATTGAGTTATATCCAACTTTTTTAATACCGTATTTCTCGATAAAAACCAACATAATAATGACCACCCTTCAGAATCAATTGGAGTGTTACGCAAGCTTAATTTTTCTAATTGCTTCTTGGCACTCATAGCACTTAGCAAAATTTTGAATTGTTCTAATGAGAAATTCACCCCATCCAATGAAACACAAATAACAGGAGCAATTCTCAAAAAATCTGCAAATGTTTGAATCTCGACCATTGATGGAGTTGAATTTCTTAATTGTAATATCGGTAAGGGGGCCATTGAACCTTTTGGAATTTGTTTCAAAATCGCTGGTATTGGTAAAATTTCTCTTAAATGGCAACATCTTGTGTACATCAAGTCGAGTGCCATTTTTTTGATTGGAGCACTGTAACTATAAGCATGATTTGAGATCATTGGTTTATCAATAGCGATCAGTTTTGCATGTTTATCGACCGCTGTATCTTCTTCTTCTTCCTCCTCACTATTTTTGCTCTTATCATTTTTGTTTGAATCATCAGGTGTTTCGTCTTCTTGATTGATTGGTTTTTTCAATAAGCCTAAAGCACCAGTACCACCAACAACCAAACCACCACCATGACCCATCTGAGACTTTTCAATTGCAGCTTTATCCTCTTCTGACAATGGTTTGACTTTTACTGATCCATTAGAAAGTACTTCAACGTTCCCGCTTCTTGGGGCTCTTGAAGGGATTTGTTGAGGAGGGTCGATCAAAAAAGTAGATGAATGAAACGCAACTCTTTTCAAAGGCTTCAAATCTGCAAATTCTGGAAGAACGTTATTAGAAGGCGCAGGAGAAGTTGAGGTTTTAGAAGAGCTTGAACTTATAGGTGTTGCTTGGTTTATAGTCGAGTCCGATGAATTACGGTTACGTTCAGTTGACGATGTATTAATTGTGTTACTACGTCTCCTCAAAAAGCTAGTGAGTTTATTTGCGGTTGGTTGAGGTTCTGATGGTGAATCGATGGAATGCTTATCGTAAGTTGTGTTATCAAACCCGTTAAGTAAAACACTTGGAAGAGGAGATTTTTCAGGATGCTCTGGAATTGTTGACTGATCATGAGGTTTTATGGGAGAGTGGATAGAAGTCGCTGACGATCTGCGTGACGATGGAGCAGATCCAATATTACGACGCAAATCACGTTGTTGATAAAATTTAACATACTCACTTAATTTTGGTTCAAGATTAGAGTTGTGATGAATACGATTAGGAGTCGATATGGTTCTTGTTAATTTGAACTCTTCATCACCATCACTATCAAAATTGTTCGGTTTTGGATTTTCATCATAATTTCGTAAACTGTTGGTCCAATTAGACCAATTTTCAGGATTTGATTTTGAAAGAGGCTTTTGAATATTCGAGGGTTGAGTAGATGAGGAAGGATTTTGACTAACAGATTTTTTCAACTTTAAGTCATAATTATCTTTGAATAAAGAAGAATTCATTGGAGGAGATGATGGTGTCATTTTCGGGGATGATGGAGTTGAAGTATTCTTCTTGCTGTGAAATTTACTCTTTAATTTCGAGAAAAGTCCACTCCCCCCACTAACACTACCATTATCACCACCACCGATGCTTGTATTATTGCTCCCAATACTTGAAGCAGAGTTAATGCTACCTATACTTGATAAGCTACTTCTTCGTTTTGAAGAAGCAGAAGGGGATGCAATTGAATTTGATCTTGAATAAGTATCAAAGGTTTGTGCCACTGGAGATGCAGACTCCTCTTGGATAGGAGAAATTGAAGGTTTTGTTTTCGACGTATTCTTGTCATTAGTATTTGATATTGATGCTGATAGGTGAGAAGAAACTGGAGATAAAGAAGAATTTGAATTGTCTTTAGAATCACTTTTAGAACAGTTAGCACCATTTGAAGATTTCTTTGGAGTTGTTGAAGAAGAGTTTGTATTCATAGTGCCACTGTTTGAGTTTGGTTCAATATTTGAATCTCTTAAAAACCAATCAACGTCGGTATTTTTTACACCTTTAAGATAGACATCGTGTTCCAAAATATCTCTAATGGCATCTAAATCGAAAGTGCTTCCCTTTGATTGGTCCGAGCTTTGATTGTCGTTGACTTTCGTGTTTTTATTCACGTTATTGGTATCATCATTTGCAGAAGTATTTCTATTGGAATTGGATGGAGCTTGTTGCGCCAGCATATTAGCAGTAAGTTTGAGCTATATAAAAAAAAAGGGAAAGCAATGCAAAAAAATGAGCGAAGAACTGAAATAGCAAGAAATAAATGAGTCGAATACTAACAAGCGAAGAAATGAAAAAGAGGGCTAGATGCTAAACTGAATATATATATACCAATTGTTTGTAATGAACCATATTCATTGAAGAGGTATTAAAGGGATTTGGGGTGATTTATTTTTTTATTGTAGCAGAAATAATGGAGATAGTTGTGCGTATTTCGATATCGAACAGGAAAAAACAGCTGAGAACACCGGCTGTTTTCATTACTTAAACAAGAAAATTACCGATGCTGGCTAGTAGGCAACCAACAGAGCGAACAGCAATCAACTAGAAATGAGAAGAGAAGAATGAGGACATAGGGACGACTGATGACAACCAACTATGATTATTTAAATGACGATGAATAGTCAATGGAGTTTTGTCGCTACTTTATAAAAGGAAACTATCAAGTAGAAATCTCAACGTTTCGCTCAAACTTATCAAAATACTAAAATATTCAAAAGGAAGAAACATAATGACCCAGTAATTTAAGTCTTAATTCACTTCAGATTCACTAACACCTTGAGGAGCTAACATTCTTGAATACGGAGTTAATTCGGATTTCCTAATACCATACGAAGCTGTACAACTAATCCATCGCAACTGGGGTGCGCCATCCAATCAATAACAATCCGGTATTATTATTGGATGGCATTCTTGAAGATCGATATATAAATAGACCCCTGAATCCTTCTAGTGCGACTGATTTGAAAAACTCACAACTTATTTCGAAGCTTCGCTGAATATTTTCCATTTATTTACTTCGATTATGGTCACTTTCAATGAGAATCCATGTCATGTAACTTCGAAGGCAATTTTTGTCAGTGGAGGAACAGGTTACATCGCTCAGCAATTGATTAAACTATTAATTTCACTTGATTATAAGGTTATCACCTCAGTAAGATCAGCTTCCAAGGGTGATAAATTAGTTGAAAACTTCAACTCGCCAAATTTATCATACGAAATTATTCCTTCCATTGAAAAACAAGGTGCATTTGATGAAGCATTAAAGAAACATCGTGATGTCAGAACTTTCGTTCATACTGCGTCTCCGGTCAGTTTTAATTCCAATGATCCATTGAATGAAGTTTTATTACCTGCAATTGATGGTACTAAATTTTTAATAGAATCTACCTATATCAATGCACCACAAATTAAAAAATTAGTGGTTACGTCATCATTGGCAGCCTTGGCAAATAGTGAACAAAATCAAGATCCCAATTATGTAATTGATGAAACTTGTTTCAATAATGCAACTTTTGAACATAGTTTACTTAAAGATTCATATTGGGGTTCAAAAGCATTATCTGAAAAAGTGGTGTGGGATTTCAAAAGGGAAAAATACCCAAATTTTGAAGTTACCATGATTATGCCAGCTTATACAATTGGTCCACAAGCTTTTGATAGTGAAATCAAATCAGTGTTGAATGCCACTGCTGAAGGAATCAATTCGTTACTAAAACTAGGTAGCAAAGATTCTGTACCGGATTTTATCGATAGTTATATCGATGTTAGAGATATTGCTAAAGCTCATTTAATTGCAATTGAGAACGAATCCACTAATAATCAAAGGTTATTTGTTAGAAACAGTAGGTTTAGCTTTCAATTAGTTATGGATATAATCAAGAAGAATTTCCCCAATGAATTTGGTCATTTACCAGCTGGAAAACCAATCACCAATTTCTATGATGAAGTATTTAGTAAAGTAGCTTATATTGATGATAAGAGAACAAGAACGACTTTAAATTTTGATTATATACCCTTGGAAAAAAGCATTGTTGATTCTGTGAATCAAATTTTGAGGGCTTCCTCCAAGAGCTGATAATAAAAAATTGAGACTGTGTTACAAAATAACTCCTTATATAAATTGTGAGAAGCATCAAAAGCAAATTTGTCTACTCATCATCTTTTTTGAAAATGAATGGAAACAGAGTTATCGAACTACTTGCAATTACTTTGTCAGCTCATGAAAATATTGTAGTTAAATATGGCACACCTTTTTTCAAAGTTAATCTTGATTTAGTTTCACATCTCTATGATATTCAAGTGTTAATCAATGTATTCGTGCTAAGATCACCAAACAAAAATAAAAACTTTTTCGATTATATACGTAGCATATTTATGTCAAATTCTTTATAAAAAACGCTGTAGTCCAACTCGAATGGTATAAATATCATTTAATTGAATTTTTCATACCTTGAAACGTGAGCGTATAATTTCAAACAATCTTGTTTCCTTTCAAACAATTCATGCTGACGTTGAGATTCATTATCAACATTTCAAATAAATTTCGTCACATTTAGAGAATGATTAAGAAAAAGTTAAAAATTTGGTAAAAATTCAGAGCAAGCGGGAACGCTAGAAATACGTCTCAGTAAAACTAGTCTCCACACAAACGTACATAGCGATTGAAATTCAATATCTTCAAGAGCAAAAGAGGATAAAAATCAAGGTTTTGTTACTAAGTTGGTTATATGATATGAATGCTGCAAAATTTTGCAAGTATAAATGTAACAATTTGATCCTTTGTGGTTTACTATTATTTCACTCAAAACCCTACTTTCAATATCGAATTTCAATATGGTTTTTGAAATTCCTGCTTCATGTGTTTCACTTTTCGTTATACGGTGATGTTTCTGTAATAAACAAGATAAAGCCGTCGTTGTAGCTTTTGGTGATCTTATGTAAATAAAACTACATATTGTGATACAAGTTTACACCATTTATTGGTTTCAATTTCGAAAAAGATAGATCAATCTCAAATGCTGATCGAAGTCGAAGTGAAAAACATAAGTGTGTGTGAAAATGTATTTGTGTATTCACTTTTCATCCACTTTTTTTTTTGGCTGCAACACAAATAGCCAGGCTCTTATTTTTACTCGCAAGCTAAAATATTAATACACAAATAAATTTATTACTTGTGACTTTTCCACTATCACTTTCCTTTCTATCTATATCAACTATATCAATGATATTCTGGTATGTATAGCCTCTTTCTTCTCACAGAAAGTCATGATCGTTTTCTTTTCCCTTTTTAGTGGAAATTTTGAACATAAAGGAATTTGTTTATCTGTTCAAAAGTATATCAGTTAATTTATTTACTCATATGATTTCACCTCAATCTTTCGTTTATACGAATCATGTTATCATATCAACTTCATCCAGGAAAGCCATACACGGAATTAATACCTGGTGTGACCTTTGTATTCCAAGTATTCCAAATTGTATCTGATCTATTTGTTAAAGAAGAAGAAAAAAAGAAAAGATTTTCCTTTCATTCATTGATAAAGTAAACAGTTGTTGTTTTAAGTTTAAGGTCCCAATAATTATCTTTCCATTCACCCTGAAGTATTTCACTATCTCGTTGGTCTCTTGCTTTTGGCTCATGACGGTCAATAAAAAAATGTCACTAAAATTCGTGAGAGACTTTCAATGTTAAGCTCTGGTCGGCTACTATAACATTGATTTGAAGGTATTTGCATATTGATATTTTACTTTGGCCGGTAGCTTATCGAATTGTGAATATCCTCTGAGAGAGTGGGATCCTTGCAAGGGTGTAAGGGAAGAGCAAATGGTGAAGATGCAAAGGAATCAGAGAGGAACAAGGCCACCAGAAGAAAAGTGGTGGGTTTATGGCAAAATAAATTTGGCTTTGAAGTTCAAGAAGGAAGAGATTTGATGTGTTGGTATGTATTACTTTATTTGTCTTTACTAAGTTGAAAATTTTTTTTTAGGATGAATTGAATCTCTGCAATGTGGAAAAACGAATAAATATGCTGTTGTCATCAATGCTTTAGAAACAAGAGGAAAGTTTGATTGGGTGTTTTAATGTATTTGAAAAAAGAGAAGCAACTTGTTGAGTTGTTACTCTTTCTTATTTTAATGGTTTCCACTACATAGTCAACTTCCAGGATTATCATACCTTTCAAAGGTCTACATAGTTAACTTCCAGGATCTTCATACCTTTCTATGAAGTTAATTTATTTCTTTTATTTTCAATTTATTTAACAATTCTTTTTACAAATTTATATGATTTCATTTCCTTTATCTGTGATATCGGACTCTCTTATTATTTTCCACAAATTATCATTTACAAGTTGGTTATTATACTTTCTTTATATGTGATTTAGGATTCATTTGTTATTTCTCACAAATTATCATTTATAAGATAATTGTCATAGTTCCTTTATCTGTGATTTAGGACTATTTTATCATATTATACAAATTATCAGTTAACATTTACTTATATATTATAATGAACAAAAATTATTTGTTTTGTAGATATTTCAATGGAAGATAAAGCGATTACAATACATTTGACCTAATACTTAAGATTATCTACATTCAATTCAATTTCATAGGATACGAGTGATATACGTCTACATAACCTTCAATCGAAGAAAGTTAATCTGGCGTTTTCTTCAGAAAAGTGGAAATTTTGTTAGTTCTTAATTGAGAGTGGATAAGAATACCTTTTGTCTATTTCCACATAACTTTATATGTTGTAGAGATTTTCAAACTAACATCAAATGATTGATCATTACCTCACACTCTTTTCAAATTTCAATTTTATATCTCATATTATTGAAGCCAATTAATAAAAAATTAAGGTCAATCAAAATGTCACAACAATCATTAGATTATCAATTTGATCATGATATTATTCATCGATTGAGCTTATCAAGCACCAAGCTTTATCCTAAAGATATTAACGTATCAGTCGGTAAGATTTTCAACTCAATGATAGTTATACATTTTATATGATATAATATTCAATTATAAGCAATGACATCTTGGCTCCTCGCAATAGACAAACTTACAATGGACGTTACTTACTATTTTCTTTTGTTCTTTATTGGCATTATATAATTATTATACATTATTTATATTATTAATATTATTAAGATTTTTTTTTCCTTTTGTTTTCAATCATTGGCAAAGAAAGTAAGAAAAAAAAAGAAAACCGAAAGCAAACTTATACGAAAAACTAAAACTAAAATCAAAATACTAAAAATTCTTCATTTTATTATTTACATACCACCCATTCCACCAAATTGTTGCATCATTTTTTGCATCATACCTGGATTTTGCATCATTTGTTGAGCTTGTTGCATCATTGAAGGATTTGATCTCATCATTTGTTGAGCTTGTTGCATCATTGCTGGATTTGACATCATTGAAGCCATATCAGGCATACCACCTGCACCAGGAGCACCAGGAGCACCAGGAACACCAGGAACACCAGGAGCACCACCACCACCTAACATTTTCATAGCTTGTTCCATAAATCCAGGATTTGATTGAGCTTGTTGCATCATTCTTTGCATATTTGCAGCACCACCAGCACCTGGTAAACCAGGAGCACCACCAGGTACACCACCAGGAACACCACCCATATTTTTAGCATTTACAGCCATTGAACTCATCATTCTTTGTTGTTGTAAAACCATTTCAACTTCAACCACTGAACAACCTGAACCTCTTGCAACTCTAACAATTCTTTCTGGTTGTTTTGTAAAAATATAACCATCACTATCTAATTCAGCATTTGTCATTGAATCCATTATAAAAATCATATTTTTAATTTTTGAACTTGTTTCTTCTTCACCAACTTGATTCATTAAATTTGACATACCAGGAATCATTGAAGCAATATTTGTTAAAGGACCCATTTTTAAAAAATTATTCATTTGAGTTTGAAAATCTCGAAGAGTAAATTTACCTTCTTTTAAATTTTCAATTGTTTTACGATGATTTTCATCATCATGTAAATTAAGAGATTGAACATGTTCAATTAAAGATTGAATATCACCAATACCTAATAATTTTGAAATAAAACTTGAAGGTTTAAAAATTTCAAAATCATTTACATGTTCACCAGTACCAATAAAAATTATTGGAGTTTTAGTTATTGCAACTGCCAGAATTGCACCACCACCTTTTGCATGACCATCCATTTTAGTTAAAATAATACTACCAAAATTTGCAGAATCTTTAAAAGCTTGAGCTTGAGATTCAGCTGCTTGACCAATTGAACCATCCATAACTAAAATAGTTTGAGTTGGATTTATAATTTCACTAATTTGAATCATTTCATTAAATAATGATTCTTCTTGTTTATGTCTACCTGAAGTATCAACAATAATTATATCAAATTTTTCTTGTTTAAATTTATTAACACCATCAAATGCAACTTTAACAGGATCAGTTTCTAAATATGATCCATAATAAGGAATATTTGATTTAATTGCATTTTGTTTTAATTGATCAAATGCACCAGCTCTAAAAGTATCAGCACAAACTAAACCAATTTTAAAACCTCTTTTTTTATAATAAACAGCTAATTTTGTACATGATGTTGTTTTACCTGCACCTTGTAAACCAACAAACATTATAATATGAGATTCACCCATTGATTTATTATTAATTAATTTTAATCCTGGTTTTTTACCATTCTTTTTTTGATTTAAAATTTGTTGTTGTTTTAATTTAATTGGTTTTGGTGGTTCTTCATGTGAATCAATTAATGAACATAATTCATCATAAACAATTTTTTGTAATTTTTTTTTCTTATTTGAATTCGATTCATTATCAGTTATTGTTGAATTTATTTTATTATTTATATTATTTCTTAATTTTGAAACTAATTTTATATTAACATCGGATTCTAATAATGCTGTGCATATATTTTTAATACTGGTTTGTATTTCATCGGTAGTACCAGAATCTACCGATGATAATGCCGACCTAAGTTTGGTTCCTAAATCTGCAAGCACCATATTCAATTAAAAATTGGATAACTTATAAATTGTTTATTAGTAGATTGATAATAGATCATTTATATTTAATTTTTATCATATCGTCGAATTTACAAATGAGTATAAGATTTATAGGTACTGCAGATAGTCAGAGAAAACATCCGTACGTCAGAAGAAAAAAAAGAAAAATATTAATATCCGTACACCAATAAATCAGGGATAAAACATCCGTACATTCTTAAAAGGCAACAAAATACAATCCGTACACTCAATATTATATAATCATAACTGTAAAAGATTTATTTCCAATCAATTTAAATGAAATAGTGCTATCAATACTGTAAAATATTGACAACTTGATAATTTCCTCTGAATTTTGACTAGAGAGAGATTCAATCCGATATCAACCTTTCACCATGGTCTAATCTATTCTGGTCTATAAACTTTAGATTTAAGGGATTTTATAGTGTTGCAAATCATTTACTCTCATACAAAAAAAGGCAAAGGGTTATGTTGTTTTGACAAAATTTGCTGATAATTCTATTGAAGACATTCCATTTAAAAGAACTGCTGTAGATTTGGTTACTGCTTACTGCAAAAGGTTCCTCAAACTTTAACAGTACATTAGCTAGGGGAGGTGTAAGGATATCGTATATCTGAACTTCGTAAAGTAAATGTATGGTTAATATTGGAAACACCTTTATGCAGGCACATTGTTATGTTTCAAGTAAGTTCCTTTTAATACTCTTTTAAGCATTTGCAATAACTTGTAGTGTTACTCTTATCTCTTCAAGCTGGTTCAAAGTGTTACTCTTATCTTTCTAATTATCTCTCTTAATTTAAAACTCAATCTATTCCTGTTCGCCTCTGGTGTAACACCTTTCCCTAGACTATATAAGTAGTAGGAATACGTGGAGTTATAAAATATTTGAAGATTTTTCATTAAATTCACACTTCTTTTATTTTGACTAACTCAATGAATCATCCTTTACCAAACTGATAATTATGACCAAACTATTTAAATCATCCAATGCAATTCTTGTAATGCTTTTCATGGTGGTGAATCTTTTCACTTTAGTAAGTGCCACCGCAACACCATTGGAATCATTAACTAGTTCAGATTCACAACTCGATCCATCTATCTATGTCAATTCACCGCCTGTTTTTTCCCGTGATGATGTTTATGCTTACATTAGACCAACAGGTCGTGAAATGTTTGATGAATTAAATGGAGAGAATCTTTTCGTATCATACGTATCAGGAAAAGTATGTGGACTAACATCAGCTGGTTCGTATTCATTATATGCATTTGCTAAAATTATTAGGTATGGAAGAACTAGATTTTTATTAGAATTTAGTGGATGGTATGGACTTTATTTAACATTGACGGCTGCCATTGGATTTTATTGGAAAGCCATCAACATGACAACTGTTAGCGATTTGACATTTAATTCGTTTAAGGATACTTTACAACTTTGGCTTATCATTGTAGCGGCTAGTGAATATTTTACTAAAGATATACCATTCCCTAAATTTTAAATCCTACTGATACAAGAGATGGAAGTAATGAATGTCGATTGAAATATTTCATGTGTTTTGCTGAAATTTGTTTGTGCTGTTGTTTCATTCAGGGTAATTGGCCCACTTTTTTGTCTTGTTTTTTGTTTTTTGAATGAGTAGTTAATATGCCATTATATGTTATATAAATTTACCTATTATTTTTTTAAATATATAATATGAAACTAAATTTGAAAACTTCCTTTAATCATTAAGCGAATAGTTTTGAGTGAATACCTCCGTTTTGCTATGTTATAAATTTATATTTATTATAATGATCATATTTTGTAAATCCTACCAATTACAAGTCCAATTAGAGGTCAATATTATGGTATTGCTACTTTCTTGGTACTTATATTTCCCCCATTATTCAAAGAAATTCTTGAAATGTAAACTCCTTTTCATATAACTTCTTCATTATGCCTTATTTTCTGGAATTTTTGGCTTTTTGACTGTTTGATTATGTCCCTGTATTGATTATTAATGAGGATGAAAGATTTTTTTTTGAATATATCAAAATTTCATGAATTTGGCTTATCTAAACTGGGTTACAGGTTCAATTATACAAGAATACCTTGAAGTTGTAATTAGTTTAAGTATTGATAATGTAATGAATTCAAAAAAAAACTAAACACGAGACTAAAGTTGAAACTTTAATCATTAAGTAAATAGTTTTGAGTGAACATTTTCGTTTTGCTACGTTACAATTCTACAAGAATAACTTGAAGTTGTAACTAGTTTAAGTATTGATAATGTAATTAATCCAAAAAATATTAAACACGAGACTAAAGTTGAAACTTTAATCATTGAGCAAATAGTTTTGAGTGAATATTTCCGTTTTGCTACGTTACAATTCTACAAGAATAACTTGAAGTTGTAATTAGTTTAAGTATTGATAATGTAATTAATTCACACGAGACTAAAGTTGAAACTTTAATCATTAAGTAAATAGTTTTGAGTGAACATTTTCGTTTTGCTACGTTACAATTCTACAAGAATAACTTGAAGTTGTAACTAGTTTAAGTATTGATAATTTAATTAATTCAAAAAATATTAAACACGAGACTAAAGTTGAAACTTCAATCATTTAGCAAAGAGTTTTGAGTGAATATTTTCGTTTTACTCTGTTATAAATTTATATTTATTATGATGATCATATTGTAAAGCTTACCAGGGATATGATGATCAAATTTTATAAAATCTACACAAGGGTATGATAATTATATGTATTATACCTTATAAAGCTTACCAGTTACATGGTATGATGATCAAATTTTATAAAATCTACACAAGGGTATGATAATTATATTTATTATACCTTATAAATCTTACCAGTTACATGGTATGATGATAAAGGTTACCCAAGGGTATGATAATTATATTTATTGTACTTTGTAAAACTTACCAGGGATATGATGATCATATTGTAAAGCTTACCAGGGATATAATGATCATATTTCATAAAATCTACCCAAGGGTATGATACTTATATTTATTATACCTTATAAAGCTTACCAGTTACATGGTATGATGATAATATTTTATAAAATTTACCCAAGTATTTTGTAAAATCTACACAAGGGTACGATAATTATATTTATTATACCTTATAAATCTTACCAGTTACACGGTATGATGATCAAATTTTATAAAATTTACCCAAGTATTTTATGAAATCTACACAAGGGTATGATAATCATATTTATTGTACTTTGTAAAACTTACCAGGGTATGATGATCATATTTCGTAACACTTACCAGTTACAGAGTATAATATTTAGTGTTGCAATTTTGTCTAAACATTGTCACGGTAATGTCGTATTGTCGCAGATAATGTCGTATTGTCACTAGTATGGGTAATATCGTATTGTCGCAGATAATGTCGCACCGTCACTAGTACGGTAATGTCGTATTGTCGCAGATAATGTCGTATTGTCACTAGTATGGGTAATATCGTATTGTCGCAGATAATGTCGCACCGTCACTAGTACGGGTAATGTCGTATTGTTTAGATTATTAACTGTATATGGTTAATTCAAAAATTTTGATAAGAAGGGTATTAAGAAAGAAAAAGAGAACAAAAGAATAAATCTAACCAAAAGTAACCAATAAAGTTTATGAAAAATAGAATTAATAAAGTTAAAAGTATAATAAACAAAATTAATAAAATATAATGAAAAATATAATTATTAATATTAAACAAGTGTTGTAATACGTATAAGTATAATAAATCGCGTTTTAATAAAAATTGGGTAAATTGGGTAATAAATAAATTAATAAGATAAGAATATCATAAAATAATCAAGATAGGAAACATAAACAGAACAGAACAGAACAGAACAGAACAGAATGATAATCAGAGTATGGATAAGTGGATATAACCAATATATGAAATTAATTAATTATAAACTTATTATTAATGACCTAATAAAATGATAAAATGATAAAATGATAAAATGATAAAATGATAATAAAATGACCTAATAATAATAATAATAATAATAAAGTGACCTAATAAATAATATATATTGCTATCAATATTAATGGATATCACCGATAAACTATTATGTAATACTATTATGTAATACATAATAAGATAATAAGATAATAAGATAATAATAGAATAAGATAATAATAGAATAGTGTGATATAATAATATAATATGATACACGCTCACTTATGTAATAATATAAGATAATAATATAAGATAATATGGTGAACCCTGGAATGTAAATATAAAATATACACCCCGTACACCCGTACACCACGTAAATTATAGATAAAGTTTATTTTATTTTATTTTATTTACACTCACTTACGGAATATTACCATTATCCTATTTGGGTCAATAATACTGCACTACACTATATGATATACTACACTTATATAAATAGTATATAGTATATGTGTAGTATAGTATATACACCAATACTATATAACAGTATGGTATGGTATGGTGTGGTGTATAGTATAGTGATGGTATGGTATATCCCCATATAAATAGTATAAATAAATAAAGTGGAGAACATAAATATTAATGGTGGGGTATACCCAATACAATATGACTAACCTAGATTCATAGAGGGGCATATCTAATTCCCTCCACTTACATACATTACATTATATTATTATATTAGTATATTATATTATTGTATATTTATATAATCCTGATCATATATTATTGTGTTATACTTTATTATTCCATATTTGCCTTTCCTATATTAACTTGTATATACATTATATTGTATTATATTATATTATGTTATAACATGTGTTATGTTATAACATGTATTATTATAACTTGTATAAGTTGTGTTATAAATCATAATAAGAAATAAATTTCTTATTATGATTTATTTCCCAATATCAATTTATCAATCAATCTCAACTCATCATCTAAATTACATTTAAAATAAGATGGAGGTAATTTATCATCATCATCAATTTCACAAAAATTTAAATTTATATTAATTGATCTTGGTATTGATGAAGATGATTGATTTTTTGATGATTTTAATATTGGTACTTTTATTTTGCCGGTGTTGATATTGTTGATGTTGTTGTTTTTGTTTGATGATGGTAATAATTTATCTGGTAATGTATCATTCTTATGAGGATGAGTATTTATATTCTTTATATTCTTCATATTTTTTATTGATGAATTTTGTATTTCATCATTTATAAATGATAAATTTATACAATCATAACTAAATTTATAATGTGTGTCATTATGTGTATGTATATTATCATTTATAGTTTTCTTTGCCGGAGTTTTAATAGATATTGAAGATAATGTTGAATCATCACCATTTAATTTATCATTTTCTTCCTTCTCTATTATATGATTAAAATTAAACATATTTTCAATATCTTTAATTGATTTTGAGAATATTTCTTGTTCAAATTTTAATCTTTTATCCAGTTTGTTGAATGTGTTAATATTTGAACAATTTGATGATATTGAAGAGAATGAATCTTGATAACTTCTTTTTGAGGTCATAGTATGGAGTGTATGAGTAGTGGTGGTAGAAGTGGTATTAGTGTTGTGGATGGGGGGGCGTGAAATATATGTGGGGATACGGATATATATATAAATAAATAAATAAATAAATATAAATATAGTGTATATAAATATAAATATATAAATACGGTAGATAAGTGAAACACTAAAGAAACTGAAACACGAATGTGAAATAATAATAGATAATAGAGTATATAATAGATAATAGAGTATAATAGATAATAGAGTATAATATAGTAGCAACCACAGTACAATATAGTATCAGATAAGGATTAATCTGGATTAATATGGATGGAATGGGATTCGAGAAACACAAGGGTTTAACAAGGCGTAGTAAATGTATTATCTTATTATACTGTATTATCTTATACTGTATTATATTATATTAGAATAACGGTTTATCCACCCCCGCTAAGCGGACGTGTGTGCCCCTGTTCTACCCGGACACGCAATGTGCATCACGCGTTCCCGGTGGCGGGGGTGCGCGCTCCCGTTAGTGGTAATTGCGCTATCCCCATCCTCTTATCTATGGTGATAACCGTGACTCAATAGTATATTATATTATAATATATTACTGTGGAATTATCACGTCACTTCATCTTCATAATGCTATATCCATATATTCCGTATATATGACTTCATAACCAATTATCATCTATTTCATCTAATATTAATTCATTCATTTCATTTCATTTCACTTACTTTCGCGTGTGTTGTTTACATCGTCTATTGATCTGCTTATAATCCTATTGGGTAATATTAATATATTAATATATCAATACATCAATAGATAATATATCAATACATCAATAGATAATATATCAATACATCAATAGATAATACATCAATATACTTCCTGATGCGTTAATCAATCTAGTCAAATGTATCAATATCACCTCATTAAACCGGTTTATTCAATTTGAGTTTGAGTTTGAGTATTTACCTGGTTTGTTTTATTTCTTTTTTTATCTCATTTTATTAAATGTCTTTTTCTGAACCCTGAAGGTTACACAATGTAATAAATGTATTCTTAGTTGATCGTGTTACACAGTTATTATATTACCATAATATCAAGTGCGCAACAGCAAAATCAAATTTAACTACTCAAACAAGATATTGATTATTACCATGTTGCAAACTATGAAGAGCAAATTCATGCTTTACATGAATGTTTAGGAGTGGAGAGTTCAAAATATAACATAACTAGTACTGATCGATACACATAAGTAAAATAATAGGTTATGCTATTGTGTTAAACGAGATAGTTTATTAGAATATTGCACCGAAAAATATTTAACTGTAAACTACTCAATTTCCGGAGTTTATGATTATGTTGGCCAATATGAAGAAAATATCGCACAAGGTATTTATCCAGTATTAAGCGACGACAGTGCTAATGGGTCTATTCCTGATGATTCTTATAGTCAGTTAGTTAAAAATATAAAAATGAAATTACATTCTTGAAATTTATTAATCGGTTTACACATTTATACATTCTTAAGAAATGATTGTTGGAATTATAATGAACAATCTTTCATATATGATTAATACTTACATTGTAGTATACATTGATTATTTACATTCCACTGAATTTTTACATTGATTATCTTAACTTTTACTTAAATTCCAGAGCGTTAGCGATGGAATTAATTCATCCCTTCGTTGGATTAACTCTAAACTTTTATTCATCCCTTCGTTGGATTAACTCTAATCCTTTATTCATCCCTTCGTTAGATTAACTTTAATCCTTTATTCATCCCTTCAATCGTTAATTTCACAGCCTTCACCGTCATTTATCACTACCTCATTCTCTATTTGCATCTACTTTCAACCAAACTTGTCTTTGGTCTTTGGTGTACGGGTCAACTTTTGATTACGTAATACGCTATATTATCAATATGTTATTCCATTAATATAATAAAATGTAAGATTTTGACCTTTGTCATTACTCATGATAAAATCATTCTTATCATACACTTATACTATTGTAAATCATTGATTTAATTTAGTTTGGTTTAGTTTAACCACGTCGTAGTCCTTATTTAAATAAGTTATCATCGTTATGAAGTCAAATAATTACCTAATTGGTTTACCTAATAATAATTTATGTATAATTGTAAGTTCTTGCTCTTAATAAACCGTGTATTATCACTCACAAATTCAAATTATATGAAATTATAATCACAAATTGAAAATTGTGAATTGCCAAATAAAGTCAGAACTCACTCAATCTCATTGCAACAGAATTTAAAACTCAGTTTATCTTATTACAACGGATTGAATTAATAAAATGATAATATTCATTTCTTGATGGTAAAAGTAATGTTAAAGATAGATTTAGTCAACTCAATCAATTAAGTTAAACATTCACCATTGGAAAATAATAAATTGTTTAAGAAACCCCAAGGTAAAGGTTAAACATGGTGATTCTCATTTTGATAAGTCTATATTACATTACACTATATAACACATATGATAAAAGTTCATTGAATATACATGACTTATATGAAATATCAAATAAGCTTTCTGGAAATAAATCAAATAAGCTTTCTGGGGATGAATCAGATAAGCTTTCTCAGATAAGCTTTCTGGGGATAAATCAAATAAGGTTTTGCGGATAACTTTAATAGGATTAACATAACGCTACCAATTGAAAGGATAATAAGGTATATTATTTTCTATACATTTTACTTATTTATCATATTATATTATATTATATAATCCATTTATTTCATTTATTATCCATTTATTTCATTTATTATCCATTTATATTGTTTATATATTTATATTATATTGTTTACATTTATATTATTTACTCTTCATCATTATCAGCATACCAAACTCTTGGAATATTTTCATTATCTTTTTTCAAAATATTAATTTCTTCTTGTTTAACAAAATAATCATCAATTTCTTCATCATCTTCATCTTCTTCATCTTCTTCACTAAATTTTAAAATTTCTTCATCATCTTCATCAGTTTCTTCATCAATTATAAATGTATCATCATCATCATCATCTGAATCATCTCCAAATTCATAAATTATTGGTGGTTTATAAGTTGATCTTGGATCTTGATCTTTAATTAATAATTCAATTATATTTTCTTCTTCTTCTTCTAAATTACCTTCTTCCACTTTATTTTCCCAATCATCATATGATTCATCAATTTCACTTTCAATATAATCTGAATCAAATTCATCATCTACCTCATTGTCATCCTCCTTAATCTCCTTCTTTGATCTGGGTTTTTCATTAAATTCAATTAATTCTTCTTTATAATTCCAAATTTGTTTAAATTCTCCTCTAATATAAGCCACGGTTGAAACTCCAATAAATAAACATGGAACAATATATAATAATGCCGGTTGACCCTTTTGAAAAATAAATAATACAACCATAGTTAAAATTAATGAAATTATATAACTTATTAAACCAGTTATAAAATAAATCTTGGGGAATGAATTTAAATGATGAAATGGTTTTATTTCACACTGATGATATTTAAATAAATCAAATCTAAGTAAGGTTGAAATAAAAGTCCCCGGTAATACAATATCACCTAATCCTAATAATGAAAAACTTATATCATTATAATTATTAATCAAATCTTGGTAAATTTCACTTAAATTTTTAACAATGTTCTTTGGTTTACCCGGTAATATAATTTTAACCGGGATATCTAATTTTGTAGCCACATTTTCCATTAATGTGGTTCCAAATACAAAATAAATATCATAAAAAAATAACCCCGATAATAATAAACAATTGGTTTTAAAATTAGATAATTTTGTTTGTTTAATTCCAAAAATTGCAAAATTTATACCAATATAATTGGTAATTAACCAATTTGATTGACTTATTATACTTGATGAATTTAAAATTGGATTGGTGAAATAATACCCTACTGAATGTAATATTGAAATGGGTAATAAAATTATCCATTTATAATCAAAAATTAAATTAAATTCTTGATCTTGTTTTTTAACATTTGTTGGTTTTAAAATTAAAATTTCATTTTTTTCAATTAAAAAATTTTTAAATTTGGTTAACCATTTATAATCATTATATCCAATTAATTTATCACTTGATATTTCTTCAACAATCCCCAATGGATAACTTTCTTCTCTTGATTTACTAATTGATATTCTATAACGTGGGAAAAACCAACCTGAATTATTCTTCAATTTTAATTTAAATCCTAAATTTCTTGTAATCCAGGTAATTAAATAATAATAATTTGAATAAATTATTGGTGAAATCATACTTAAAATATACCAATTTAATCCAATGATTAATTTTTCAAAATTTAAATTATTAATTGAATAATTTAATAAATATAATACTCCTCCTCCAATAAATGGATAACATAATGCATATTTATAATTAATTACTCCAACATTTAACATTTGTAAATCTAAATTATTCATTTTAAAAAATTGTGATTCATCTCGATCAGTTGGATCAAATAATTTATCATTATTAATTGAATCTTTATCAATTATTGGATCTTGTGCATTTTTGGGTTTGGAAATTGTGGTGTATGATCCAATTATAATTATAAAACAAGCAATTAAAATGAAAAAAATTCCGTTTATTAAACCAGGATAAATTTTTTGTAAAAATGGATAAATTTTTAAAAAATTATTAATCTTGTCATTGGAATAAATTTTATATGGAATAATTATGGCAAGTTTATCAATAGAATTTAATTCACTGAATAACGTGGTGTTGGTGGAATTGGCCGTGGTGGTAACCACAGTAGTTATATTACTAACTATTGGTTCAGACATATTAATCAATTAGTAAATTAATTAATAAATCAATTAGTGCAAATCAGTTAATAAAAAGATGTTTAGAATATCGTTTGTTATTATATATTGATTTTGTTTTGATTTGTTTATTCATGACACGACCCTGGGCCAAATCGAGGATGGTGGGGCGGTCGTGTGGTTGGCCCAAGACCAACAAAAAGCATAATGCATTAACGCGCGTATTTCATTCAATTCTGATTATGGCAAAATTAGCAACCAATATAAACTATATAAACTGTATCACATTAATCATATATTCATATGAACGTGTCATATACATGGATAATATGCTGGTGTAATCCTTATCTTATCCAAATTTATTCACGTGAGTGTGGCTTTTTTTAAACTTAGTTTCTAGAGGCTTATCGCGTTCCATCACTTTCTGTCTATTTATATAAAGTCTAAGTCATACTTAACTTAGAGGAAATGACATATGAATTCTCTTCTCTTTCTTACTTTATTTCACATCTTTATTTTGTTTTCAAGGTTATTGAAAACTCAAGAAATGAATCAATCGCGGTTTCTTGTATCTTTTAAAGAATGTTCCGTTTACATATGATTCGGCCAAAACCTTGAAAGAAGTATAGGAAACAAGCTTTAGGTTCAAGATTTTGAATTATTAGGATACTCAATCAATTCGTATATAAATTTAATAGAAATCACTCGGTGAAATGTATTGTGAGTACACTATGCAAGCTTGATTCAAAGAAACGAAAATTTAGCAACATCTTTCAAAACGTAGCTAAATTATGAAAAAAATGTTTCATAAAGAATTTGAGTATCAATAATGACAACAATAACCAATGAGACTTATTTAATGATCGAAGGAAAATTAGGGCTCAAGAAATTCATATATAAGACGCCAGAAAGTAAAAAAAAATTAATTACTTGGGAAAGAAGTTATTTAATCGCAATAGGAGAAGCGTGGAAACTTTCACAAGACGGTTAAAGATATGAGTTACAAATTTAGCAAATTTTAATAACAAACAACAAATACGAAATATCAATAATTAATGTTAAAAATATAACAAGTAAAATAAATGTAACAAATAAATATAACAAATTTTTTTTTTTTAGTTTTTTTTTTTTTAATTTTTTTTTTTTTTTTATTTTATATAATATAAATCAGATAACAATTTAGATAACAAGAACGGATACCAAATAAAAGAAATAAACCGGAAAATACCATGAATTGAACCAAAAATACCATGTATTAAACCAAAAATAACATGAATTGAATGATTAAAAACGTGAGTGGTGAAAAATTTAAGTAATGAAGAACGTAAGAACGTGAGAACGTAAGTACGTAAGTAATGAAGATCTTAAGTGATAAAGTGACTATTGTAAACCAAACAATAAGAACAAACTTGAGAACATATCTGACGATCCAAAGAATTAACTCAAGTTTTATTAAGAAAAATTGAGTCAACTATTGAAGAAGGACGTTGACATGGAATGGGACGAAAATTCCCCAAATATTTTAAAATTCAAAATTTTATGATCAACAAGAAACAAATACTCTTCCCCTTCACTTCTCACATCGGCAATCTGTTATCCCATAGTAATCCCAACTATTCTACTACTTCTGCTTCCTTGTCCTTCCTTATAATTTAAAAATTATTATTATACCAGCCTGGCTGGGGCTGGCAATCACCACCCAATCTATGCAGGAGCTTCTGGCCAAGTCCTGACATAAAAGATTAGGTAATGATCATGAAACAAACTATGACCGTCTTTAGTCATAATTCACTCCATAATAGGAAGAATCAAAAAAAAACATGGTAGAAGAAAAGAAGGGGAAAACAAGGGAAAAAAGAAAACTTTTGAAAAGAAATGAAAAATGAATAAAGAAAGATGAAAGAGTAAAATTTATGAAGAAGGAGCTTCATTTAATAAGATGTTTCAAATGATTTGTTGAAAATATGAAAATTTTATAATGATTTTCTTGTTTTGATTTTTGAAATTAATTTTTTTGACCATGACCTTTTAGGTTGATATCTAGGTTGAGCCTCATATGTTATTTCGCAATCTGGTCTTAAAGGTTTCCATGATCTATTCCTCTTTGTTCTAACATCAGTATTTCTGGGACGTCCAGATCCATACTTATAACGAGGTCTATAGAAAAATCTATTTTTATAAACAATTGGTGGACTTGAATTATGATGGATTGCAGTAACAGGTGATAATTCTTCTTCAAATGCTGAAGTACATTCTGATCTAGCAGATGTATTACAAGTAGTATCAAATTCAATGAAAAGTTCAACCTTGTCTTTTTCAGCTTTAGCAAAAATACGTTTCATACTTTTACTAGTTTTACCACAAAATTTAATGAATCTCAAAGGTTTTAAATCTCTATTTTCTGGTAAATTATAACCAGGTGGAGCTAAACTATTCACCAAAAAAGTTGGACCTTTTAAAGTAGGTGATCCAATAATTGATGGAAATGATAAAAAAGTACTTTCATCTTCATAAACGGATGAACTTGTAAGTTCATCTCCTAAAATTGTTGAAGTTGATGAATTTGATAAGAAAGGAACTTTTTCTAAGATTTCTGAAGTTGATAAATTTGGTAAATATTCTTCGTAAGCAGTTGAATTTGTTAAGTATTCTTTATAAAAAGTTGAATTTATTAAGTCAGGATTTTCTTCTTCTAAGATTGTTGAAGTTGAAAAATCATCTTCATGAATTGATGCACAATCTAAAATTTCTGAATAATCTGAGTTATTTATATATTTGATAGTTGAATTTTTTATTTCATAACTTGATAAATTTCCATAATTTGATACATCAATTTCTTCCCTTTCAATTACTGTTTCATCATCGGAAATGCTTTTTTCATAAGATGGTGATTCTAAATTATTTTGATTTCCCAATTGATTTTGAGAAATTGATGATACTCTTTTATTTATCTCTTCAGAAATATCAAAATTAAAGTCAGATATGTCATCATACGAAACTGGTGAAAGACTCAAATGCTTTTCTTCTAAAACTGGTGGGTGTAAGGCTTCTTTTTCTTTGTTGCAATCCCCAATACTTGCATAATTATTGTTTTCTTTTGACAATGAGGAAGCTGATGAGATTGATGATATTTTTTCAATTGAAGAAGCTGGTGAAATTGTTGCCACTTCGTCAATTGAAGTAGCTGTTGAGATTGTTGATATTCTTTCAATTGAAGAAGCTGGTGAAATTGTTGACTCTTTATCAATTGAAGAAGCTGGTGAGATTGTTGGAGCTTTTCTAATTGAAAATTTTGATAAAAGTACTGCTTTTTTTCTTGAAACTAGGGTACTTTTACTATAAAATTTAACAAGAGGTTTGAAAATTGATGATGGTAATGGCTTTCTCTTCTTAATCACTACTGGAGCTGCTAATTTAGGTTTGCATTTTTCTAATGTTGATGAGGTTGATGGAACTAATACTTCTTTTCCTTTGACTTGGGTACAGTTGTTATATAATTTAATGAAAGGTCTGAAAGCTACTGTTGATTTTGGTTTATCTTTTTTATCAACTAATAAAACAGATTCATCTATTATTAATATTGGTGGCTCACAAGCAAATCTGACTTTTTTTACATTCAATGAGAATTCTGAACCTGACTTCATTTCTTCTAATACTGGTAAAGGTTTTAAATTTGAATGGTTTTCATCTGATACTGGTAATTGTTTTATTTTTAAATGGTTGTCTTCTAATGGTTGGAATGGTTTTGGTTTTGGTTTTAATTTGTTTTCTTCTAATACTGGTAATGGATTTGGTTCTATTTTATTTTCTTCTAATACTGGTAAAGGTTCTAAATTTAAATGGTTTTCTTCTAATAATGGTGAACCTCTTGAATCTAAATGGTTGTCTTTGAATATTGTTAAAGGTTTTAAGTCTAAAATTTGGTTTTCTAATACTAAGATTGGTCTGGAATCCTTTTTACTTTCATTTAAAATAGGCAAAGGTTTTGAATCTGAATCACTTTCTTCAAAATTTGGTGAAAGTTTTGAATCTAATTTTACTTTTCTCATCAATATTGAATATAAAAATTCAATTGAATTGAACTCTGACTTAGCTTTAGGGTAGTCGTCTAAAATTGGTATATGTTTTGATTCCATTGTTCTGTCAGCAAGGATTTGCAAAGCTTTATCATGAATAGAGTGAAATATTGAGCTAGCTTCATTATATCTTTGTTTAATGGACACAGATTCTGAAATCAAGCTGCTTTCGACATTTGATAAAAGTTCTAAATCTAATTTAATTTTTTCTAAGGTTGGTAAAGCTTTTGGATTCCATTTGATTTCGTCTAAAACTGGTAAAGCTTCAGATTCTAATTTGATTTCTTCTTTAATTGGTAAAGCTTCAGATTCTAATTCTAATTTAATTTCTTCTTTAATTGGTAAAGCTTCAGAATCCAATTCAATTTCTTTAATTGGTAAAGCTTCAGATTCTAATTTGATTTCATCTTCAATTGGTAAAGCTTCAGATTCTAATTTGATATCATCTTCAATCGTTAAAGCTTCTAATTTGATTTCTTCATTAATTGGTAAAGCTTCAGATTCTAATTTGATTTCTTCTTTAATTGGTGAAGCTTCAGATTCTAATTCTAATTTAATTTCTTCTTTAATTGGTAAAGCTTCAGAATCCAATTCAATTTCTTCAATTGGTAAAGCTTCAGATTCTAATTTGATATCATCTTCAATTATTAAAGCTTCTAATTTGATTTCTTCATTAATTGGTAAAGCTTCAGGTTCTAATTTGATTTCTTCTTTAATTGGTAAAGCTTCAGAATCTAATTTGATTTCTTCTTCAATTGATAAAGCTTCAGACTCTAATTTAATTTCTTCAATTGATAAAGCTTCAGATTCTAATTCAATTTCTTCAACTGATAAAGTCTCAGATTCTAATTTGATTTCTTCAATTGATGAAGCTTTATATTCTAATTCAATTTCTTCAATTGGTAAAGCTTCAGAATCTAATTTAATTTCTCCTTCAATTGATAAAGCTTCAGATTCTAATTTAATTTCTTCAATTGATAAAGCTTCAGATTCTAATTCAATTTCTTCAACTGATGAAGCCTCAGATTCTAATTTGATTTCTTCAATTGATGAAGCTTCAGATTCTAATTCAATTTCTTCAATTGGTAAAGCTTCAGATTCTAATTCTAATTTGGTTTCTACTTCAATTGATGAAGCTTCAGATTCTAAGTTGATTTCTTCATTGATTGGTGAAGGTTCAGATTCTAATTCTAATTTGGTTTCTACTTCAATTGATGAAGCTTCAGATTCTAATTTAATTTCTTCTTTAATTGGTAAAGCTTCAGATTCTAATTTAATTTCTTCAATTGGTAAAGCTTCTAAATTTGAAGTAATTTCTTCATACATTTCTGAAATCAACTTAATATTTATTTCAATTGGTGAAGCTTTTGAATCTAATTTAATTTCTTCTTTAGTTGGTGAAGATTCAAAATCCAATTTAATTTCATCAAAGATTGGTTTAAATTCAGAATCTAATATGAAATTTTCTTTGACTGATAAGGATTCAAAATCTGTTCTAATTTCTTCAAAGATTGGTAATGATTCAGAAAATTTGATTTTGTATTTGACTGATAAAGATTCGAAGTCTGATCTAATTTCTTCGAAGATTGGTAAAGATTCAGAATATAGTTTGATTTTTTCTTCTACTGATAAAGATTTAGGATCTGATCTACTTTTTTTTAAGATTGGTAAAAAATCAGAAAGTATTTTGATTCTTTCTTTGAATGATAAAGAAGTATTGATTGATTTTTTTTCTTCTTCAATTGGTAAAGCTTCAGATTCTAATTTAATTTCTTCTTCAATTGATAAAGCTTCAGATTCTAATTTGATTTCTTCAATTGGTAAAGATTCTAATTTAATTTCTTCAGTTGGTAAAGCTTCTAATTTAAAGTCTTCAATTGGTAAAGATTCTAATTTAATTTCTTCAATTGGTAAAGATTCTAATTCAATTTCTTCAGTTGGTAAAGCTTCTAATTTAAAGTCTTCATTAATTGGTAAAGCTTCAGATTCTAATTCTAATTTGGTTTCTTCTTTAATTGGTAAAGCTTCAGATTCTAATTTAATTTCTTCTTTGATTGGAATAGATTCTAATTGGAATTTAATTTCTTTTTCATTTGAAGAAGATTCTAAAGCTTCTTCATCTACTTCAAAGATTGGAAGAAAAGTTGGTAAAAATGGTAAAGATTCAGAATCTAATTTAATTTCTTCTTTAATTGGTAAAGATTCTGATTTCGATTTAATTTCTTTTTCATTGGAAGAAGATTCTGAAACTTCTTCATCTACCTCAAAGATTGGAAGAAAAGTTGGTAAAAATGGTAATCTTTCTTCTAAAATTGGAGGAGAATTTGGTAATTCTTTTTCTAAAATTGGTAAAGATGGTAATTCTTTTTCTAAAGTTGGTAAAGATGATAATTCTTCTTCTAAAATTGGAGTAGAATTTGGTAATTCTTTTTCTAAAATTGGAGGAGAATTTAGTAATTCTTTTTCTAAAATTGGTAAAGATGGTAATTCTTTTTCTAAAGTTGGTAAAGATGATAATTCTTCTTCTAAAATTGGAGTAGAATTTGGTAATTCTTTTTCTAAATTTGGTAAAGATGGTAATTCTTTTTCTAAATTTGGTAAAGATGGTAATTCTTTTGGTAAACTTGAAAATTCTTTATCTAAATTTAATTTAATTGGAATTCTTTCACTTGAAATTGATTTAACTGGTAAATCATTATATAAATCAATAAGATTTGGTAAATTTTTATCGGAAAATATTTTCCATTCAGCTCTAATTAAATCTGGATCTGGTAATGTTGATTCATATTTAATGGTATTTAATGAGAATCCAACTTTTGGTTTATGTTCTTCTAAAATTGGTAAATTATTTAAGTTTGAATAATTTTTGTTTGAGACTAATACTCTTGGTGAATTTGATTCATTATAAACTGAAATCAATGGACTTCTTGTAATTGGTTTATTTTCTTTTAAATTTGGTGAGTAATTTGGTTTATATGTCAAAGCATATGATAAGTGACCCAATTCAGAGGTTGATCTTTGAACTTTTGAGATTGATGATTTTGGTAATTTTGATGAAATTGGTAAAATTTCATTGGCAGCTGCTAATGTAGCTACACTTTCTAATTCAGGATTTGAATCTGATTCAATTACTCTTAATAGGTATTGTTTGTGTTGTTGTTGTTGTTGTTGGTATTCTTGTTGAGTAAAATTGGGTGATTGTGAAACTAATTCATGTTTTTCTAAAGCTTCCCCAATTTTGATATCAATGTCATGAAAGAATTTATTGACGACATATCTTTTTGGGAAACTAGTTTCTTGATGAAATGGATTTGATGTTGAATGAACATGACGAGAGAGTTTATGTTTGAGGTCAGTGACCTTTTTGGCACAATTATTGACCTTTGGTTTGCTTGATCCACAATTGAATCTTCTGTAATTTCCAGAGGACTTTGAGAACATGATGATGAACTGATAGTGATGAAAATAACAATGAGGTAGTGTTTCGATGGAATATTTGTTTAATAACTGGTATTCAGATAGAAACTTGGTGTTATGGTGTATAAAAAGGTATTGCTAAAATTCACAATTAAAGTTTTTTGTGCATATATTTCTATATAGATTGCAAAAACCACAAATTAGATAAAAAAAAAGAAATTGAAGAACTACAATATTTTTACCACAAATAGAGAAAGGAAACAATAGCGTACTAATTACTACTTACATAATCATATAACGGTTAAGCCCCAATCATTTTGTCATAATGACTTACAATGGAGTAGTTTGACTGCAGCCTTCACAATGTGAAGATGTTTGATGGTGCTTATAAGACTTGAATATACCTTAATGTATGATAGTTTATCAAACTTCATTCTTGAAATCAATACTAAAAACTAAAAGATTATCACATTAATAATGTATGTGGTGTATGTGGTGTATGTGAATATTTTATAGGCAATTAGTCAATATGTGCTCGTTATACTATTCTGTTTACAAAATCATTACCCATGCAAACTTTTGTATCACCCAGAACGTAATTTTCTCTTTAAATAATACTAATAAATATAAGCAATTTAACATGACTTAAATCACTAATTGTAACACTGTAATTTTGATGTTATACATCTTACTCCCATTAGTTTGACAAAGTACACAGAGATTACATACTTTTCCATAATTAAATCCAGTATATTTTTCTATACTTTAATAACATTTCATGAAGTCAAAAATACCCCATCAACAATGCTAGACATAAGTATACCCAACCAACACTTTATGTCACAAGTCAAAGTGTGAATCTTTATCATTCTCATTATAGTTTATAAATGCATTCTCACTTTAACTTTTTGCAATTGTTTTTTTTCAATCTCACATTCAAGTAACTTTCTTTATTTACATTTCGAACTTTCTTTATTTACATTTCAACTTTCTTTATTTACATTTCAAAATTAATCAAAAGTTAAAAAATCTAATACAAATTTAATTTATTCGCCTGACCAAATAATAATCCTATATTTATATTTGAACTAACACATTCAAAATTTTATCAAAAACGCATGATCTTTCGTTTTATATACATTTGAGTAATATATAATCAGTTTACAATCGTAGAAGAAAAATAAGGTTTATTTTAAATTAAATCAGGTATGATTTGTCATTAAACTTATGTATGTCTAGATTGATCAATGGTTACTTTAACCACCAACAAAGCAAAACAAAACAAAACAAAATAAAATAAAATAAAATAAAACAAAATAAAACAAAATAAAACAAAACCCCAAAAGCTTACAAATCAAGTATGATCAAGTAATTAAAGTAATGTAATACGAAACTTCATTAAATCAAAGTTAATAATAAAAGTAGTAGTAATTAATAAAATGTTAATTTTCATGCTTTTTTGCGGCTTTTGTAAAATTGATTAATTATAAAATATACTAAAATTTTTGTTTTTGTACATATTTTTAATAATTTTGCGAAAATTAACAAAAATTTGATTTTTTTCTAAAAACACATAGTAGTATATAGGAAACTTACTCATATTCAGATAGTTTTGAAAAACTTTTAAACTTAAACAAGTTCAATACATCAATGATACCATTCCATCATTTAGTATTTGTAAATATAAAATATTGTTTGTTTTTTGTTGTTTGTATGTTCATCATCGAAGAAAATAGGACAATTCAAAATCTTTTGTAAACCGTAGAAGAATTTTATTAAGAGCTTGTTTTCCATTTAAATATATATATCCTTCACTGAAACAGACTTTCATTATAATTTAGTTTTATACCTGAATATTTCAATTATTCATGTTGAGTAATAAAACTGAACCAACGAGCTGTGTGATTGAATTATCTTTATCAAACTTTTTTTCAAGCAATAAAAATACACAGGCAATCGCATACCCATATAGGGTTTCAATTCTGAGTTATAAAAATCAAACGAGCTAGATACATCAATATCACGTCTTGATGTATACAAATCAGAGTCAAAAAAGATAACTTCAATTCGAATGAGATTGTTAGTGTTAAATCTTTAAGCCGTCTCATTATCCTTACATTGAGGTGTAAGTGCTTATATTACAGACACTAGCATTTACAGTATGGTATATAAAAATCTAAGTGTAGATAATTAAAACTTTCGAGATATAAATAAAGATATTTGAAATGTGAATACTTGAAAATCATTTGAATTGTAAATTCTCTGGGAGATTGAGTTGACAATGATCGTTGTATTTTATGAAGGATTAAGTTGATAGCAATCATTGTGATAACCAGAATAAGCTATTCACATTGATACAAGATTTCTCAATGAATAATTGATTTACATTTTACTTGTTAACAATAAAAATTAGTCGTTGACTCTTAATTCAACCAGTTGTGAAAATATCCATCATTGGTGTATATTGTTTCGAAGTATAGAACTCTAAAAATCATTGCTAATCTCGAATGGATTTAAAAAATAATTATCAAAGGGCAAATTTCAAGCAAATTGTTAGCAGAAGTTCATAATTTAACTCATTGAATAGCTTTCAAAACATTCCTCTCCTACAAAGATACACATTGAAATAGTTCTTGGCTCATTTGAATATCATTGTTTAGTATAAACTCTTCAATAGATGGTTGTGTCATGATTTAATATGAAGCGTAGTATATGAACAGTACCTTTCTTTACTCTCTTGAATATATTCATCTACAACTTAACTATATACAGTTGAATGGCGTGGAGAAAAGACCGCAAAAACCCATGATTTTTGTTTTTTATCAAAAAGCCCAATTTTACAGATCAAAATGGTCAGTAATGTTCACAGGAGATTTGACATTAACGAATCCAAGTCAGGTTTGAGATGCTGTGGCTCAATCGGTAGAGCTTTGGATTCCAAATCCAGAGGTTGCAGGTTCAAGTCCTGTCAGTGTCAAACTATTTTTTTTTGAATGCATTTACTAAAATAAATAATTTTGTCAACTAAGTTATTGTCTTGTTTTATTGTATTTAAATTTGTTGGTGTTGTAATGCCTCATATGCATGTCGGCAATGCAGACATTTAGCACCAGCACATTTGGGCACACGCACTACCCGCACCAAGACAGAATAAATGGAAAAGACGTGACTTGTGAGGTGGCTAATTAAGAATGGAACATGTAACATTACGTAACAGTGCCATAACCACCTCCACTATTCTGAGTATGTTTCCCCTTGCTCTTTGTCATTTGGATAATGTCTGATTGATACCACTAGATACTCATATAATATGACCAGATGATACAAGTGACAATAATAATATAATAGTATAATAGTATAATAGTATAATAAATTGATAATATAGTATAAACAGGTCATTTCAAAATGAGAGCTCTGTTACAAATGGATGATATTTTATAGCACTAGCACTACGACTACAACACTGTAACAACTACAACCAGTACTAGCAGTAGTATTACAGTATAGTCACATATGGTGGATGGTATGGGTACTTCTGGATTGATACGTGTCGTGGAGTGCATGCGATTACGATTAGTGTATTGTATTGTGATCGGGGCAATAGTATATATCATGGTGTATTATAGAATATAGAATGTAGAATATAGTAGAATATAGTAGAATACAGTAGAATACAGTGTATTATTCTAGTAGTCACCTCACTTTTGTTTTTTGTTTTTGTTTTTGTAGTGTTCGGGGTTATTGTGTTTTGCATCTGGTACATCAATACATGCTAATCACCTGTCAATCTCCAACCATCATCTTTTTTCTACTTCTTTTCACTTCCACTTCGTATATATATCTACTATCTGCCCACTATCTCTACTACTACTACTTATACTTACACTTATCACTGCTTCTACTGTTACTACTCTCACTCGTATCACCCTCGCTCCTTATCCCTCTCTCCTCCCTTATACTATGAAATCATCCGATCCTTCTATCTCAACCTCTCCCCTTGATTTTGCTACCCCTGATTCATCTTCTTCTTCTCCATCCACAGATCACTCTAAGTTACACAATCTATTAAGAAGAGGTTCTCATCAATTACTTCAAAAATTCCATTCCCCTCATGAATCTCACTCTTCTTCCACCGAATTTCATTCTTCAAATAGTGATTCTTCTTCCAATACTATACAATTTAATGAGAATAATCACTCAAGTCGATTAAGTCAATCAAATCAATCATCTCATCCAAATAATCCCATTCCTTTAATATCAACAGATGATCAAGATAATCAAAACGATCAAAATGATCCATTAACCAATACTACCAACACAAATAATAATACCACTACAAATACAACTACAAATACTTCTAATGATTCTACCTCCAATAATGACTCAAAAATTATTAATGCAAAATTTAATCTTGCCAATTCAAAATCGGCTTCAAATTTAACTACAAAATCTTCAATTACTTCAAATTCAAAACCTAAATTATTAAGAAGATCAACCACTCAAAAATCTTCAACATCTCCTCGTTCAAATTCAATTAGTTCATCAAGTGATATTTTTGAAAGAAGTCTTAATTCAACCACCAGTCCATTTTCTTCAATCTCGGGTTTTTCTTCAACTCAATCTCCCAATTTTATCATAAATGATAAACAATCTCAATCTACATCTCATCATCCTGGTAGTAGAGCTTATTCAATTACTTCAAATTCTTCATCAATTTCAAATTTAAATCAACTGGCTTATTCAATTCCTTCTCATCATAATATTGAAGATTATGTTGCTCCAGTTCTTGATTCAACCACAGAAATCTTAACCAATCCAAAAATCGATTTAAAGGATGTTCATTTAATTTGTTGTGATGATGATGATGAAGATGATGATGATGATTCAAATGATGAAAATTTAATTGAAGATTATCATTCAAATCTTGATAATGAAAGTCAATACTTTGATACTAATTCAAACATTGAAAATAATAATAATAATGATGATTTAAGATTAAATTCTTCACCTCCTTCAAATAATTTAAGAACCAGATCAAGATCTCGTTCAAGATCAATTATAAGTAATTCTTTATTAAATTCAATGTGTGGTAATAATAATAATAACTCCACAACTAACGGATGTCCATCTCCAACTTCTCCATCTTCATTACGTAGATCAAGTAAACTGGCAACTTCATTATATTCAAAATCAAATCATCATCATCATAAAAAATCAAATTATCCTGATCAATCAATATCAAGTAAATTATTATCTAATTATAATTCTCCATCTTCATCATCATCAATGACTGGTCCTCCACCACCAAAGACTATTAATTTTTATTCATTTGCTGATATGTTAAATAAAGAACAACAACAACAACAACAAAATTCATTATCTTCAAATAATTCCATCACTTCAGTATCACCCAATGATGTAAGATTAAATAATATTGATACAAAATTATCAAATCTCGATGATGAACAAATTGGTAAATTTGATGGTTATTCAATGAATGGTGGTAAAAATAATGGAAATGGAAATGGAAATGAAAAAATGGGTATAAATGTTAATCCAATCACATCAACTTCAATACCTTCAATATCAAATAAATTAAATCAATCAAATTCTTCAAGATCTTCTGTTACTTCAGGTCCTGATGGTTTTACTATGATTAGTATGAAAGATTATATGTCAAATTTAAATTAAAGAGTTGATATTTGATATTTAAATCGAATGGAAAGTTTTACCATTCTTTTAATGATTATGTAGAGTTTAATGATAATGATTAATTAAGATAAATTATTTATTATACGAATATTTATAATAATAATAATAAAAGTATTTACGTATAGTGTTATATATTCAATAATAATAATATTAATTTAAGCGATAATGATAGGAATAAGCACTATATTACAATACGATATCTAGTAACGATATCTAGTAACGATGTCTAGTAACGATGTCTAGTCACCTCGTTAAATATTTTGCAATTCTATATAACAATCGTCTTGACTTGATTACGTAATCCGTGTTTTTTTTTTTTGGATTTCGGTTCTTTTGCTCACAAAGAGAGACACAAAAAATCAGAGAAAAAGACAAAAAATTTATCAACAAAACCATTTTTTTTTTACTTCTTTTTAAAAAAAAAGTGGTTTTTTTTTTTTTACTTTTCGAGAATACACTTTGAATTTTATCAACAAAACAAATCAAATTCATCAGAAACTGATCAAATTTTAAACTCATTCATCATCAACCCTTCCCACATACATCCCCTACCTTCCCATCAATTACTCCCAACCACTCAACTTAACCATCACCCCATTAACCTTAAAACTTCATTTCCCATACTCTCCATCCCCCTTCCCTCCACTCTTCCCTTAATAAACCCCCATTATTATCATCTCATCGATATAATATATAATACAACTATATTTTTTCACCCATAAATCAACGGTCAATACAATTATAATATAATATTCATATAACGAAACAATAATACATTACAATGACTGAATCATTATTCGATACTAAATTCACCTCTGAACCAACCACCGCTTCAACCACTGTTCCAACCAATAATGAAGTAAATAACTTAGCTAAAAGTACAAAAGATTCAAATAATAATAATAATACCAATACCAAAACAAATACCAATACCAATAATAATAATGATCAATCAAATTCATCTCAATCTAATGAATCAAATGAAAATGATCAAGTATTATCATCAACTCAATTACCATCATTAGAAGATGAATCAAATTCATCAGCTCTTATTAATTATCGTGTATTAGTTTCAGCCAAAGAAGCCGGATGTCTTATTGGACAAAATGGACAAGTTATTAATTCAATTAGAGAAGAAACCAATACAAAAGCTGGTATTTCAAAATTACAACCAGGATCTCATGAAAGAATTTTAACTGTTAGTGGGAATTTAGATGATTCATCAAAAGCTCTTAGTTATTTTGCTCAAGCTTTAGTTAATTCAAATAATGAAACTCTTTCTTCATATTCTTATTTCCCTTTAAAACAATTAAGTTCTTTAGCAAATATTGAAGGTGAAACAACCATTTTAAGATTATTAATACCAAATTCTCAAATGGGTACTTTAATTGGTTCAAAAGGTATAAGAATTCAACAAATTCAATCAACTTTTAATATTTCAATGATTGCTTCAAAATCTTTCTTACCTGGTTCAAATGAAAGATTAGTTGAATTACAAGGTACTGTTGATAATTTATATGATTCTTTAAGAATTATTTCAAGATGTCTTATTGAAGATTTTAGTTCAATTGTTGGTACTAATTATTATGTTCCAAGAGGTTATAATTATTCAAATAATAATAATAATTCAAATAATTCAAGAGGTAATTATTCAAATAATTCAAATGGTTCAACAAGAAAATCATCAAATTTTAATAATCATTCATCATCATCATCAAATTCAAATAATTCATCTTCAATTGTTTCTGCTTCTGTTTCTTTTGCAAATGATATTGTTGGTGCTTTAATTGGTAAAAATGGTTCAAGAATTCAAGGTGTTCGTAAAGTAAGTGGAGCAACTATTGGTATATCTGATGAAACTGAAGGTAAAGGTGAAAGAATTTTCACTATTACTGGTACTTCTCATGCTGTTGATAAAGCAAAAGAATTATTATATCATAATTTAGAAAGAGAAGAACAAAGAAGAGCTGAAATTGAAGAATCAACTGAGTAAATTTATTCAAAAGAAGATGATTGTCTTTCTTCCATATTAATTTAAGTTGAATGATCTTCAAATAATCTTTTTTATGATCTTTTTCTTTTCAATTTTGATCAAGTAACGATATATCCATTTACGTTAATTCATTTTATTCAAATATTATATTCAATACTACTACTCCTACTACTACTACTACTATTTCCAATTACTTATCACTCATTTCCCACTACTACTTTATACTTTTCCATTGACTGTGTATTTATCTTTCACTTACTTAAATACTTAAATACTTGAAAAAAAAAAAATTTCCCTTGTATTATTCAAGATTTTTCAAAAGTTATAGCTTTTGAAATTTTTTTATATATATATGTTTTTTGTACTATAATACATGTATTGTTTAGTTTATAAAAATTGTTTTCTTTTGTATATAAAATGTTTAAGCCCTACCTTGAGTTTTAGCCCTACCTTAAGTTTTAGCCCTACCTTTTCTTGACATTAACTTTTACTTATTATTTGATTCACTGCTTTACTTGACCAATTGTGATTCAATGTATTACCAATTATTTGATTCACTGATAGCTTTAACTAATTCTTCAAGATACTTAACATCAATTTCATTAAATCCATTGAATTCTAAACAATCAATATCTAAAACTCCTAAAACTTTATTATCTTTAATAATTGGAACAACAATTTCACTTTGTGTTTCACCATCACATGCAATATGACCAGGATATTCATTTACATTAGGAACTAATTGAGTTTTACTTTTAGTAACTGCATTACCACAAACTCCTTTACCAAATTTTATAATTTGACATGCAACTTTACCTTGAAATGGACCTAAAATTAATTCAGTTTCAGGATTTTCAGGATTTAAAACATAAAATCCAGACCAATTTATTGGAATTTTAAGTGATTGATACGCATGCCAAATCAATGATGATGCATTTGATAAATTTGCTACCCAATTTTTTGTATCTGATGAAAGTGCTTTGTAACTATCAATTACTGATTGTAATGTTTCTTCCTTGGTTAAATCATTTGAATAATTGGTATAATCTGCATGATGTTGTCCATCTTCACCCATTTTTTTTTCTTCTAATACAGTTTATTATTATTTTGATTCCTTTTCAAAACTTTTGAATGAAATAGGATTTGTAACTGTGTATATTCATATCTACAGCACTCTTTTTATTCGAAATAAAAAAAAAAAAATAATACTCAAATCTCACAATCTTACATATCCACAATTTTTATCTAAGCAGTCTTTCGTTTTCAATTGATCTCAACTCATACAAAAATTTAATGACAATAACCTATAAAATAAAGATTTGGATGAAGAATGGATGAAAACAATTTACTAAATTCTCGATCTCAATTGTGTGATGAAGAGAAATATAATAATCATGATCAATCAAACTTGAATCATAATAATGATAATGATAAAGAAAACGATATCACAACGCAAGACTTAAAAGCAATTGCTCACATTCAATTACAAAAATTTAATAAATTTATTAATTATAGAGGTATAAAACGTGTGAAAGTATCAATTCCATCACCTAGCTCGCTTAGTTCAGATGAAGCTGACCAACAAAGATTAGAAAGATCTTATAGAGCTCGATTATTGCAATCAAGTAGTGACAATAATAATAATGAAATTGATAATGATAATGATGATCACCATAACTCGCCAAATCATACAGATGAGTATATAGGGAGAGTTCATGGTTCCATACCAATATTAGATATTGAAAACTTTGATATAAATATGGATGATGATAGGATAACGGATTACTTTGGATTAACGAGAGATGAAGATAATCCTGATGCCGATGAATTCTATAGAGAAAGAAGGGAAAGTTTCAACTCCAATCCTTCAGCTATCAATGTGCTTAATGATGATAAGATTTTCAATGATATAATTGATAATGATAATAGTGAACAACTCAATAGTGATAGAGAATTCGAATATATTGCATTTCAAAAATATGGTGATAGAAGATATTCGAATAATTCTAAACTTTGCATAGATTACGAAAATAATGATAATAAAGTGATTAACGATAAACTCAATTTACCAATGAATTCACAATCTGCTTATTTGAATTGGGAATTTCATGATAAAAAAACTTTAAAAGAAATAACATACGTCGATAATAGTGATGAAAACGAAAGCGAAGAAGGAGAAGAAGATGACAATGAAATTGATGATAAATATAGAAAAATTATTCTTCAAGGAAAAGAAAACGGCAATGCGATAATTGACTTTGATGACGAAGTCCCAAACAATCCTGGTCTGGAGAATCGTATGAGTGACATTGATGATTCAAGTCCCGAGGAGGATTTGAACAGCAGAGCTAGTGATAACTCAAGTGATTCCGACGATACATCTTTTAACGGAGGTGTATACGATCCATTTAGACCGGATTTTATCAACATCAATACAACTGATCATGATAAACTTGTTGAAATCCCCCCAGGCTCGAAATTTAGAGATCTGACTAATTTGAACTATCTTGGTATTAGGAAATTATTTACGCTTGAAAACGTGAGAAAGTATAAAAATAATTTAACTACTATAATCAGCGATAATGAAAAGGGTGAAGATTATTTAATCACCACCAATAATTCAGGCTTCATAATATACTCATTTGATCCAATAACACAAATGCCGAATAAAAAACCAACTTTGAAATTCGAAACAAGACCAACTTTTACATCAACTTCAGATAGACTTATTTCAACATGGCCATATTTTCCTCACACCATAAATTTCATTAAAGCTCTGAATTGGATGGGTAAACCAGTATTAGGAGCTTGCGTTGATGATGCTACTCTATTAATATGGTTTACCGATGAAATTTTTCCTTGTATCGATAAATTCGCGATCAAAACGAACCAACTGGTTAGTCGTGGTTCATATGTCAACAGAATAAACGGTCATGATGCCGAAAATGATACAGATGATAATTATAATGAATCGAATAGGTTTTACGGATTCAAAATAAACCCCAATTTTAAGCTAAAAATGGATGCTTCTGCTTGGGGTTTAGACTTTTTATCCTATACGGATTCAGTAGGCAACGATCATAACTTAATTATCGCGTCTGATAATTCTCAATGTATTTCGCTATTCTATTACCATAAACAAGATGAAAGATTTTATCATATTACAAGTCATCAGCTCTTACATAACGTACCTGAAGTCTCATTTCTTGATTGGAATATTGATGATAGTTTAGACTTACATACCATTAAAGTTTCGTGTGCCTCTATATCAGGAGAACTAGTGATTTTTAGCTTTTCATTTAGATTGAATTTAGGACCTTTGAATAAAGAGGAATTTGAATTTTTTAAAAATGAAAGTATATATTATATTGATCCTGGTATGGCTCAAATGAATGATACAACAACTGATACAGAAATGAGTGGAAGACTTCCAACAAGAAGGCTAGACTATCTAGCCGAGACAGAGCTAAGATCCATTAAATTTCCAAGAATAATCTTCAAATCACCAGTCATTGTTGCTAGAACGATGTTAGGTGAAGACTGCTGGACAGTCAAACCAATTAATCCGAAATATTTTTTGAGCGTTCAGTCAATTAGAGCGATGACAGGTGACCCATGGATTAATGAAAATAATGAGTTAGAAAATATAATGAATGAGTCATCTATCCTAGATTTACAGTTTGATCCTGTCAAAACCAGTCATTTAGGATTAAGTACATGTTGGCAGTTCTTTGAAACCCCAATCGTTATTCTATCAAGATCAGAAGCCCCACATAATATTTTCGAGTCTGCAAAACTAACTACCATCGATGATGATTACAGAAGAATACACAAAGGCATCAAAAAAATATATAAAAAGACATGGAACAATAAACCTCAAAAATCATTGAACGGAAAACAATATAGGTTGAATATTGAAAGTGATGTTAGCTATGAGAATGTTTTGATGGTATCGACTTCGAAGAGAGTGGCAATATTTAGATCAGATACTTTGTTTTGTAACACAGCTACCAAGCAAGTATTTGACTTAACTATACCATTTAGTGAAGATAGTCGATTTTCAAATAGGATATCAATTACCGAAATTATTCCAGAATTACTGTGCTTCGTTGTAGTCAGCCAACAAGGCTTGGTATCGATATTGAGACTATGTCAGCACCGTGGTTTATATGGTATGAGGCAAGAACATATTTTTCCGAACGCATTGATGATGGCACTTGGATACCAAGGATACCGTACAATTATTGGCTTGGCTACCAGAAATATTTCGTTGGATACAGACCATCCACGCTTCTCACTATATATCACATATACTGATGGTGTTGTGGTGGGGTATCGACTTGAACTAAATGATTCACAGGACATCATAGTTGCAAATTTATAATTCTTAGAGACGATGTACGGGTGTTGGTCTATCAGTTTTTGATTTAGCGCGTTTTTGTATCACGCATTTTTTTGATTGTATATTTGTTTTGATTACGCTTGAATGCTTTCTGCTGTAATAATTTTAATAATCTTCTTCTTTTCATAGGACTTGATTTTGCAACATAACTTTAATACATAATACATAGGTCTTCGAAATAACATCTATCAAGCAAGATGGACTTGCTTAAATTAGGATCTCAATCAAGAAAGACAGGATTGAAACCTCGCAACAATGTACCAAAGGATCAATATGATATGGAAGATCTTGATGAATTTTTTCTAGATACGAAAGATGCAGATGCCACCGGTGTTGGAACATTCGGAAAACATTCTTCAAGCAACCGCCCTCGTCAGAACTCTCTGCGAAGAAGGTCAGGATCTCATCAACCCTCTGAGAGTGCAGAGCTTCAAAATGTTGCTAGAAAAATCAATTTCACAGAAGCTGAAGCCCAATCATTTAACATACCAGTATCCTTGTCATCAAAATACGGAAAAGTTGAGCACAACAGAAAGTCACCTTTAAGATCTCCTTTACAGGAAAAACAAGTTTCAAAACAAAAGAAACTCAAAGAAATGCAAGAAGAGAAAGAAAAAGAAAAAGCAAGCAAAAAGGTTACCGAATCCGAACCTGAACATTTCACGGCCGATCAAGAGCAGTCCAATTCATTCGTGGACGATAATATTGAATTTCCAGATGAAATGAATGCTTCAGAAGAAGAAGAATATTACTCACAAAATAATTTTGAAGATACAAACCAGGCACCAAGTCAAAGCCATTCACCTGTTCTATCTTCATCTTTAATTGATGCTCCCATTTCTCCACCTAGTGACCAGTCAAGCGATGCTTCCAAAAAAACGGTTTCTTCATTAACAAAAAGGATGGCTTTGGGAAACACGAAGTCGAAAAATGGATCATCAAGATCACGTATACGAAAACGAAATGAAGAAATAGAACACACAAATCACAAGTCAAAACTGGGTGGTGATGTCGCTCCCTCTAATACTAAAACTAATATCAATCCAGCATCAAGAAAATCGAAAGAGACCATAACGAAACCGTCTCCATTACCCTCACCACCACCAGATGGACGTCGTAGATCAAGACGTACTAAAATCGCACCATTAGCGTTTTGGAGAAATGAAAGAATTGTTTATTCAAGGGCAAATGACCATGAAGATGATCCAGATACAACTTTGGTTAAAGATATACGAAAAATTCCATTGCAAGAAATAAAGGAAGTTGTACACATACCAGAACTTTCTACGATCAATAATCATTCAACTTCAAAAAAAAGGTCAAGACTGAAATCGAGAAGCACACCTCCAAAACTGAAAAAAACCTTGAAATCAAATGGGCTGCAAATTCAAGAGGTATACGACTATGAATCAGACCCGGAAATTGAAGGATCTGAATGGTTCAAAGACAAACACAAGGAAGTAGAGATATTCACAAATAAAAAAGGCCAAAAAGAAATAATACCCATAGCATACGCTCCTGATGGTGGTAATTTTGAGTCTCCTCCACCTAATAAGAACGAAGATGATGTTATAGATAATTACAAAGTAGCAACGTTATTCAACATGAATGAGAAGACCGCAGGTGGATTATTGGAATTTCCATTTGAAGGGTTCAAGAGTCTAAGAACTTCAGGAGATTCGTACTTTATGTGCCATGTGGTCAGGGGATTACTAGAAGTTACATTGAGTAATGATGTTTTTGTCGTTACGAGGGGCTGTTCATTCGAAATACCGAAAGCAAATTCGTATGGATTTAGAAACATTGGACAGTCCTCAGCTAGAGTATTCTTTGTTCAAAATCATCAGCCTGATGACGACGACGAGGAAGAGGATGAATAGCTCCTCCAGACATTAACCAAATCCATTAATTAGTAAACAAACTGTATTATATACCTTCAACGTAAATTAATTTAAACTTTAATGATTATTTTCGATCATTCATCCGATAACGATTTTTTGAGGAATCTTTTTATTTGTAATTTAAATTATAAACAGAATTATTATACAATTGGTAAAGAAAGTATTGAAAAAAAGAAGAATGAAAGAACGGAAAGTCTATACGTGGTTATACTGAAAACTTATATGCAAGAAAATAGATAAAATTATTTGAGGATCTAATCGAATTTAGTAATTTCAGTAGATTCATTATCATAATAAGCAAGAAGGTTAACTTTGAATTCAGAAGCAGCTACACCGAATTGTTTCAACAATAAGGCTTGTCTGACATCTAAGATATCACCTTCACGGCAAACAACATATGGTTCAGCGAGTGTTATTTTACCAGCTTTGATTTTAGTTGGGACTTTTAATTTGTTTCTCATAGTTTCTTCCAATGAATGTGACATTGGAACATCTTCTTCGATTGCAATTTGACCACCTCTTGAATAAACAATTCCTTCAGGAATTGTGAAGTCGAGAGGTGCTCTAGATTTAGCTCTTGAGTAGTCTTGTTTAGAGTAAGCGGTGAAGTAAGATTGAACAGTCTCTGGTGATTCATTGGTGAATAATAAACCACAAACCCCAGTACAAACTTTTGCTAATTTATGTAAGTTGTCTTTATACTCTTCTTCAGGTTTATCACCCAAAGCTTTCTCTAAAACTCTTCTTTTACCTAAGATTAATTTAGATCCAGCCCAGTCAGATCTAATATCTTGTAAAACTGGAGTACGAACGTCATCTAACTGTAAAACCCAGACGTATTTATAGCTCATCTTCGAAAAAAAAAATAAAAATAAAAATAAAAATAAAAATGAAAAAGGGGGGGGGGGGGGGGGGGGGGGGGGGGGGGGGGGGGGGGGGGGGG
>JANIJN010000048.1:0-108392 GCA_030557975.1 Soucietia sequanensis
TTTTTTCAAGCTGCACGTTTATCTTCGCAGCAATCAATTTGAACCTTTTTCATTTATTTCTAACTTAGGGGTTTTTTGCAACTTTTATCCCTGCTAAATTCAACGGTATATAGTTAATTATAGTTTTATAGTTAAATATATATTCAATATAGTAAAAAAAAAAAAAAGGGTGTACGGATCTAATAATATGTATTTACTTTACTGCTTAGGGTGGCCATATCCAGTAAAAAACAACCTTACTCGTCCGATAAAGAACGTTGAATCGACCGAGAGAAAAATTGAGTAATATGGTGGAAAAATAAACACTATGTATAATCCTACGATGTTGACGGTACTACATCATTAAAGATGAATATCTGCATTTATCACTATAAATTGACTATAACCTCATAAGGTGAAGTGTTGATTAGGCCCTGACATTGCTAACTTAGTTTGTTATAAGTTACTTTTTCGTAATGTGTTGTTAGTTATACTGAAGGTTACACATAATTAATTAGAAAATAAGCAGAGAGTTTGAATTCATTGATAGAAGATAATCATCGAAATGTTAAGCAATGATATTGAAACAAATGCCAGCTACTTAACCCTATTTTATCGAAGATTCATACTGAACGCAGTCTATAGCTACTTTTTGCCTATTCATAAGACTGGATGCATCAATTGGTTTATCTCATATTTTCACTGTGACTGTCTACAAGTTATGCTAGTTTATCAGTTTGATGAGGTATGAACTGTCATGAATTTATAAAGTGATGATAGTCACAGACATGTGATTGGTGACAAATGTCTAATATCACTATTTCAAATGAAGAGGTATTGGCTAAGATAAGGTAAATGAACCAGAAAAAGCTACTGCCCGATACGTTCTTTTTCAGAGCAAATCTTTCAAAATCTCAAACCAAATACTAAGCTTAGCTACTGTACTTTTCACCCCAATCTTCATCAATGTAAAAAGATGATTTTGAGTGGCAGGTATAATCTCATATAGACAAGTTGCAACCAAGGTTTCTTGCTATAAACCACACAACTAGTTCCTGTGATTTAGTGCTCTCCCTTACTATATACTTAAATTTCAAAAGTGAATAGCTGTATGGAAGCTAATTGATACCTACATAGAACATTGTATCGAGCTAGCAGTACTCTTAAATCTTTTGAATTGTCTCAAATTCACTTGACTACCTACTTTAGAAGTATTTTGCACCTTTTGCGTAGCATGCGTCGGTTTGGCAAAAGATTGAAGCTATTTTCAAGGTTTAATTGGGTCTTTTGCATAGTATCTTCTGATATCTCATGGGTTAGAACAATCATATTTCAAGGAAGAGACGTGATACAATGGGCTATCAGACTACTTGTATTTGTACAATGCGACATTTGTCTTTGGTATATGCTTCAGATTCCAACTGTTCCCCTAGTTTCCGAAATATGACATATATAAAATCCTGGGGTTGATTTATAGGTGTGTGATTTATGTCTTCGCCTTGTAAAACGAGTGACCCTTAATAATTTAAATGCGCTAGTATTCAAAGTAGCAACTTCTGTGCTCAATCATGCCTATCCTTTTGAATATAGACATGTTTTCGATTCAATTTAATAAATGAAAACTAGTATGAGAAGCTGATCATGATTAAATGCGCCTATGATATTGCTTTTACCTTTTTGCCAGATCGATAGAGCGGTACCACTACTCGATGAGATGACACTATGCGATCTGTAATGTGCAAAGAGTTTACAATCTACCGTCACTTCATTAGCGCCTTTAAAAACAAGCAACTGCATAACGTCTTTTTCGAGAACGATTCTATTTTACTATCTTCACAATATATATTTTAAATGGCAAGGCAGTCAAAAATTTTCTATCGAGAAAAATTGAACTTTAACGAGCCCCTGAGAGTTATCAAGATGAGTATAAGCTTTTTTTAAAAATCACATTCACGCTATACCCTTCTATTTCGATAGAATATGGGCTGGCTCTTACCAGCTAGTTGATAACTTGCATATGATCTGCGTTTTCAAAAAAGAAGTTCTTTTATCATAATTTACAATTTTCTTAATAGTTACGATTTTGCTCGAAAAATAGAGAAATGTTGATAAAAGTTCTGGGGGGCTTCTTGATTGGCAGTGAGTAATGGGGTAAAATATGTACAAATTTCATTTAATGTAAAAAATAAAATTCTCTTTATACTTATTAATTACCATAGGCTTTTGTTTTTAGCTGTTAAATGATTCAATCTATTCAGCTTATGGTTGCAATTTTGAGTAAAGTTTTGTAGTGCGATTGACAATAAAGTTTTCAAATAAAAAATATCAGAATTATAAAATTGGTATAAATCGTTAAAGCTTGAGATAGCATCATATCCTAGTATGGCATTAATAACCAAGCTTGGTATCCATTCATTCAAACCATGCTTTAGAAATTTTAGCAGCACTATAAATAAAAATGCCAAAAATACCACTCCAGGTGTTACTATAAGGGAAAAGTTTTTAGGTAGGTTGAGTAATAATTTATCATCAGGAGTTGTTGGACTAGCCAATGTTGGGAAAAGTACATTCTTCCAAGCGATCACTAGAACTGAACTAGGAAATCCAGCCAACTATCCTTTCGCTACAATCGAGCCTGAAATGTCACAAATAATTGTTGATTCACCAAGATTAGATTACTTACATAAATTATATAAATCATCTAAAAAAATACCAACGCTGCTCAAAATTTATGATATTGCCGGATTGACAAGAAACGCATCAAGTGGAGCAGGATTGGGAAATAAATTCTTATCTGACATCAGGCAAGTTGATGGAATATTTCACGTTGTCCGTGGATTCAAAGATGATGAAATCATACATATTGAAGAAAATAAAGTTGATCCAGTCCGAGACTTGATGATCGTGACTGACGAATTGATCTTGAAAGACTTGGAATTCGTCGAAACGGGGATTGAAAAAGTTGAAAAACAATTGAAAAAACCTCATTCGAACAGAAACGAGATATTACTTGAATTGAACACTTTGGAACAAATTCAAGAGTTGTTATACGAAGGCAGAAAAGTATCAACCGAAGTATGGAGCGACGACAAACAGATCGAAATAATCAACAATTATAATTTACTAACTGCAAAACCAACTGTTTATTTATTGAATGTAAATGAACAAGATTTTGCGAGTCAAAGTAATGAGTTCTTAGAAGATATCAAAGAATGGATCAGAATGAACGGTCCTCAGGATAAGCTAATAATATTTTCAGCTGAACACGAAACCAAAATTTGCAATGAAAGGGAACAAGGAAACACAATCAGTGGCGAGAGTGCTATACCGATGATAGTTGACAGTATGAGAGAAGCATTGAGATTGATATCTTTCTACACATGTGGACCAAAAGAAGCAAGACAATGGACAATCAGAAAGGGGTCAACTGCGCCAGAAGCTGCGGGATGCATTCACACAGACCTACAAAAAACCTTCATATCAGCTCAAGTTTACAAATACAAAGACTTATTGGAAGAAGATGAAAACGTTGGTATCAATGAAAGTAATTTGAAGAGTAAAGGAAAACAAACTAGTTACGGTAAGGGTTACACTGTTGAAGATGGAGACGTAATGATTATAAAATCAGGTGGTGGTAAAAAAAGGTAGTTTAAATACACTTGTAAATAGATCAAAGCTTGTAAATAATAAAAGAAAATATAAATGTAATTACGCAATCATTCCAAATAGGCATTCAATAGGTAATCAAGAGAATTTTTTCAAAACTAATCCTAGTGTGTATGTATATACATTTCCTGATTCACCGAATAAGGGTGGGTTGGAACTCGGAAACAATAAACATTCGCTATCACATTATTCAATGAAATTCAAGTCAATTCAATCCAATCCAATTTAGTTCAAGTCCAATATCACCAAAGGTTTTACTTTTTGGTAGAGGCTATCAATACCATATGATGTGTCTCCTCTACGTGCTTTATCTCTATCGCTCTCTTTTGTTCGTCTTGTTCTTGACATATTCGCAATATTTCTGTTACCAACAAAAAAACAAAAAATCAGCGTTTTTCCTTTCTTATCAACAAAAAATTGTTCTCAAAAATACATCATACAAAAGCAAAACTCACAACTGGTTCTTTTATCCATACTTTTTATGTTCTGCAACGCTATTCTTAAATACCTTATCTACATTATAAATCATTAGTGTCGCTGTAAATATACTACATCGACCCCTCGTCTTATCCCATTATCCTTTCATCTGTTCCAACTGTATTCCCTACTAGTTTTATCATTATCGTTATTGTTTGATTGTGAGTAGGGCTTTAAAATAGAAACCAATCCAACTCCTTGACTTTATCTGTATAAATATAAGGATTTCTGGCTAGCTACACTGTATATCAAATTTTGCTATAGCTACTGTTATACTTGATTGTTTCTTTGTACTCCCCAGACACCATATAATAATATTGTCCTTGATTATCGCCATCAACATAATACCTGTTGATAGTTTGTGGAATCATACAAACATATACCATATTATCGTTTAACGATTTTCTCGTATTATTATATTTCTCGTACATGCTACTGTTGACAGTGAGAAGATTCAACTACTCCCCTACAATTTCAACCTTGTATTATCCAAAAACAATGTTACTGTCTATTTATAATTACATTTTTTCTAGAAATAATCAACAAACATCAGCTCATAATCAACAACAAGGATCAATAAGATCTTACTCTACTAATAATCCATCTATTCTGGATGAAGTCGCAGATGCTTTCCATCCAAGATTGAAAACAATATTTCAGCAATTAGACTCGATTGCTCCCCGGTTCGTTTTAAAACAAGGTGATATAACCATTTTAAACAGTCCATCAGAGTTTTACAATACGTTGAAATCAAAAATCCACAATGCAAATGACCGTATTTTTTTAAGTTCACTTTACATTGGGAAAGCTCAGCATGAATTGATTGGTTGTATAGATGAAGCATTATCATCTAAACCAGATTTAACTGTTCATATTTTGGTTGATGCTTTGAGAGGTACTCGTGAAGCACCTGAAAATACATGCTCCGCGAGTTTATTGGTTCCATTGGTTGAAAAATATGGTAAACATCGCGTTGATATCAGAATGTATCATACCCCTCATTTGAGTGGCTTTAAAAAAAATTGGACTCCAAAAAGAATAAATGAAAGTTGGGGTTTACAACATATGAAATTATATGGGTTTGATGATGAAATAATCTTGAGTGGTGCAAATTTATCCGAGGATTACTTTACCGATAGGCAAGATCGTTACTATATTTTCAGAAGTAAATCAATAACAAATTACTACTATAAAATTCATGATGCAGTCTCGTCGTTATCTTATCAATTATTGACTTCATCAAAGAATTCAACGGGCTTTAGATTATCTTGGCCTTCATCAAATAAATCTTGCGAACCTGATCTCAATTTACATCGCTTCATAAGTGATTCGTCATTCTTATTGGAACCACTTTTAAAACAACATGAACTTTCTTCGTTTGAAGAATTTAGTGATACAAATAACTTTGATACAATTATTTATCCAGTATCTCAATTCACTCCTCTATTACAAACTCAAAATGATTTATCAACAGAAAAGCCAGCAATTTTAAGATTATTATCATACTTAGATTCTACGAAAATCAAGTGGTGGTTCACTGCGGGTTATTTCAATATGTTACCAGAAATTCAAGAACGTTTACTTAATGGTCATGCTTCGGGTACCGTTATAACAGCATCAGCACAAGCAAATTCATTTTACAAGTCTTCTGGTGTTTCTTATTATATACCTCAAGCTTACTTGTTAATTGCCAAAAAATTTTTAGAAGAGATTAAGCGTAGAGGTAAGGAAAACTTAATTTCATTATACGAATGGAAGAATGGTATCGTTAATACAACTGGTGGCTGGTCATATCACGCAAAAGGTTTATGGATTACAGTGCCAGATGAAAGCGAACCTTCCATAACTGTAATTGGTTCTTCGAATTATACCAAAAGAGCTTATACATTAGATTTAGAAAGTAATGCAATCATAATAACAAAAGATGAAACATTAAAGAGGCAAATGAAATCAGAAATCGAGAATTTAATGAAATTTGTTCAACCATTAACTTTAGAAAATTTCGAACCAAAATTACAAAAACTGCAAGATGAAAACGAAGAAGGGAAACTTATCGTTGACGATAAAGGTAATGAAATATATGCTGTCGATGAAAGTAGACGAATTAGCTATGGTGTTCATTTAGCAGTCAAATTATTAGGAGGTAAACTTTAAGAAGTGATTGTTTATATATTTCTGTAAAATTTACTTACATATCTTGATTATATTGTTATTATATTATTATATCATTATATTATTATTTCATTCTACTATTCTAATATGAGAACACCACGAGTCCTGAAATTGATGAAAAGTAATAGTAATATTACTTTTACCGTTCTATCAATGTTCTTGCTAAAATTTTTATTCCTATTTTTAGTAGATTGTCATTATCTCATAATTCAAAAGCTTAGCTTACTTAATATCATTTCTTTGAAAGTTGAAGCTTATACCAAAAATTCCGCTTCAGTACTAGATGGCTTATTCAACTTATGGTGCTGCAAAACTAGTGTAGGTTTGTTACCATGGTATATGTAAAATTGTTGATAAATAAGTATAGAAATGACGAAAGAATTCATGGCAAATGTGCCCCAAGTGTCATAGTTCAATGGAATATCAAACCAATCCTGATAGTAGAAAGTGTGAAGCTTTCCAACTGCTAATATGATAAGCTGACCTAACTTCAACCAAACGAAATTATGAAAAGTACCAACTACACAACTATCAAACCAGTTCATGTATAATTGCGGCACCAATTGGATCCCAGATAAAAAATTTGATTGAAACCATAAAAAGTCAATTATATCAAGATAATTTATAGTTTTTTGGTTGTTATCCAAGCACCATTTAATCATTAAGAATAGTGTAGTTGTAGACCCAACGAAGTAAGTAATTGGAAGGAAGCTTATTCCCTGATTGACATTCCTAGTTCTCCGGTAGATTCTTAGTTGAAAAACTATACCGGTTAATATGAGTGAACTTAGGAGGTCAATTACAAATACTACCCAGGAGATGCTGACAGTTGAATGAACTGGAAATCTTTTCTTATATTCACCAATCAATACTTCACTAAATCCATAGTTTATCGTTGCTATCGTCTTACATAAATAAGATATCCAAGTAATTATAATAAAGTCATACGATAACCCGTATATAGATTTCTTATTCTTATTATGTTGTAGCTGCTGTAACAATATACCAGCATTGGCCAATGAACTAGCCAGCATACACAATTCAGCAAGTGTCATTCCCCAGCCTGTGGTATACTCATTATTCATTTTCAAATACTATGTCCTCGTATATATAGAAGATTATTAGTCGTGCGATAACACCCATACACCAATGATACCTTGTTAGATAAAAAAATAGTATGAAAGCGATTGATTGTTTTGAAAAAGTCTTATCATATTATCACAAGTCAATAACGAAATGCTGCTGGCAGATACGGAGGGATACTGGAATTCAGTAGTGACATCTATCCAAGATATATGTAACTCCAACGAGTCATCATCTTTAGATAATTTATACGGGAAGTATCAAAACGATAAGTTAAACAAACTTTCTGAAGATGAAATGATAAAATTAAAGGAAGATGTTGTGGATCATAAATCTAATATTGAAACAGTAAAAAGGTTGGTGGGTACTTCACAACAGAACTTACAGACTTTAATATCGTATCTTGAAAAGAAACATACATCTACATCAAAAGGCATATCAAAAGGGATATCGAGGGGTACTTCAAAGGGAACCGGTTCATCAAAATCAACGTCGTCACACATAAAAACCACAGCTTCAGATATTGAATCTGATTCTGACCTAGAGAATACTAAAATTATCCCAAAGGGAGCTGGAAAGGGCAAAAACCTTGGGAGCGCAAGTTCAAATACAAGATCATCATCATCATCAAAATCAAGTGGTAAACTTCATGGTAAACCCAAAATCGTCAAGAAATCAGGTAGGCTGTATTATACTTCAAAGTACAACTTGCTGGAACCAATTTACGTTGGCTCAGAAGTTGCATACAAATTGAAGAATAGACATTTTGAAGAATGGATTCAGTGTGAAGTCATGAAGGTTATTGGAGATGGAATCAAATTTGAAATCAGAGACCCAGAGCCAGATGAAAACAATAATCCAGGACAAACTTTTAAAGCGAGTTATAAAGAAATCTTATTAATACCGAGAATTGAAGAAATTCAAGATTTAACGAGTTATCCATACGGAACAAAAGTTTTAGCAAGATACCCCGAAACTACGACATTCTACCCTGCAATTGTTGTTGGTGAAAGAAAAGACGGATCAGTGAGATTAAAATTCGATGGTGAAGAAGAAGTTAATAAAGAAACAGAAGTTGAACGAAGGTTGGTATTACCATTCCCCGAAAAGTAGACACAGTATACATATATATTTACAAAGTAGCAGAATGCTCATTCTTATAGTTTTATCTCTAGGCTAGGCTTGTGTCAGCCAATGTAAAGTCCTGCTACTCCAAATACTCTTTGTGGTTATATGGTAAAATCAATTATAGTGTACGGGTCTCGTATATTTTAACGTGCATACCACAAATTAATCTCAGCATTTAGAGAAAAATGAAAAAAAAAGAGTCAGAACGGCGATAATTATAGATAAATAAGCTTTATAACTTTATAATTTAAATAATACACTATCTTTTTGGTTTTGGTTTCATTTTTTGCTAGAAAGATTCATCGACAACAGTAAAACAAAGATACACAATGGATGATATGGATATAGATGATTACTCAAGAGTATGTTGAAAACATATATATAATAACACAATTTGTCATAAGTGAGAAGTGAGTAAAGTATTTGGTCTGTTATTTATCAGTTAGAGTTCCGCTATGATTTGATGATATGAGTCATTATGGTGATGACTTTGGTATGAAGGTAAGTAATCGATGTTGTTGGTGGTCCAACAAAATTGAGTGATTCAAATATGCTTAATATATATATCGTTAGATGCTTAGTTTAACATATTTTGACATTACCTTTATCTGCTGTTATCATTTACAATAATTTTACCAAGTGCTTGACTTTCTTTTATTGTCCTTATTGATGTTCTCGTTTCTGCTTTTCTTACCTTATGTCAATTTGAATTTATTATTATTTTTCTTTTTCGAAATAATTTGCTAATACAATTTATAGGATCGTTCTCGTTCTCCAGTAAGAGAAAGATCACGCTCACCATCTACGAGAGTTGACTCTTCCTCATCTACATCAGCATATTCAAGAAGAGATTATGGTAGCAGTAGTAGAGAATATGGTAATTATGGATCATCGTCTAGTTCATCAAGTCGTGGTAGATATCCTACCCGAGGTGGTAGAGGGAATAGCAGAGGAGGATCGAGTTACAGACGAGGAGGTGGAGGTAACTATCGTGGATCAGGATATGGAGACTCGAGAAGTGGATACGGAGACTCAAGAAGTGGATATGGAGAATCAAAAGGTGGATATAGAGGTGGATATGGAGAATCAAGAGGTGGTTACGGTGGAAGAAGACCATACGGATCTGCACCAACGAGTGCAGGATCAGATGATGATTATCGTAATAAAACTGAAAGAAACTATGATAATTCAATATTTATTGGTAATATACCGTTCAATTGTACATCAAAGGATGTCGAAGCAATTTTTAAAGGTGAATTGGATATTGTTAGGGCTGATATAGTTACAAATAGAGGTCAATCAAGAGGAATGGCAACAGTTGAATTTAGCAATAAACAAAATGTACGAGATGCAATTTCCAAATATGATCATTTCGAATATCGTGGAAGGGAAATATTTGTTAGACAAGACTATCCACCACCAGGTGATAAAAAAAGAGATTTTCAATCATCATCCAACTCGTCTTATCCACAGCACTCACAAAGTAGGCCAACTTATGATAACAGATTCGAAAAGAAAACCAGAGAAAGAGGAGGTTATGAAAGAGATAATAGATATTCATCATCAGCATCATCAACATCAACGTCACATAATAACAGCTTGGCGCAAGGTAGTGAAATATTTGTTGGTAATTTACCATTCTCAATAAATTGGCAAGCATTGAAGGATTTAATGAGAAAAGCTGGTGAAGTCGTTAGAGCTGATGTTAGAATGGATAATTGGGGTAAATCCAGAGGATTTGGAACCGTTGTTTTTGCCACCGAAGAAGCAGCAAATAAGGCAGTTGAAGAATTTCAAGGTTATGAAATCGAAGGAAGAAAATTAGATACACGCCCAGGTCGTTCACATAATTCAGCAACAAGTAGTCATTCATCAGAAAGAAAACCTTTACAGCCTAAAAATGACGGTCCATTTGGTAAAAACAATAGTTTCACACATGGTGTTACTGAAGATGGTGAAATCTCAAATACAATCTATGTTAAAAATTTACCATTTGTCACAAACGTTGATGATTTATATGAATTATTTGAAACCATTGGTAGAGTAACTGAAGCAGGTATACAGTATACCGAGTCAGATAAACCATCGGGAAATGCAGTCATCCAATTCGAATTAGAAGAGTTAGCAGACTTAGCAATCAAAAATCTTGATAATTATAATTATGGTGGTAGAGATTTAAGTATTACCTATGCTAAAAGACCAGAACAAGCTGACTCAACACCAATAGAAAATGATATTAATAGAGATTTCGAAAATGACGAAAGTGTTACGAAAGACGTTGAAATTGACGATATACCTGAAGCCGAAGCCGAATCCCAAGCCGAAGCCGAAGCTGAGCCAACTAATGATAAGGTTGATGATGATGTTGAAGTTGTTGACGGTGAAGAGACCATTTAAAATAAATATCTAGATATTTAGAATATTGTAAAAGTTTTTTTTTAAAAAAAAAAAAGAAAGTATTATTGTTATTAAATTTTATCTGTAGTAGAAAAACATCTATCCATGATTTTTGTTGTAATATGGGGTTTGCTATTGTCTATTCATTCTGCTTTAATATGGGGTATGTTATTGTCTGCTATTTCCATTATCGGTTGCGTTTTTATAAAAGAAAAATGAGAAGTACGAGGACAAAAGTTTACATAATCGTCACTTTTTCTGTGCAACTCCCTCTTTTTTCTCACAAATGAATAGAGTAACTTTTGAATTTTTGATATAGATTGACCCACTGCTGAAATATTGTAATTGTTTAGTTGTCATAATGTCTAAATCCGAAGAAGAAACATCTTCAAGTGGTGAAAATAGCGTTGGATCGTATTCAGTTTTTGGTTTCTATTCTACCTCCTCAGATAAGTCAGAATCAACAAGTGGGTTCAAAATGATCAAATCACACCACATAGTATTGGTACTTGCAATCGTGGTATGCATACTTTTATATCATTTCAGACATAAGATAGCAGGTGCTCATGATAGATATAGAACCAGAAGAAGACTGGGTTATTCTTTAGCAGAGTCATCATTTGCTGATGATTTAGGAGACGGGCTTTCTAGTAATACATTCGACATTGAATCAAATATTTCGAATCAAGATTCTAGAAAGGGGTTACTGGAGAATGCTAAACAAGAGATCAAGTTGATCATGAGTGAACAAGAGATAGGTTTCGATGAAGCAAGGTTACAGTATTTACATCAACAGCTCATGCTCAATGAGATCGGCCCCGATGGAATGCCGTTAGATTCCAAGACCGTTACTTTCAGTCGACAGTAATAAACTATGTCGAGTGATTAACACTACAAAGATAATGTCTTGTATCTAGCAATTTGGGTTCTTCAACATTACATAGGTTTAAATTAACTCGTATATTATATCAGACAAATATTTCAATAAAATGGTGTACGGAATAGGGAATACGCTTTGTTTACTTTTCAGATTTTTTCATTATACAAACAAAACATAAACATAAAACTAAACGTAAACAAAGTGACTGCTGCCATTCCAGTTCACAAACGATTTCTTCCAAAGAAGCACGGTCTGTAATATATTTAGCATCATCTGCTCTGTAATATTAAGGCACCGAATAGCCTCAACTCTTTCACTAGCTATCGCCCTAGTGTCACCTCCTGTTACTTTTTTCGCTGATTCAATAGCTGAACTTACAATTAGCCGATTAGCTAAGTAAATAAACATTATCAATATTTTCGTCATCTAAAGCAATTCATTCGTTTCAACTTCTCCAATACCCGCTTTATTAGACGATAATCATCTCGAAAGATTGTCATTCTAACTCAGATATATAGTAAATGATAACAACATTTCATAATTTTATTTCAATAATATCAACTAACAAATTAATATCACAATTCAGCTCATACAACATTCAATGAGTAGTGTTTATCAACGATACGCTTCTGGATCTCATGATGATGCTTATTTTAAAAGTGCAAATATCAACATAAACAACACAATAAGTGATATACCGGCTGCCACTGCAAACGTCTCTGCTACAAATCCTAATAATTCTTCAAACTATTCTCCTTCCACTAATTTAGCTTACCAAAAAGCACTTACAGCAAACGATGATATCTTGAATAGTCCTTTAAATGATGATACTCCGCTTGCGTATATCCAGCTAAACCCATTATCTGGTCAATTCGATCCTTATAATGAAAATATGTTTGCATTATCTTCAAATTCAATATCTGAATGGTTATCCATTTTCCCTAATGCAGCATACTTCATAGGTTATGATGACTTACTTTTTGAAAATATTTTAATCATTGTCTACGAAAGTTCAAAAACCGGTAAAATTAGTACCTTATCAATAACAAAATTCGGAGTTGTGTCTTATGAAAACATAATTCTAGATTCAAGATCAAGATTTTGGCCTGCTTGTGAGAATTTAATACCAAAATTTCAAAAGTCAAATGTGAGAAGAGCATTAGCTATAACTCTTCTAAAGAACAATAATAGATTATCTAACCATCCCGGTCATTTTGTTGTTAATAAACATTGGGATGAAACAACTGCTGGTAATTTAGCTAGTGACATGTCTCTTATAATAGATAAAAGGCCAGATGAATTGGGATATAAACTACTTGAATTGGGATTATTACAGCAGCATGGAATTCAATCAGTTATACTTGACGTGATCTATGATAACTCATCGATATCAACAAATGCAAAAATAGTAGAAGAGAATAACAAGTTGGTTTTTCTTTTAGGCACTCAATTGGACCAATTATTTGATCCTTTATTAGAGTATTCTCCAGAACAAATGGACATACAGTATAATGTTCCAAATTCCTCTGATTATGAGCCTCCCCTCATTTTTCATAATACTTTAATAGATTCAATTGTTGGAGAGATCATCAATGTTCAAACTAATTATACCATGGGCCTTGTAGGCTTACTACAAAATTTCGTAATTCCATTGAGGGTTTATGTGCTTGCATCTTCCACCGGTACTGGAATCACCAAAATAAATCAAGTTTTTCCACCAACAATTGATGAGATTACTAGAATCAACTGTATATTACATGAAAATTTGGAAAAGGCTGCTACATTGGGTTATGTGCAAGTTTTCAAAGTTTTGGGAATAGTCTTACCCTATTTCTATAAAGCTTTCATAAGGCATGAGGCAAATTTGAAAAATTTCAATACAAGATTGAATAAATTCACTAAAAAAAATCATAAAAAAATTTTCGAGAATAACGAAATAAACAAAAATGAATTGTCTGTTCGTGAAATCGAGTCAATTATATCTGGATCATTGTTAGAATTACCAAGATTGAAATTAATAATGAGAAGATTATATGACACAATTTCAATTGAAAAACTGAAACTAAATAATTTTGAAACTAATATTGATGATGATCCAGAAATAAAGATTATTAATTATTATTACAAAATTGCAATCGAAGTCATTGATGCATTTGGATATTCCGAAAATAAGGAAGAGAAAAGATTAGGTAGTCAGCAAAGAATTTTTACTCCTACTGGTAAGTTATTGACTGAATTAGCTTCAGATTGGCCATCAGAGCTACAATATGGTTGGTTATCTCGTAAAGTTGTCGGTATATTTGAACTTAGAAACGTTAAGGAAGAAATTGATAATTTTCATAACACTGACATCTTAATAATATTTTCTGATCATTTGCTATTCTTAAATATAGTTGATGATAATTATTATAATGACTCATCATCAAATCAAAAGACGAAAAAACTTTCACTTCCGGACGTATTAATGCATTCATTAGTTAATGAAAAACCTTTACCTTCGCTATCACAATTTCCTTCAATGAAAGTTAAATTTTGGTGTGATATCAATGACGTTGTTGCAAGTACTTATAAAAGTTTATCATCAAAAAATTTAAATATTGAGGAATTTTTGAGATTCATTAATATTTCGAAAATCGGATTCAAAAGTAATAACTTGGATTCGAAGACTTTCACCTCGAATTATCAAGTTATAAAGAATAGCAACAATGCCATTTCCAGTGGTAATAAAATTATTGAGTTAATCAATAAATCAAAAGTTCTTCATAAATCTCAACCTTTCCATTTATTCAAATCTTATGATCCTTTATTAAATGTATATTCTACTGCTCATGATAAAGAAGCTTATTCAAACGAGAAAAGCAAATCTCCATTTGCTTTATTTTTGAATACTTCATTAGATAATCCTCAAAGTTACTTCGATGATAATCCTCAAGTATATCTCATATTGAGCACATCTTTTATTAATGATTACAAAATCCATATAACCGGATTAAACAGAACTAATAATTTTACCATCAATGAAATCATTTTCGCTGATGATTTAACAAAATGCTTGAAAGAGATTATTTCAAAAAACTCATATTTCTTGTTCAGTTCTTATAATTTAATTACAGAAGTTTTAACTCATGGGTACAAAGATGACTTAAATTATTATACTAAATACTTTACTCATTCTGTCTCTGGAAAACAGGCCAATTTTGAACCCATCAGACAAACAGGTGATATAACTTTGCCCAAAGAGAATCCCAATTCAAGGCTATTCACAAACAATTCTGAGGACAATTTAGTTGTAAGCAAACCCATTATGCTTTCTAAGCCATCCAAATCAATTTCACAGCCAAAATCACAACCAAAATCTCAGGTAATTGCGAGATCCTCTCAATCCGCTGCTCAAGATGTAAATCTGGTGTCTAAATCAACAAAGAACACAACAAACAGAAGAAAATCAATCATAAAAAAACTTTTTGATTCTTTCAAGAAAAGTGATACTGATGAACCATTGAACAAATTTCAAAAGACTGAAGTTGGCAAAAATCATCGAAAGTCTAAAAGTCTTGGTTCAGTTGTTGAATCACATCTCAAAACAAAAGACTCCTCTCATCCAACATCCGGAGATGCGTCAAAACAAGCTTTACAAAAAATATCACAACAATCACCAAAGCAAGTATCACAACAAGCACCACATCCCCCAATACATTCAGAAGCACCACCACAGCCCCCTCAACTGCTAGATCATTTGATTGAACCATCTCAACCACAAATGAATCATTCATACGAACCACTTCAATCGCACGAGCCACGAGATTCAGAAGTTAAACAACCACAACGAAAAATGGTCCGTGATATCAGCAATATAAGTAATACAAATATACCAAGAGGGGAAAAGAAGCGGTTTTCTCATCTTTACAAACCAATGCCAGAATTAACTAAATCAGAAACAATTACTAGTGAAATGAATTCACATATAAAAAACCCTGCTCCAACAAAGCCTCAGAATCGTGTATCATCATTTAAATTTCCTTTACCTTCTAGCCCTCCAGATCATTTGGTTCAAACCACTACCGCCACTACGTCTAACCCAGCTACTACCAATATTAATATCAATGAAAATTTTAAACAGAACAAGCAAAGTGATATAACTCCTGCATCCCAAGTTACTGATTCAAGTGTTATTGTTAAACCTCAAACTAAAGAGCTTGAATCAGTATCTGAGTCAATTCCAAGTGTCACCACATCACCAATTTTCACCAAAAGAGCTATACCAAAAGCTTTTTCAACTCAAAATACTGCTATGAACAATAAAGTTCACCTAGGCGGTGATCCAAGAGTATCTTCCAATTTTAGCGAAGAGTCAAAAAATAAATCTTTGATTGAAGAAAACGTCACGGCTTTGGATACCATTCCTTACAGAAGAGTGCGTCCTGAAAAACCATCACAACTTGAGACGTCTGTACTTCAAGCACCTTATAAAGCAAGATCAACATCGTATAACTTACATAGATACGATAATATCAAGGTGGATGACTTTTATAAAGATGGTGAGACTAATTGGGTATCAATATCTAGAGAGAATTCGTCACTATTGGAGCATGAAATTAAAGCGTTGAAAGAAGCGACTGATATGAACTCGTTTGAAGTTCTTAGCGTTAGAAACCAATCATGCGATAATAACGTAGCTACCCCTCATACTGATCACAACAAGAGTAACAATGAAGAACTCAATCCTAGTGACAATGATACAGAATCACTTTATTATTCGCCATCTCAAGTACCTACTCCAGCGTTCGATGATCACACAATACTTGAGGCTGATAGTCTTGCTTCATCATTTGGCTATCAAACTTGGAGGGGTCAAGAAGACTCTTTTCAATCATTGAAATCATTTTCTTCATTGAGTACATCACAATATATTGAAGAATTTAATAAATTAATCGAAAGAAGATTTGCTAAGTATGGTAAATTTGCAGAACCACAATTCGACAACATTCTCGAAGAGACCGAGCTGATGTTTGATAATGGACTGATGTCTGACAATGAAACTTTGAGATTTGATTCAAGTTTAGATTATAATTCAAGATCAGATGTTGCTTTATCTTCTGATGATTCTGATTCTTCACATGATAATGAAAATGAAAGCGAAAGTGAAAGTGAAAGTGAAAGTGACAGTGAGCTTGAGCACGAGAGTGAAGAAAGTAATGACAGTGAAAGTATTGAAGCAATAGTGATTAATTCATTTGACACTGAAAGTGAATATGAAGATAATTCAAATGATCAGAAAACTATTCATACCGTGCAAACTACCCAAACCATACAATCTATTAAAGACGATAAGCCAACGAAACCAAATCTAATTCTTAATTTGAATAGTTCCGAGGAAGAATACTTTTCAAGTGATGAATTTGCCCAAACTCTCAATTTGATTCACAATAATAGTCAATCGTTTGTCAATAGCAAAGCCGAAACAAATTATAGTATGCGAGGTTCAACTAAAACAGATTCACCTATCACATTCAATTCAAGTTCGAGTGATGCAACAATCATAAATGAATACATTCACGAGGCAATCAAGCAACCGATCCAGGAAAAGAGTGGTGCTAGGCTACTTTCACAATCATCAGCAAGTTTCAATGAAAACAAAAAATTGGAGATTCCCGGTATCAATATACGCTACGATTCAGTTGCTTATCTTTCAGACATTGTAAACGGTACTGTTAATTTCAATCTTGACGATGAAAATGACATATAATCCATACTTCTGCATTAATAACTTTTTTTTTTTTTTATACCCCTTCCAAACTATTGAAGGGCCATATTAACTTGTATCATTCATTTATTTTATTGTCATATATATTTATAATCACTGTAAAAATGATTTGTTCCTTGCTTAAATACTTGTATTTTTTTTACATATTACCTATTTAATACAAACTTCTATCTTATAACCAGATATAATATTCGAAGAATAATATAAATGATAAAAAATTGAGAGTTTTGTCAAATTAATCAAAGTCCTGCTTCAATTAAGCAGCTTCTTTTAAAATTTTAGCAACTTGTTCAGCAACTGCATCACCAACTTCTTTAGTTGATGAAGTACCTCTTAAGTCAGCAGTTCTGATACCAGAATCCAAAACGACACTAACGGCTTTTTCTAAAGCTTCGGCTTCTTTGACAGAATCTAAAGATAATCTTAACATCAAAGCAACTGATAAAATAGTTGCAATTGGATTAACTTTATTTTCTGGTAAATCAGGGGCAGAACCATGACAAGGTTCATATAAACCGAAAGCTTGATTAGTGTCAGGTAATGAAGCTAACGATGCAGAAGGTAAAAGACCCAATGAACCTGGAATAACAGAAGCTTCATCAGAAATGATATCACCAAACATATTAGAGGTAATAACAATACCATTCAATTTTGTTGGATTTTGAACCAATATCATGGCAGCTGAATCGATCAATTGATGATTAAGAGTTAATTGAGGGAATTCTTCAGAAATAACTTTATCAACAGTTTTTCTCCATAATCTTGATGAAGCTAATACATTTGCTTTATCTAAAGACCAAATTGGCAAAGGAGGGTTATGTTGTAATGACATAAATGCAGCCATTCTGGTTATTCTTGTGACTTCGCTAACAGAATATTTTTCAGTATCCCAAGCACTTTCACCATCGGTTGAATCTTCTTGTTCTTGTCTTTCCCCGAAATAAATACCACCAACTAATTCTCTGACAACTGTAAAATCTGTTCCTTTAACAACTTCAGATTTCAATGGGGATAACTCTAATAATGAATCCGAAGCAAAATTACATGGTCTTAAGTTTGCGTATAGATTTAATTCTTTTCTGATCTTTAATAAACCTTGTTCAGGTCTAACAGATCCAGTACCCCATTTTGGACCACCAACGGCACCCAATAAAACAGCATCAGATTCTTTGGCTGATTGCAAAGCTTGGTCAGGTAATGGAACACCGGTTGCATCAATGGCAGCACCACCTATCAATTCATTTTTAAATTCAAATTTAATATCTTGATATGGGGTATTCGATTCAATTGATTTCAAAACTTTTACTGCCTCACTGATAATTTCAGAACCAACGTGATCACCTGGTAACAAAGTGATCTTCTTAGTGACTGAAACTTTTGATTTCTTTAATTCTGGTTGTGACATGTTAATACTTTATCGTAATATTTATTTGGGTACGAAATTTAAGAAAAGAAGAGTAGGTATGAAAGTTATAATAAAAGCTGAAAAATCATTAAATGCGACGACAACAGAAAAAAAAATTAGCGAGAATATTCCGGTATAAATTTAATCACCGGTACCGGAAACTTATAGCTACGCAAAGTATTAAGCATCTTTACTTACTAATGTCATCTACAAAAATTGCAAAAAAATATAAAGTAATCACAGGTTCATAAGAAGTGTATACACGAGAGAGAAAGATTGCCCTCAAAAAAAAAGAAAAATAATTCACAAAGAGTATGAGGTATATACATAAAAACTATTTGAAGACCACTTTGCTTAATTAATGGCCACTCCATTCAATCGAATCTAAATCAATTCCTTCTTGAACCATTTCCCATAATGGTGACATTTTTCTCAAGAAATCGACTCTTTCGTTAATAGCTTGAATAACATAATCAATTTCAGCTTCAGTTGTGAAACGACCAATACCAAATCTAATTGAAGAATGAGCTAAAGCATCGTCAGCACCTAAAGCATGTAAAACGTATGATGGCTCTAAAGAAGCCGAGGTACAGGCAGAACCAGAAGATAATGCAATATCCTTTAAGGCCATAAGTAATGATTCACCTTCAATATAAGCAAATGAAATATTCACACAACCATCGTATTGTTTGGATGGATCAGACACAACCCCATTCACTTGGGTGGAAGGGATTGATAATAATCCAGCCTTTAATTTTTCTGCTAATCTATGGATGTGTGCTCTATCGGACTAATTGAATAAATATGTTAGTAATTTGAAATAAATTTGAAATAAAAATTTTGAAAGAGAAAAAAAAACAACTTTTTTATCACAGACTTTTGAAAGCAATTAAGCCAAAAAAAAAGAATGAAATGAATCCAGGGCAATATGAAATCATAATCAAACTCATTCATGATAAAAAAAGTATTTCTTTATACCTTCGGAAAAATAAAGTTATACATACTTTTGTTTCTTCAACCATGAGTCTTGCGGCTTCACCGAAACCTGCAATCAAAGGAGGGGAAAGAGTTCCTGATCTTAAACCTCTTTCTTGACCACCACCGGTGATGATTGGATCCAATCTAACTCTTGGACGTCTTCTTATAAAACAAGCACCGATACCTTTTGGACCATAAATTTTATGCGAGGAGATGGATAATAAATCAATTTTCATTTCATTAACATCAATATCAATCTTACCGTAGGCTTGAGCAGCATCGGTATGGAAAAAAATTTTATTTGCTCTACAAATTTCACCGATTTCTTTTAATGGTTGAATAACTCCAATTTCGTTATTAACAGCCATGACAGAAACAAGACAAGTATCCTTACGTATGGCATTACGTAAATCATCAAGATTGATCAATCCTTCTTCAGTGACAGGTAAATAAGTAACATCAAAACCTTCATCTTGCATATGTCTTGCAGAATCTAAAACACATTTATGTTCAGTTTTAGTTGTGATGATATGTTTTTTAGTTTTCTTGTAAAAACGTGGTACACCTTTAATGGCCATATTATTAGTTTCAGTTGCACCTGAAGTGAAAATGATTTCTTTAGGATCAGCTTTGATTACATCGGCAATATATTTTCTTGCCTTTTCAACTTCAGATTCAGTTTCCCAACCATAAGCATGAGTTGAAGAATGAGGATTTCCATAAAGGCCAGTGAAGAAAGTTAACATTTTATCTAACGCTCTTGGATCTGTAGGGGTGGTTGCTTGAACATCTAAGTAAATCGGTCTTGTACCAAACAATGAGTCATCTCTAGTTGCACTTTTCAAAGATATGGTCGAGCCCTCTGGTGCAGCGGCAACAGGTGGTTCAATTGGAGTACTTCTATGAAGTTCACCAGGAATTGTTGTTGAGTTTGTTGCTAGTAATGATGAAGAAGATTTCGAAAATTGACGACATAACTTCGAAAACACTGGACGATTAAGATCACGTCTTACAGTTGAAACTGATAACTGTAATGATCTTGAATACATATTGAATTGTTAACTCGTTATCGAAAATAATGAAGAAAGAACAAAGGAAGGGATGCAATGACTAATCAAAAATATTTATTTGAATATGAGAATTGATTAAAGTTTTTTGCTCTAAACTGTCTTGAGTCGTGGAAAATGGAGAAAAAAAATAGAAAATTTAATTGATACTTGATTTATCAATGATCACGATAAAGTATATCTAGAATATATGCTACACTGTTTTATATATACATATATATATATACATATATATATATACATATACCCATATATCATATATATGTAGTCAAGTTGAAAAAAAAAAGAAACTGTGGTGTTTGCTTAAAAAAGATGATTCTTTTTTCTATCTTTTCTTCGAAAGGTTTCCGTCTCCCGACGGAGATAAATATAGCAGGTTAGATATCCCGATAACACAGGTGACAACAAGGGTCCTGGTAACAAGGGGAAATCTATTTTTGCTTTGCGACATTTCTGCTGCGATATTTTGCGACACTTTTGATAGCTAAGGATTATTTTATAATATACCGATATGGATTACTCATCCACCTTAATTGCTGAAAAAATCACACTCCTGGTGTATAGTGTATGGTATTCATAGATGTTCGTATACGTAGATGTTGGTTGAGAAGATGGTCGTTGGTTTACGATTTCTTCAAGCCAAAAAAACAATTATCTTAGTGAATCAAATGATACATAGATAGATCTCTAGACATGACCTATCCTATACAAAACCATAACGGCTTTTCTCATCTCGGTAGCTTGAACATCGGTAGCATTGATCACCTCGTCTAAATTGATTGATACATTTCACAAGGTGAATCACATTTTGTTTCTTGATTGCAAATTTGACAAATAATGAACCTATAGTCAATGTGAATAAACATGTAACGATAACAAATATCTCGTATATCTCATATCTGTATCTTAAATTGCTTATATAAGTGACCAATTTTATAAGACTTTCTCTTTCACCAAATGATATGTAAAATAACCCAGCAGCAAAAGATACGGAAAGCCCGGAAAGAACGAGGAAAGCCTGTAAAATGTTAAATCTATCCATTCTTTTCTTTAAATGATAATATTAGGAGGTTGATAAAAGGGTTCAAAGGGAAGAGAGATGGTGGGGGTGTGATTGTATAATAGTCTGAAGTAGAAAAGCAGACATGATGAAAATGGAGGGAAATATTGCTGTTTTATATCAGAAAAGCAGAGCGGTTGTAAGTGGAAGTCGGCTTTACCAAAATTTTTTTTTCTTTCGTATCCGTAGGAGACATTTACCTTTGTTGATTGTTTACATTTTTTTACGAGAAATGTCGTCAGAATACTATAAAATGTCGTGGTGGCTTTCATTATACGGATTATGAAAAACAATTCAAAGGTGGAGAATTGGCCTACTATGAAAGTTATTGGGTGTGAGAATTAGATATCAAATATCAACAATAATGGTACGCGAAGGTCTTATATACGCTGATACATATGTTCGATACATACTTTCAAGAATTGGTTTATGTTAATAGAACTCTATGACTAAGTTTTACGCTTGTAATGGTATACGATTTGTCAAACTAGTATGAACTAGTTCATAACATCCCAAGAAAATGGCTCCTCCTGCACTGATCCAACATGTTCTTGGTCCTATACCGTTTAAAAATACAGAGTAACCCTCTTCTTTTATTAAGGTTTTAACTAACGGTATTATTCCAATCCTTTCTTTATTTAACATGATTCTTGTCTTGATAACGTCAAGAGGAGTCGTCAGAGCAGCAGCAATACCACCTGCAATTGATCCACATATAGCACCTTTCAATAATGATAAATTATCTCCACTATTATCATAATATTTCCATTGTTTTTTCAACCATTCATAAAGTGGGAATTGTATTATAGTAAAAGGTATTTCTCTCATTATAGTTGTATTCCAACCTCTATATAATCCTTTAATTGCACCTTCCCCAGATTTGTTTTTCACCAAATAAAGAAAATTTGACCAAGATGTTGATTTTGAATTAACTCCAATGTGTCCTGCTTGAGTTCTTTGTTTGATAACTTCAGCTGGAACTCTTACAAGACAAGCAGCAACTTCACCACACGACGCACTTAGCATATGACTTATAGCAGGTGAGCTAAACTTATCTTTTGTCCAAACTTTCATTGAATCATATGTTATGAAAAAAAGAGAGGCCGATGGTGCAGATCCAACAACACATGATCCTAAACCTTTATATATTCCATTCCATCCTCCATTTTGAAAGAAGCCTCCTTTTGCTTGCAACCTTGTCTTGATGGTATCAATGGGAAAAAATGCCAAATCGGTTGAAGTACCGGCACAACCTCCACTCTATATCAAATGGTTATTCTTGTTAGTATTGAAATTTTTAGATTGGAATTGAGCATTTTCCTTTTTTTCTCTTATTCTTCTTCATATATTGTTACATACAATTAGTGATACGAAGAACGCCAGATTATCCATAATTGATGATAGCAATGATTTAAATAAACGAGTGCTTGCTGATGGAGTTGCTCACAAACGATTCATCGATTTATAATAGCAGGTAGACATATGTGTATATATTATGTCCGATCGCCGGGTTAAAATATCATAAAGTTACATGCAGGAAATGATTGAAAAAAGTTACCCAAAAAGTTTATTAAATTTTACAGCTATTGTACATAACTTTCAGCTTTACATATGCTTTATGGCAGCAACTTCTAGTGATTGGTTAGATCGAAATCTTCGCTGATAGTCATACAGTATACCATATAACTAGCTTCAGCTTTCATTTCACGATATCTTACGGTCTATGAATATCTATGTATACTAAATCTTACAATCAATACGCTTCTTTTGCTTGAAAATATATGAAAGCCATATTCAGTAATGTTTACCATATATGTTATTTCTTAAGTTTTTGAGTACATCCAAGTGTGCTTAGTTTTTCTTTTTTTTCAAATGATTAGTTTATTATTGGGAAATTGATGTATACTATCTTGGAGAGATGGTATATGAAGCAATGGTATATCACCTTGGAGAAACAATAAATTTATTCTTACCGCTTCTTTTCTTTCTAGCAAACTTTAAAATTATCAGGTCAGGCTTTCTACCTGGTGGTATAAAATCAATTATAAAAGGATAAAATTCATCAAAATCCCAAGAATTGACAATTTTAAATAAATCCTTAATTCTTGAAGAAATATCATTATTTGATAAATTTTCGGGGTTGAGATATTGAATATCGTCATTGAGCGGACGACAATAGTATCCACGTAATTGCATTAAATCAATTGGAATATTATAAAATGATGGTAATGCAGATTTCCAATTAATTAAAAATTGATTTGTACTTATTAGATTATGATTAAGTTTAATTAAAGTTTGGATTCCGAACCATTTCGAAATTTTATTATTATTAAGTTTGAAATCAGTATTGTTTTTGGTTTGACCAAATTTACTTAAAATGGTAACTAAAATGTTTTGAGTAAATGATGAATTTTGTTCCAGCATTAATTTTGAGATGTGGGATAAATTAAGATTATATTCTTCACTTTCATATGGTATGTCATTACTAATTAATACTGGAATTAAATTATGAAGAATTTCACTTACAAAATCACTAGTCAATATAACGGCTCTATTATTAATTTCACAACCACAATAATTATACCATTTAGCTAAAAATTGATTTCGAGAAATTAATGAATCATTGATGAAATCATCAATAAGAATTTCGTATTCTCCAATTATTTCAGAGCCATCATAATCAGGTAGTTTACTTATATCAATCTTACCATCAACTTTAGATATTTCATATTCATATGATAAATTAGTTATTCCCAATAATTTATCAGGTAGTTGATCTTGCGTTGAGGAAATATGGTCTAATGAATGATTAAGTTTATTCACATTCATATTATTTAGAAGCACCACTGAATTCGAATGATTCATTTGTCTTATTTTCCACGTATTATCTGGATTTACAAGAACTAAATCATTATCTATAGATTTTGAAGACTTTATAACTAGTTGATTTTCATTTGATTCATATTCATTTTCTTTGATATAATCTGTGAGAGCAGGCGGAAGCTGTATGAGCTTATATATGTGCGTGGATGGAGTAGTTATCGGATAGTAAATATGAAACGATGGAACCTCTGGCATAATGAAGAGCTTATCTATGAACAATTTATATTCACATATATATACAAGAAATTTGATATCTTCAGATGTTATTATGGTTCAAAATTATTTTACGCGTTCAAACGCGAAGTAAAAAGAATATCCGTAAACCAAAATTGTGTAGAGTAGTACACTATACCGGGCGATGAGTTAATGAAAATGATAAAAAGCTAAGGTTGAAATAATGAATGACATCAGGTAAGTGAAGTTTACAATTTATAGTTTATTCTTTATACTTTTCTACTATAATTATATTGGTTCAAGAATTGATTATGTCAATATACTATACTATACAAATAAAACAAATATGAAATAAAGAAAATATGCTAAACAGAATGATCATTGATAAAATAAACATTTACCTAATTTTGTTCTTCGATGAATTGATCGATATCAATTTCAATTAATGGAGCATTACCTGCCATACTGATTTTTCTTTTATGTTCATTTTCATATTGTAATTTTGCTAATTTTGCTCTTGGACTCCAACCTTGAATTGGTTCATTTAATTTGAAAGGTAATAACCAATTAGATAAAAGTTTAAAGTTGGAACCTAAAACTAAAAATTCGTGAATTATATCTTCAATACAAATTATACCGAATTCAGAAAATTTATCTTCAATAACTTGATTATTATCTAATTTAATTGATTTGGTTGGTTTTGATTCACCTTCTTCTAATTCACCTTCAAAATCTTCATCTTCAACTTGAATACAAGCTCTCTTTTGAAATAATTTACGAACTGAATTAAGAGATGGATTACCAGCAACAATATAAGGAGAAATCAATCTTAATAAAGGTTGAGTTTTTGGAGTTGATTTAACAAATACACCAGTATTAACTGTTTGTAAACGTAATAATTGAAGAATGTTTTTAGCTTTTGTTGGGATTCTTAAACCTTTAGTATGATTTGGAATTCTAATTATGAATAATAATTTAGATTCATCATTTAATTCTTGTTTATGTGATATTCTTTGATTTTGTTGTTTTTCAAATCTTAAAATTTGTTTGATTCTTTTGTTTTCTAATTCATTTGATTTATGATTTGAGATAAGTGTTTCTGGTCTGATAAATTTATTTGCTGAAGCTGACTTCTTTCTTTTTTGTTGATCTAATTTTCTTTGTTTAGCTTGTTCTTGTTTTTCCAACTTCTTTCTTTCGTTATTCTTTCTCTTACGCAAGAGGATTTCTGGGTTGGAATTAAGGACTGCCATATTGTATTGATGTTATGGTGTTGGTATTATTGTAAATGCAGTTATATATATATAGAGGTTATCTATTTATTTTAGATGCAATTAGTACCTCTTCTCAATTTTTTCAATGCTCTTCTCAAAAAAATTTATCTTTAATTTATCTTTTTTTATGTTTTATTTTTATTATCGAGGAAAATTACGTAAGATATTACGTAATCATAACACTACATTGTAAACACTTTATACGGGCGTGGTTACAATTCAATAAATTGATAATGGCAATGAGTTGTAAACGAACGAAGGAAGATCAATCAATAAGAGTCAGGACAATTGGAATGAATCCCCACAATTTTTTTTGAACGGTGACAGAAGAAAAGGGATCCACCATTACGTGACAACTATGAGGTTGATGAATACATACAAACATACAAAATTACACTACTCACAATGTTATCTTTATGAAATTTTTGGGCTTATTTAATCACGTCAAAGCGTATAGCAAATATTCATACGTGTAAACTGTAAGAATAATGGGGTTTAGATTGACTAAAAAGTAAAGACTAAAAGTCCTTTGACTTGATTAGGTAATTAGTACCCATAAACAAAAACAACAAACAAAAACACAGTACAATTAATGAAATGACTTCACAAATGAAATGCACAATCACAATTAGACCATACAATTGAAACTAAATGAAATTTAAACAATTGGTGGGAAATGACTAAGTTATGCAGGTTAAAACGGGTTGTTCCACCCTTCCCATTCACCTGAAATCAATAAAAGATTAGCATGATGAATTTCCATTATTGTTTCTTGGGGTTGGTAGTCAAGTAGGCATTCAAAGGATGAAAGACTAGATCGTAGTGTTTGATTGCTATCAACGGTGTGTCATACATATTCAGATATATATATAACTACATATATATTCTCATATATATATCTGACAATCTTTCACTCCTTTGGTTGTGTATTAGTCCCTTGAATAATTTTATGGATAAATCGTGCTTATAACTTTCAGGGTTCCCTCATTGTATTTATATTTATATAATTTATCAAGTCACTCATTTGCAATTGCCCTTGTTTCCTGACAATTCCAATTTTTCTCTTTTCTGGTCTGTCTTTACGTCGTTATCTATAGCCAACTGAACAACAAGCTCTTTTCCATAGTAGGGTTTAAGTGTGTTTTACATTGATATTAATAAAACTTATTTTATTTTTTTTTTATTTTATTTTATTTTATTTTTGTTTTTATTTTTATTTTTATTTAATTTTATTTTAATATTTTGTTAGCTACTCGAATATTCTGTTTTGTTTACAGCGGTTAATTACTCGTTCTGGTTGATCTAACGTCTTTTTTTCTACTGATTTTATTTTACTGATCTATCTTCAATTTAACTACTCCTCAGTTATATTGCCAGATTGAACACTATAGGTATTGGGATTAATAAGTACTCGTTGTTTAGTCACTCTTAGACTTTCAATTGCATCCAAGATACATAAGTTCATCTTTCCATATCCCAGTATCTGAATTCATCATCGCATTATCCTTCATCTCCACCCAATTTTTTTTAGCTTTTACCTAATCAACTTCATTTCCATTTCCACCTAATCCTGTTCGTCTTAATCTGTCAACATCCTGAGACTCGTTTTTTCGTCTGTTAACTCTGTTACCTTTCTATTTGATACTTTACAGTGTTTATTTGTGTGTTTCTTCATCCAAGACTCATCTCTATATCATCCACAAAGTCACTCTTTACAAAAAAAAAAAAAAGATTTTTAAAAAAAATTACATATACCCATCTCCCCCATCTCATTACCGTTAAAACACTAAGTTTACCATCATATCTTAACCGTTGAATTTATTGTTTTTGATCTCAAATTTTGGTTTAAGTTCCCCTGTTTCATCAAGCTTTTTTTTTTTCTTTCTTTGTTTCACATTATTGCCAATCGTCATTATCTGGCATCGGATTTGATCTAAGTTTTGCGTATCCCCAGAATAGTTTACTTTCACTTGTTTAGTTGTTCATTTGATTTACTTGTTCATAAAAAGATTTGAAGGCACATTGAAATCTAATTCACCGCATCTGATACTTTTTTTTTCTCATCGTCTATACTTGTCGTTTACGTAAATCATTTAACTCCTAGTGTGTGTGTGTGTTAAACTTAATTCGATTCTTACTAATTGGTGTGTTGTTTTACTGAAGTATTTCTATATAATATCAGGTCTTTTCCTCATAAACTGTTTATATGTTAACACTCCCTTCCATTCTTTACCCTCCCACATCCGAACTTATATCTCCTTTGCTGCAATTGACTCGGGCTCAAAGGTAAACAATATCTTCATTTTTGTTGTCGATTCCATTTTCAACTCCTCATATTTTGCATTTACTTTACTTTGGTATCATTCATTGCATATAGAAATTCAAAAAGAAAGAAAAAAAATATTAGAAAAATAATCAAAAACTTTTCCATCTAATTACTTTTGTCTTTTCTATCATAGTCATATAACATATTTGCATTTTTCATAATTTTGCAATTTGTTTCATCCTTCATTGATTCTATTATATTTAGTAGTTTCATTTATTTGCATATTTTTTTATACCATCAAATTTTTTTCCCCAATCTTTTTGCTTTTCATTCTTTGCATATTAATCTATTTCAACCGAAATATTTTGACTAATTGGAAATTTCATAAATTCCCGTATACTTCTGCATAATTCTCACTGACTTATGAGTTCTCAACAAAATAGTCACCAACAGCATCAACAACAGCATCAACAACAGCATTCTCAACAACATCAACAACAGCGTCAGAAACAACAAGATCAACGCTCGATATCACACAACACATCAATGAATCATCAAGTTTACATCAAGGCTGAACCAAACGATTCGCTTTTGGGATCTCCCATAAATCATGCTAACTTCAATCAATTCAAAAACTTGCAACCTCAAATTCAACAACAACATCACCTACAAAACTATGAACCATCTCATCAACAACAACAACATCATTTGCAACCGATACAATCTCAACCTTTTGATTTTCCTAACCAACAAAATTTAACAAATCCAAATCAATATTCGGTACCACCTCAACCACAACAACAACAACAATATCAGTCAAATCTTTCTCATTTACAATATCAACAACAACAATCCCACCAAAATCAACAATCACAACCTCAAGTGTCACAACCACAGCCAAAATCACAATCACAACCTTTCCAACCAATTTATGGTCAAGTTCCTGCATTTAATTATCAATATCAATCTCAACCACAACCACAATATCCTATTGGTAATTATCATAAATCAATTTCATCAATGGACTCAAATATTAACAATACAAAATCTCCAATTAATTCAAGATCTGGAACTCCCGAGTATGGTGTACAATCAAAAAAATTAAACAATAATAACAATCCTAATGAACCAATAATCGGTAATTCTTCAAGTCGTAAAAGACCAAGAAAATCAGATCATGCGGTACCAGGAGATGATAATGATAATGAATTAAAATTACTTGCACTTAAAGCATCAAAATTACCACTTTTCGAATTAGCATTAAGAATTAAATCGATTGAAAATGATGATTCAATTCCCGAAACAAAAGCTGGTTTCATTAATAATAACATTAATATGAATAATATTTCAAGTAATAATAATGATGACAATGATAACGCAAATAACAACAACAACAATAGTAATAATAATTATAATAATACTAAAGATACAAGTAAGGAAAGACAACGTCAAATATTTGGAATGGTTTGGTTACTCAATTCATGTGAATCATCACCAACGGCTGTAGTTCCAAGAAATAGAATTTATGCAAGATATGTTCAAATTTGTGCCGACAATAGTTTAACTCCATTATCACCCGCAAGTTTTGGTAAATTAGTTAGAATCTTATTTCCAAATTTAACAACAAGAAGATTAGGTATGAGAGGTCAATCAAAGTATCATTACTGTGGAATTAAATTAGTTGGTGATCAAAATTTTCAAGGTGGTTCACCAATTTCAAATTCATCTTCATCATTTGGAATTGATTCACCTCAATCTTTAAATCCAAATACTCCAAGTCCTGGAGCTACCAACTTAATGAATTTAAACACTTCATCTTTAGTAACTGGTGTCAATGTTTTATCAACTCCATTAAATTCAATCCATATTACTGAACACTTTCAATTATATAATTTGAAATTCATTCCAAATATATTTCAATTGATTGAAAATTCACTTAATATGGAAGATATGAATTCTCCCCTCAACATTCCATCAATTTATCCTTATCTACCAAAAGATACAGATTATGATATTGCTGATACTTTATACTCATTGTATAAAGTTCATTGTACTTCAATCTTTGAAAGTTTAAGGTATATGCATATTAAAAAATTGTTCTCATCGTTTGCAAGCTTCAATAGTATTTTAACAGCCCCTGTTTTCAAACTATATACTAGCGAATCATTAATTGAATGGGTAAAAGAATGTGATTCAATAATGTATAAAACAATGTCAAAAATGTTAACTAAATTACATTTACAAAACGTCCCAGATGAAGTTTTGCAACAATTGAAACAAGTTTCTAAACAATATATTAACAAATTGACTATTTCATTACAAACAAAAGTACCTAAAAATTTTATGTTTATGAAATTGAAAAATGCCAAAAATTTCATTGCAATTTTATCAAGATTAATTAAAGTTATTGAAACTGGACAATCAGCTTCTAAAATTTTGAATAATCAGAATGAAAAACAATCAATGTTTGATGATTGGTGTAAGTTGGATATAAGTGAAATTGTTTTAAGAGAAGTCCCTTGCTCGAAAGCAAATATTGAGATATTACTTAATATTTTGAATGAGGATTTTGTAAAATTATTTGAAACAAATGATATAATGGGTAGGGATGATAAAAATACAGATGATAATGTTAATAATAATGATGACGAGTTAAAATCATCTCAAATTTGTTCATCATCAATAATGATGAGAACTGCTGATTTTGTTTCATCATTACCATCCAAATTTTCAAAATTAAATCCCAGATTGTTTTTATTGGTAACTTCAAATTTGTTAACAACTTGTCTTAGGGAAATAAGTTTAAATGGTGGCCAAGGGTTTGGAGCTTGGTGGATTGTAAGATGTTGGGTTGACGAGTACCTAAATTGGTGTTTTGAATTGGGAGGATTTCTTCAAGATGAATTTCAATACGCATCATTTAAAGAAATACAAAGAGAAAATGATAATGATCAAAGTGAATTAATTGATCAAAACAACATAATCAATGAAAACAATTCGAATTATCAAAGTCAAAGTACGTTGAATCAACAATTACAGTCACAACCACAATCACGATCACAACCAAATTTTGATGATAGTACATCTGATCATTTACGTAGTACTAGTATGGTTGATCTTTTAGATGGTGCTTACGGCTCTGATTTAAAAGATGATTCCAATAATCATGAAATGATCTTAAATTATGATAACGTTGGGGTTGAAAACGTTTTAGGTAAAAATGATCATTTATTAGGTTAAAGAATCATTCTTACCGTGACCTTCTGCATTTAATTTTTATTCCATTTTTTTGTCATACGCTGCATGCAATAGCATTACTTATATATAGTCTCATTTTTATCCCATAGTATATATTTTATCTAAGATATATTTAATAATCTATTTGCATTTGTACACGTTAATGCTCGTTTGTGCTAGTTTTTTTTTTTTTTTTGTTTTTTGCGTTGTTGCAAATTTACAAACACAATAATACGATTGAGAAAGATTTACTATAATAATACAATATACAGAAGCATTCATAACTTCAATATATCATCATGCTTTCAAGAGAGAGGAGTAAAAAATTCCATGTCAAGGTAACAAACGAGTTTGGTGGCGCTGAGAAAAGAGGTTTGGTAGCTACGAAAAAATTCGAAATTAATTCAATCACTCTCAAGACTACACCAGCCCTTAAAGTTGTTAATAACAAATGTTTATACGAGTCAAATTATTCGAGTCTGAATACTTGTGCTACATGTTGCAAAAGATTTAAAGGTACGGAGCTATATGCATTGAGTAACACTGATGAATATTTCCCATGCTCAAATTGTGGTATATACCGCTACTGCTCTCATGCATGTCGTAGAAGAGATTACCACGATATTCACCGGTCAGAATGTATAATCATAAGAAGTTACAGGGATTTGGTCCAAGATAACAATTTAGAGATTGATGAAATTACAAGATTAATTTTTCGGTTGTATTCAAGATGTGAACAGGATTCAATTTACAAAACTAAAATTTTGAACTTAACTTCCCATATTGAGTCAATTAGTAAAGGCGGCATGATTGATACTTTAAATGAAAATCTTCCTGCGATTGCTGATGCCATTTTCAACTGTAAAGAAGGTGAACCAACTCAAAGGACTGCTCTTGAAAAGTACATTCAGACTTTAGTCGGTATTGCACTTGTCAACACCAATAATTTTGTGGATGAGTTTGATGAGAAAATTGGTATTTGTATTGATCCTTTATTTTCAATGATTAACCATTCATGTATTCCAAATACAATATGTCATTCAGACTCACCTTCATCCTTCTATGTCATTGCTACAAATACCATTGAAAGCGGTAAGCAAATTACAACCAATTATTGTTATATTTCACAACCAAAAGAGATTAGACAATTTGAATTAATGTTTAGATTCTATTTCAAATGTCAATGTAAGTTGTGTTCACAAAAACTTGATTTGTTTTTTTCATATAACTGTCCAAATTGCTCATCACTTCTTTGCGGGTTAAGTTTCGATATGTTTTTCAAGGTGGATTCTGTCAAGAGGCTAAATTTTAAGAATAAGGGTAATCCAAATATATGTAATGGTTGTCAAAGTAAAATTGATTATGGGAAACTTGAAGATATCAATGAACTACATAAATTATTATTGAATTATTTGCTAATCCGAAATTCTTCTTTGACTTCCACCACGTCAAATAAACTTTATGAAAATATCGAAGAATTTAAGGAAGATTTTAAAGTATCTGACTCTTTGATAAAGATGGACACTACTACAATTGTTAAGGCTTGCTCAGACTTGCATCATGAGGGAAAAATGATTCCGCCAAATCATTTTCAATACATAAGTGATGTTTTAGGTGAAGTAATTGGCTCAAGATTTGTTCCTGAATTTTGTTACCCATTAAATTTTTACTCAACAGAAATTTCTTATTGCTCAAATGCGTTTATTGAGGAATCTGATTCATATTTTCCGCATAGTGATTATAATATAGTCGATTTGCGTATATTGAAATTCATAGCCTTTATGAGAGAGAAAATTGCCGTCGACATTCCTTGTGATTTAACAGAAGCTAAATTAAGCAAGTTTGGTCATTTCACAAATATTTGTAATGAAGTTGCACATGTTATCAACATGTTGTATGAGTGTAAATGTCACTCAAAAATCTTGCAGATGGATAACAAATCATTGCTTATTCTATTTGTCAAATTAGCATGTTTCTTTTGTTTACAAGCTCTAGAATTTTGCTTGATATCTTTCATGAAGTCTGAGCAGTATAAGAACTTAACTCAATTAGTAAGTTTTATTGGGCTTAGTGCCACAAAAAATGAAGCTCCACAAGAATTAAAAGACTGGTGGTCAATTAAACCAAAAAGTTTTTGTGACTCAATGTTCGAAGAAGAATTAAAATTTTTGTTTGGATTTCTCAAGATTCCAGTTATCATTAAAACCAATGATATCAAAATTCAATTTGCAAATAGGGACAGAAAATCATTATTTAAAAAAGTCGAAAATTTATTGAGTAAGAATATAAATATTTTTAACGATATATAGCTTGCCTCTCTTTTTTTGAAGAAATCAATTAAACATCGTTTAATGCAACACAAACGGCACCTTTATGATGTCCGTTATACTGCCTGACAGTTTCACTATTTGATAAATCCCATAATCGAACGTAATGATCAGAGCAAGCGGTGACCAAATATGCACTATCAGCACTGAAAGCACAATCCCAAACCCATCGTTGATGTCCTTGTAGAGTGGTTTCGAGATTAAAATTTTGTTCAGTAGACCAAATTCTTGCGGTATGATCAGCTGAACATGTTGCTAAATGCTTCATGTCAGTCAGCAAAACGACTCGAGTAATATATTTCAGATGTGATCTAAATTTCGTGACGGGAGTTAAAGAAGTTTCGTCTCTATTATTTTCCATTTTCCAAACATAACAGTTACCTTTGTTATTACCAGCAACAAGCATCGACCCATCACTTGCAACCGATAATGAGTTTATTGGAACATCATCCTCAGGAATTAAATGATGACTGCAGTGATTTTCACCCAAGTCCCAAATTTTAATATTACCATCTTGATCACAACTTATAAGTTCCCCTTGATTGGGATGAATCACGACTTCGTTTACGGGACAATGATGTTTATAACTTCTTTGAACTGATGGCGATCTAACATCCCAAACTTTAACAGTTCCATCTTCACTGGAGGAGACCATCCATTTATTCTCGATTTGAAAAGCTATTGACGTAACGTTACTTGAATGACCTTCAAATGTCATTACTGGATTTGAATTATTATTTGCATTTGAGTTAGCATTCAAATTGGTTGATCCACCAACATTTTGTGAGTTTGAAATGTTTGCAGCAGACGTTGTATTATTACCGGAATTTCCAACTTGCCTTATATCATATAGTCTAACGTATAAATTACCTGCCGCTGCTAAGAATCTTTTATCTGATGTTATTTCTAATCTATTAACCTGAGAATCAGTATGTTGAATTGTTCTAGAGCAAACACCCGTCAATGCATCCCAGAATCTGATTGTGTGATCGTAGCCTGCTGATGCTAGTATAACTGACATAGTATATCGGTGTATGTATATTATGAATTGATGCCTGATTTGGTGAAAATGTGTTGAAATGTTTGGCTCAAAGTTATTGATAAGTTAGTATTTCTCAAAATCTCGAAAAAAGAATAATCCGAAATCGTAAATTAATTTTTGCAATGCTGAAAAATTACAATGGTTAAGTATTACACCTTTCTATATTTAATTTCATTGAAAATAAAATGTATTAAGAGTCTTTAGACTCCTACAAAAGAATTATTATGTAGCGTAACTTGTATAAATAAGAAGTGTTTGTAAACTTTCAAGTTAAAAAGTGTGAATGAAATGTTGTCATTCATGTATTGTAACAAAATTTAAAATTATGCAATAAAAATAAGAATAGTGGAACTAAAAGTACAAATGCATCTATAATGGGTTTCATTAATGTCATGTTTAATTTTTTTTTTATGATGATGAGGATCTAGGAGTAAATAAAATCAAAAATTATCCTTGATTGCTTGTTTTTGATTTGGATTCAAAGACATTGGATAGTCAACTTTGAATTTGATTGTTAAATCACCTCTTTGACCAGGTGTCTTGGTTATTGGCATACCTAATCCAGGATAAGTGGTTGAAGTGTTTGGTTGGACAGGGGAAGATCTACTGAATGGAATTTTTCTACCATCAATAGTTGTGATATCTTTATCAAACCCCAATAAAGATTCTTTGAAAGTAAGAGGAATTGTTAAAGTTAAGTCATTATCATCTCTTTTGAAAACTGGATGTGGTTTCTCTTCAATAACGAATTGAACGGTTTGTCTTGCTTGACATTCAGATTGATAATCTCCTTGATTCTTGAAATTAATTTTGGTACCAGCTTTCCAACCAGGTTTGAGTTTTATTTCAACAATTGTACTTTCTTTCAGACCGCTAGCGTTTTTTCTATTTAATTTCATCTTTTTGGTAGTTCCATTATAAAGATCTTCTAATGAAACAGGTAATGGAATGACAACAGTATCAGGTTCAGGTCTTTGACGTTGACGTTGACCTCCACCAAATCCACCCGGCATACCACCACCACCGAAATTACTAAATCCACCACTACCACCAAATCCATCATCGTGCATTCCAAATCCACCCATTTGTGAAAATATGTTAAATGCATCGTTTTGTGAGAAGCCACCAGAACTAAAGCCACCGGCTCCACCAAATGGATGTCCACCGGCAGAAGCTCCACCAGCTCCAGCGAATGGGTTACCACCAGCTGAACCAGCAGGGGCATTACCTCTTGCAGCTTCTATCCCATAATCGTCGTATATACCTCTTTTGTCTTCATTTGATAAAATATCAAATGCTTCAGATATTTCTTTGAACTTTTCAGTATCACCAGTTGGTTTATCAGGATGATATTTCAAAGCGGCTTTTCTATAACCTTTTTTTATTTCGGTTTCATTAGCACTTGGCGAAACCCCTAATAAGTCATAAAGTTTTGTGTCTTTGGCCATTATGAATAGTTGATTTTTAATGTCAATAAAATATCAAAAGCAAAAGGAATCACGGTCGTATATATTCTTAATATATCAGAATGTTCTTATTATATAAATTTATTAAAGAAATCTATGGAATTGACAACTTTTCATCTGGAGAAAATTCGTGATTTTTCTAGAATATTCTATGGCATGGTGTATGGGTGTTTATGCTAGATCTTGTGGTGTGCGGATGTTATTGGATACTCCAATTAGGAGAGATTTAGAGACAAGCGTATACAAAGATATAGTTACAAGTATGATATATATTCGATATATACTATTACGTTAGCATCATAGTTACGATGAGATGAGCGTTCTACTAAACTTCAAAAATATTGGAATCACCGAATGAAACATTTTTTTTTTTTGGAAAAAGTTCATGGAAGTCAAATTTGTTAATAGAATCTCAGGAGGTATTTTCACTAGCTTTACTTGCAATTAAATCATACATGACTTAATCTTTCTTTGCATTGGCTAAACGTTCGGCTTTTTTCAAGGCTCTGATTCTAATGCTTTTATGCATATCAAAGTTCAATTTGTTTGCAAATTTTGAATAGATACCAACAGTATTTTCAATTCCGTAGTGCATCAAAGCATGAGACCAATAAGGAGTACTAGTAGCAAATCTTTCTTGTGCACCATTTCTACGACCAACTCCACCTAATGCAGCTTGAACAAAATTTTTTGGATTTGGAATTGATAATGAGGTATATCTAATTTTTGACATTGAGGAAGTAACTAAGTAAGATAAAACTAATTCAACATCGATACCATCATTCAATAATTCACCAGCTAAAGAATTTGACCAATTTTGTAAAAATGCTTTTGAACCTGAATAAGTAGCTAAATAAGGAGTTGGTAACAAACCACCAAATGAACCCATAGTTAAAATTAATCCGTGAATACCTTTTTGTTGTTTGACACTTTGTTTGATAACAGGAATCAATATAGAGGAAACTTTTAAAGTAACAATATTATTGATTGTGATGATATCTCTGATTTCTTTTTCTTCAGTTTCTGCAAATGGAACAGGAATTGAGTGAGATTGTCCAACGTTATTTATTAAAATTGTCACAGGTAAACCTTCAATCGATTGCTTGATTGATTGATAATTTTCTTCATCATCAGTAGAAGCATCGAATGCAATAAATTTTGCTTGAACTTTGAATTTCGATTCAATCTCGGCTTGAATCAATTCTAATTTTGACTGAGTTCTTGAAATCAAAACAATATTGAAACCTTTTTGTGCCAATTGGAAAGCATATTCTTTCCCTAAACCATCAGAAGCACCAGTCACGACAGCCCAGTTATTTTTATTAGCACCATACTTTTTGAAATTTGTTTTAGGTAATAAAAATAAATCAAATATAAGGGATCCAAAACTCAAAGAAAATATAGTCAACTTATAAACACCAACTAAGAGTGAGGCATAAAGAAGACCTTGACCTAACTTATGTTCAGTGATTGAATTGATTAATTGACTAATTGACATATTGGCTTACTAAATACTAAAGAAGCTTAAATTTACAAAGTCAAATTGAAAGGAAAAAAAAATAGTACCCAGAATTTTCATTTATACGCGGTTTCCTTTTGTACAAATAACAAATGGTGGATTAGGTAAGATACACTAGTGGATTCATCATAATTATAATACAACATGGTGATTACAAGTCGATTTTATCGTTCGGTTTGGATTATTACATCGATGGACTAAGGTACATATATACATATTTATAAATAAATGAATTCTTCGAGCTTTTCGTTGGTGATTGAAACATGTAATGAATCACGTTCAATATCATCATTCAAATCGTTGAATTGCTTTAGCAAATTGTGTTTTTCAAACTGTAAAGAAGTTAACTTTTTATTTATTTTGTTTTCTTCGACAAAGTTTGACTCTAACTTACTTTGAGTTTTATCGTCTTTGATCCTCAATATTGAAATCCATGGATTATTAAAATTCTTGCTCAAATATGATGGTAGTTTTGACTGATCATAAGACTTTGATTTGAAAACAGACGGCTTCGAAACTGATGATGATTTATTAGTTGTTGATGTATGTGGATGAGAATTAGAGTCATATGATTCTTTCTTCGTATACAGAGATGACCTTGACTTATCAAACGGTATCGTAGATTCTTCGTGTGAAGAGTAATCATAATGAGGATTACCACCATTATAGCCATAACTACCCCTGCCTTTATATGAGCCACCTCGATAATTCAGACTGCCTCTATAAGAGCCACCTCTATAATTACTACTTTCTGATGGTGGTTGATCATGGTCTTTTGCTTCCGCTGATCCTTCTGTTGAATATCTATCACTTGTTCTATAAACATCTCTACCACCAGGGTAAGATGAGTAGTCACTTGAGCCATAGGCAGGTATTGATGTACTGTGACCTCTTCCTCTACCACCTCTACTAGAATAATAAGGTGGATAATTACTACCGCCACCACCTCCTCCACCACCATAAGAACTTCCACTGTAACTTCCACTATATCCACCTCTTGAGTAATAATCAGAGCTTCCTCTACCCCTGAATGATCCTCTTCCTCGCCCTCTTCCCCGATAGGAATATCCTTCATTATAAGATGAAGATCCTTTGTATGAAGGTCTTCCACTTGAGCCAGAACCCGAGCTATGGTCACCACTAGATTCGCTGGATCCCGCAGGTCCTGCAGAAATATAGCCTGGCAGTTGATAATGACTACCTTGATATGGTCTTTTATCACTCATGCTGTATTTTACTATTGAAAGAGTATCAAGTTTTACGTAATGTGGTTAATATTTTCTTTATTATGTTTTGTCTCTCTATTTTACAGATTAATTTCTGCATGTTACACCAAATATTTGTTTACAGATTACAATTACACTTCCCCATTTGGATGATATGAAAACAGTAGATCCGTACATTTTTAGCATATGTACAAAAAAATATTGCAAACTTATGAAAAGACTAGAATGACATGGCAACATTTAGCAAGGGATTAAAAAACCATCCGAATAAAAAATCCATTTGGAGAAAGGAAAAAGAAGAGGACTTAGAGAGCATAAGATCCTCATAAAATGAATAATCAAGGCATCCTTAGCACATCAGTATATGACAAAGTTTGGCAAGAAATAACCAATGGAAATGAATCATCAATCATTCCTATAAATCAAATTAGTGTAGTCATTGAATTGATCGAAGATACATTGGGTATACCAAATAAGTTTTTAGGGGGTGACTTGATAGTGAAAGAACAACTAGATCAATTAATAACATATTTTGAGTCATTGATATCACATACTGAAATACGTATAAGCAAACAAAATATGATTGATATCATAAGTGAATTATTCAAAGATATAAAATTGATCGATTTGACAACTAAGGAAATATATGGTAATTTCAATGACGATCACGATGCTTATGAGGATAACGAGCATAACCTTATATATAAACAATACGAAGACGAGTATGATTATGATGATACTGAATCACTTATGGAAATAAAATCTACTAAAACGACGAAGAGTGCTGAATCTGCAAGCTCACTAATAACGATAGAGGACATGGAGGTAGTTGGAGAAGTGATAAGTAAAAAGAGCATGTTCAATTTGAATGAAATTCTTGAAGAAATTGATAACAAGCATACTATAGTTGAAACAAATTTTAAAATTATTGACTATAAGATTCAAAATTTAAGAATAATGAATTTGACGGATTTAAAAGAACTTAATAGATTAATTAACAAAGATAATATCATGAATTGTAAGCTAAAATCAATCCGGAATGATATAGAAATACTAAATGAGGAATTCCAAGACTTGAAAGTTAAGCAAGAATCAACTGCTTCACTGAAACCACAAATGATAAATTTGATCGAATCCGAGTTATCTCCCAAGGATAGGTCAATTATGAAGAGATTATCAAGAAAGGATGAACAAATAAGTAAACACCACTTATCATCGCTCTCGATTATTTTTTTTGTTAGTGTTATGATTTTAATGGTATCATATATTTATTCAGTTGAATGAAGTATATAATAAATAGGAAAAAATTGATGATGAACGAAGTTTTTATATATAAGTATATAATGAATGAAGAAATGAAACTAGATATGCTAGTGTAATTTAAAGCTAATGAATTATTATAAAAATAAAACAAATGTTGATGATTTAATGAAAAGTGAAGCAAAGGCTATTGATAATTTTATAAAAAGTTGAAATTATAGATTGCTTTTTCTTCAAATTTCGATTTTTATCTTATGAATTAACCCATGTTAACAGATCTTGAATAATTATCAAAATTTTCACCATCTTCTTGAAAATAAGGATGGATTAAAGCTCTCTTAGCACTGATTCTTCCACTTGGGTCATAGATTAACATTTGCTCTAATAAATCAATTCCATCATCGTCTAAACTTGGAACAAAATCATGTAAGTTTTTCTTGCCCCATTTTGGGAAAGTTGATTTAAAATCAGGTAAATATGTAACATCAGGCCAAATTTCTTCATTTGGAGTACCTAAGATTCTAAATATCCTAAAAATTTCATCAATTTCTGAATCACCTGGGAATAATGGTTTTCTATTACACATTTCTGCAAAGATACAACCGACAGACCACATATCAACACCAGTTGAATATTGTTTACCACCTAATAAAATTTCTGGTGATCTATACCATAAAGTAACAACTTCGTGAGTATATGCTCTCAATGGAACACCAAATGCTCTCGCTAAACCAAAATCAGCTAATTTCAAATTACCTTCTTTATCAATCAATAAATTTTGAGGTTTCAAATCTCTATGTAAAACTCTATGGGAATGACAATGTTTGATACCTTTAACTAATTGATTGAGGAATCTTTTGACCATCGATGAACCTAATCCAACACCTTGTGGAATTGATTCCATATACTTTTTCAAATCTAAGTCTAAAAATTCAAAGACTAAGTATAATTTATGAGAATCAGAATGTATTATATCATAAAGTCTAACGATGTTTATATTTCTCATCTCTTTCAATAATGATATTTCTCTAATTGCAGTTGATGGAACCCCTTCATCTTCAGATTCTAATCTAATTTTTTTCAATGCAACTATTCTATTATTATGTTTTGTATCAAGTGCTTTATAAACAACTCCATAAGTACCTTCACCAATTTTTTCCTGACGTTGGTAGTCAGATAATTCAACCATGATTATATGTACCTGTGAAGAAAAAAGGGATGTTTGCTTTAGGTGATGATGATGTTGTTAATAAATTGTTGACTTTCTCAGTGTAAACAAATAATAATCTACATTAAGAAAAATAGATTAATTTTCGCGTTTGTAAAATAAAGAGACATTTATACTAAAAACAAAATACAAAAGAGCGTTAAACATAGATGACAGATCAACTAACTATTCGGTTCAGCATTTAATGTATAAGTATCTAAAAATATATGCATGCTTGATACTTGGTGCTCGATGGTCTCATCGACTATAAATAAGCTCACTCTTCTTTCTGCCAATTTATTTATAATATCGTAAAGTGGTATATCTATAAATGACGTCAAGGTCAAACTTCACGCTTATGAGTTTGACCTTGTGATCAGGAACAACTCTATTATCTAAACTTAATTTGCGAAGGTCACTGTATTTGCGCTGAACAATTTTTTGATAAAAGATGTGTTTTTTCAGCATCAATACTACTATTTGACTGTTGTCATTAACGAACGTGAAAGCATAAATCAATTTCATGAGTTTCTATTATATCAAATTGATGAATGCTTATATGAAGTTTTCAGCGACGGTGTTGTGAATATTTAAAATGATTTCATGCTCATTGACATTTGATGAGAATTCATGAAATAAAGTACTCGAGTTTATTTTATTGATAAAAAAATCAAAAGTATCGAATAATATTATGCCTATTTAAAAACTACTATCTTGATACTATAAAACATTACATCGACTTTTTATATTGGAAAATATAATAAGTTCTTGGTAGTAACTATCTTGCTACCATCGTTGACTACTCCGACTTTTGGTATTAGTAAAATTCATAAATTATGAGTAACTACTATTTAATTACTATCACTGACTATTTCAACTCTTTTAGCGCTTTCATCAACTGATTGTTGTGTTAAAGGTTGATGTTTACCACTAGTTTCACAATCATGACCTTCACCAGCTTCACAAACTCTTATTTCTCTACCCCATTCACTGTTTAAAATCTGTTTACCATTGATTCTTCTTTCAGGTTTTGGATCTAAGATTGAGTAGATAACATTACGACATCTTGCTCTTTTTAAAGATTCGATTGGTTCATAACCGGTTGCATCTTTTCTTTTTAATAAATAATCTTGAAAGAAATCATCTTTTTTAGAATTAGCCAATTTCCATAATTGTCTACCAGTTCTCATTGCCATATAAATCACACCACACGCCCAAATATCGACACATCTAGGATCAAAATTTGATTGAATAAATTCTTCAGGAGCAATATAAGGTGAGGAACCACAAATTCCTTCACTTAATTGAATTTCATGTTCCCAAGCCATTTTGAAACATTCACCATTACCAAAATCGGTTATTTTTAAAATCCCATTTTGAGTTAATAATAGATTCTCTGGTTTTAAATCTCGATGACTTACACCCATATCATGCATATAGTTTACACCTCTTATTAATTGTTTGAAAAAACAATCAGCTTCAGCATATTCTAATTTACCACTAGCAATGATAAGAGTATATAAATCACCACCTGAGCAAAATTCCATAACTTCACAATAATCACCCTTGGCATCTTTTAATAAATCTAAAGTATCAATTATATTAATATGTTTTAATGATGAACTAATACAAAATTCGGAAGTTAATCTACGATTGTATTTTTTTTCTGATTCATTTTGTTTTCTTTTAAATTCTTTAACAGCGTATAAAATTTCGTTCGAATTATTAAAATTCTTATGACTAATTCTTACAACCCCAAATGAACCACGTCCAATGACTTCTTGACATCTACCATATTTTTCAACGAATGATCTACTGTCTTGTTTCTCGATGGGGTCTAATATTTGACCATTATAAGGAGCATTACTTTTTTGAACTTGATTAACCAATCCAGCAAATAAAGTTGGCGGTTTTTCAGACTGAATTTGAGGCTGAGATTGAACTTGACTTGAATTTTGTGTTTGATTTCCATTTCCATTACCATTTTGAATTTGACTTTGACTTTGGGTTTGACTTTGTTGTTGAGCTGATTGTAATATTTTGGGTACTGCACTCTTAGCTTCATCCCTTAATTTTTTGGCACCCAATAAATCTTTCAACATATTTGATAATTTTTCTTGCCTCTTAGCAGATCTTAAATTATGTTCGTGATTACCATTTTCAAGCATTTTAAATCTTGGCTTACTAGGAGTTGATGAAGAAAGATTGGCCGAGGCCACTGAGCTTGATGGTATTGATACGTTTGTTGAAGAAGCAGTTGGTGATAGTTGAGGTACTTGTTGAGCTTGTTGTGATTGCTGTTTCTTTTTCATTGATGAAGATCTTGATACTGGGTTTGATGGTGTTAAATTTGGTTGTGGTGATTTATTCGAAGATGTGTTTACAAAATTTTTTTGCTTCTTGATGTTTGTTGAAGAAGATCTGGATACAGGTGGAGATCGTATTATTTCACCATTGACATTACTGACATTATGATTATTGATATTATTATTTTGATTATTTTGGTTATTTTGATTATTTTGGTTGATGAAATTAACATTGTTATTATTCAAATTTTCCAACGAATTGTTAAAAGATTTTTGCTCGATTATAGGAGACGAAGTACGTGGAACTGCTGCTGGTTCGTTTGGTAACGGGGAAAGATTATCATTTTCTTGTTGGGATAGTATAAAGTCTTCATGATCCGATAATGGTGATTTATTGTGATTATGATTTGCGGAAGGTGGTTGTTGGTTTATTGAATTGTTTGAAGATGTTGGATTTGAAATAACATAATCATTGGTTTTTATGCTGTCTTGATTTTCTATATGATTAGGATTATTAATACTATTAGTATTGAGCTGACTTAAATTTGTTGACAGAACTCCAAACAATTTACCCAATTTTGAAATCGTTTTCTTTGATTTTGAATCACCCATTTATATATTATTTGACTGGAGATGATACTGATGTTGTTTGTAAGCATCAACAAGATACAAGTATGCCAATTATAAATGAATATTTTCCTGTCATTAGAAGAAAAAAAAAAAATCATACAGAAAAAAAAAATCACTCAATTTTTTGGTAGTGTAAATTTATAAAACGATTAACAAGAACAACGGCAACAGCAACAACAGCGACAACAGCGACAACAATAAAGACAAGAAAAGAAAGCCATATGACATAAGGCATGCATCTACATCGTATACCAAGAAATGAAGTCACGAGTACTGTAATGAGGACAACAAATTTGACAACTGGCAATTTATACACCGTGCTAAAGTAATGATTAATTAACCTACCATTAGCACTTAGTGGATAGGCATTAGACAGAATTTGGTATGATTAACCGACTAATCATAATAAAGGTAGAATTATGGTTTGGGCATAAAGCTCGGTAGACAGTTGTATCACGTATCGTATTGGTGTATCGTAATAACAACTGTTAGACGATTAAACTAAACTAAACTAAACTAAGCAAAACTGAAATTACTAATGAGTTCAAAATTCAAAGCTGTAAATAAGCTTAAGTACAAATGCTGATCAAGATCTAGTTTGGCTACCTAGATAAAGTTATGATTGTAGTTTGGTATTATTACCATATATATGTAGCAGTATAATTCCATGTTCATGTTATTGTACTACTCTTTACATGAATTTCATGTATAGTGTTTATTGTTCTTATTCACAGTACGTGTTAAATTATCGTAAAATGATGTCAAACTGTGTCTATTATAGTTATAAATTGGTGTCGAGTCTTCGGGGTTTACAAAATATCACCATCTATTGGCCATATGACCTTTTACATCAGCATAAACAGATGAATTGACCAATTCCCAACAAGGTCCTCCAAACATGATAATAGAGCTTTCCCATACTATTATGTCTTTAAGATGGAAGTGACAATAAAGTTAACTAAGGCTTGGTGATTTTCAACCTAATTGTATTTTGATCTACTATTGTACAACATGTTAACAATTCTTATTTCGAATCAATAGTTAAACTAACCAAAGTCATATGCACTTAAGCGTAATAATTATCTATGAATAAAGCCATATATAGTACAACAACACTTACAACCAACGATATAAAGAACGTAACCCACCTATAGTCAATGACACCTTCGTCATGATCAAAGTCTATTTGCATAAAGTTGAATCAACCTAAAGTGGTATAGGGTTACTGTTATTGATTTCCACCCAGACTCGAGGGGTCTATTGTATTTCATAGATTCATTGTGCACTTTTCGCCCTACAATAGATTTAGCAACTCAAATTACAGAAGAAGAACACCTTAAAAAAAAATAAACACGAACATTATTTAAAGTTGTTCTTAATAGTCAGCGTGATGTAAAAGATAAGTTGGTCTACTTATTGGCGTTTATTGTCTTCAACATCTTATTTTGGTAATTCATTCCATCGCATTATTGTTATTGGTGTATAATGTGAATGAATTTGTCACTATACTTTCATTCTTCGAAATCTGAAGAGTTTATATTTCGTTATTAACCATTGTAATTTCAGCTCTTATTAATTGTTCTAAAGAAGTTTTAACCTTGAACAATAGCGTATATATGGTAACACGCCTAAAAAAAGTTTTCTTAAGCATAAGTTAAAAAACACCGATGAAGAGCATTATCATGGTTAAGAATACCCACTGCACAATAACTTCTTTCTTTACCACTTGGCTTCAATGATCATGGATGGATAGTAAAAAATGTAATTATATAAATCATATGTAATATCCTGCTTGTGATTAACCGTGGATTGAAAGGACATGTGTTAATCCAGTAATAATAATAATATTTCTACATTACCACGTTTTCAATCTTTCTGCCATCCACGTTATAGGCATAATAAATATTAGGCTGACAACTCAACTTTGATTTGATTTTAATTACAATTCTTTGTTTGAAGCCATCCAATTAAGGCTCGATATAAGACCAGGTGGTTGACTTTCTTCTGGTTATTAAAGCATTACCACTTTATTATAATTAACAAGGGTGTAACATTGCATTAACATCCCTGGTTTCTTTGCTTTATATTACATAGAGGTATTGTTATTCGTTCACAGTTCATTTCAGTTTATCCATATATAAATATAGCCCCAAATCTACCCATCATCTAGTTTGTTCGCAAAAGACAGACGTAGAACCAAAAGAAAATAAGGAAAATCATTTTATTGCAAACGGATAAAGTAATTATTTTTTGATAAACGGTTATTTCAAATCAAAATTTCCGTACACCACATATACATACGTCAAAAACATAAACACAAATGAGATTAGGTTATTTAATAAGCATACTTTTCCACAGCTTTATATTGGTGAACCTGGATGATCAAATCACACTTAGTAAGGATTCAACATCAACCTCAACGGTATCTAATGCCATTGATTATGTGGATGTGTTTTTCGGTACAGAAGGTGGAGGTAATGTCTTCCCCGGATCATCAAGACCTTTTGGTATGATTAAAATGGGAGTTGATGTATTTGATAGCTCTTCTGGTAATGCCTATTCAGGTTATGCTGCTGATGGTCACATCAACGGTTTATCAATGATGCACGAAAGTGGTACAGGAGGTGCACCTGAATACGGGGTAGTGTCACAATTACCTTGGTTAGGTGATATTGATTTAAATTCTCAAGTTTATTTAACTAGACAATCAGCGGATTCGGGATCAGTTGGTAGTTATCAAGCAAATTTTACTAATGGAATTGGTGCTGAACTTGCAGCTGCGTCAAGATCAGGGATTTTTCATTATGATTTTGGTTCGGGTAATGATGAACCAAAAATTTTGGTTAATGCATCTCATCATTTAACTGCACCTGCAAGACCATGGTGGTCCCAATATTTTGTTAATGGTACAATCTCAACAACAGATGATAATCAACAATATACAGGTGAGAGTTATTTCAAAGGTGGTTGGGGTGAACAACTGGCTTGGAAAGTTTATTATTGTGGAGATTTTGATACTAAACCAAAAAGTATAACGTCATTTCAAAATGGTCAAACTTTGAATGAATCTTCGATAACTTCGACTTCTCAAGATGAATCATTTGGTATTGTATTTGAATTTGACTCAAGTGTAAGATCAATGAAAAGTAGAGTTGGTGTTTCTTTTAAATCGGTTGATCAAGCATGCTCAAATATAAAGGCAGATTTCGATGATTCATATGATATTGATCAAACAATTAAGGAAACAATCAATCAATGGAATAAAGAACTTTTCGATGTTGTTGAAATCAATACTGGTAATAATGATACTTTAACAGGTATAATATATTCATCACTTTATGGAAGCCATTTACTTCCAACCAATAGAACCGGTGAACATCCCAGTGATGATTGGAATGATGATGATGTATATTATGATGATTGGTTTACGATTTGGGATACTTTCAGATGTTTACATCCATTAATTAACGTTTTAAATCCGAAAAGAGCTTCTGAGATTATTCAATCCTTAACTAATATTTATAAATATGAAGGTTATACACCTGATGGTAGATCAGCAAATCAAAATGGAAGAACTCAAGGTGGTTCTAATTCAGATATTTTAATGGCTGATGCTTATTTAAAAAATATAAATGATAATGTTGATTGGTCAACTGCATACAAAGCGATGGTTAATAATGCTGAGGTTGCACCTCCTTATGCTTATGATTCATTTGCACCTGATGCTTCAAATAAACAAGGTAGAGGTGCATTACCTGATTGGTTGGAATATGGTTATATAACCAGAAATTACACCAGATCAGTAACTAGAACTATGGAATATGCTTATGATGATTATGCATTATCAGTAGTAGCTAAAGGATTAGGAAATAATGATGATTATGAAAAATATTTGAAGAGATCATCAAATTGGCAAAATCTTTGGAATTTTGAAGCAACTTCTTCAAAGTTTAATTATACTGGATTCATTCAACCAAAAAATGCCGATGGCTCATTCAATTATACTAATTATGATCCTACCTCATGTGGCTCATGTTATTGGAGTAATGACGAATATGAGGGTACACCGGTTGAATATGGTTGGGCGGTTCCACATGATATTGAAACATTAAAACAATTCATTGGTTCAAATGAAACATTTTCTCAAAGATTAGATGATATGTTTGCATTATTTGGAAGTGAAGATATTATTGATATTGGAAATGAACCAAGTTTCTTAACTCCATATTTATACAATTTTGTTAATGAAAATCATAAAACAGTAGATACTATAAGATATCTTATTAATACTAAATTTAGCACAGGTACAAAATCATTAGCCGGTAATTCAGATGCTGGTGCAATGCAATCATGGTATTTTTGGGCATTGATTGGAGTTTATCCTGTTGCTGGTACAACCACTTATTTAATCTCTTCGCCTTTCATTCCATATACTAAAATCAATTTATCAAATGGTAAAACGGTGGAAATAATTGCCAATAATTTATCAAATGAAAATATTTATATTCAAAGTCTTAAATTAAATGGTGATTCGCTGAATGTTAATTGGTTTCAGCATGATGATTTATTTAAAAATGGTGGTACTTTAGAATTTGAACTAGGCAGTAATAAAATAGCTTGGGAAAGTGGTGATGTCCCACCAAGTCCTGGTCATAATTCCAAATAAGTATTTAAGCACACTTGAAGAAAAGTTCCAATTACAGTTTAAATTCTATTTCAATTTCTTTTTTTTCTTTATATACTCTGATTATCCTTTTAATACCCAGACACCCACTTTAATAGTCATGTGTTATTCTCTTTAATTCTTGTTCAATTATGTAACTACAAAAAGTTTTATCTCAATTTATTAATAATATATATTTCAAAATATGTTTGTTTAGCATGACTATGACTGGCAATAAATGTAATTCATAAGCAGGTTTGAAATCAATTATTTCTATAAGTGAATGATTACCTTTCATATACATGTAATTTTAATGTTTACAGCTTGATATTCATTAATTGTTTCAATTGACATGGATAAATGAATCTAGTAAAAATTATTATCAAAATTCGCAATAATAAAAACCAAAAATATAAACTTAACCGTTATCGATCATTACTATTATTTGAAGATTAATTCTTTAATATAATATGATAATAACATCTTATTTGAATTTGATAACTCCATATATAAATTATATATATCAATGTGTTGTTTCAATCATAACGATACCAATAAATTATATATTAATTCCACCATTTTATGTTGCGTTTCAAATAATCAATCATGCGTTAATTTTACCCATTATAACAGTTATAAGAATCCTAATATATAGTTTTATTTATTTACCAATATTACCATGGATTACAATTTTTTCAATTGATTATGATTTTGATGAATTTAGAATTGAAATATCATTATATAATTTATTTAAATCAATTTATCCTCACTTGATTTTTTTTCAATTAAAATTAATTCATTTCATTATGGTTAATTCAATATTTGGTATTTTAATCGGTTTAGGTTGTGGTATTTGTCTTAGTATAACAAGTTATTTATTTACTAGTATTGAAACATATTCTACAATTGAAGGGATAACTGAATCAACCAATAAGAATAAAATTCAAACTCCATACCTTGATAAATATCTTGAAAAATTTGAATCAACATCAAATTCAAAACTTCAAATCAAGCAAGAGGAAGATGAAGATGAAAATCATGGGAAATGGTTATCAATAGATCATGATCAAGATCATGATCAAGATACGGGATTTGAGGATGATGATGGTTATGATGTTTCTGATTATTCATGGAGACGTACCCCACAACAATCAAGAACAACGGCTAATGATTATTTCCACAATTACCAATCAACAATAAAGCAAGAAGATGAACCGTTAGTTGAACAAGATATGAATATAATCATGGAAGAAGAAGATAACAATAATGATGGAACTATAAATGGTGATGAAATTATACCGAATGATGAGACTATAAATACAAATTACGAAACTACAGATAATAACAATGAAAGCATAGGGACAAACGATACCACCAGAAATGATATAATGTCAAATTATATTAACTCTTTAAATACAAATATCACAATTCCAGAACAAGATGATGAAAATGGAAAGAATTGATAAACCCACATCCGTACATTCTAGACCTTTGAAAAAATAGAAAAAAAAAAAAAAACGGGGTCAATCACCACATTTTGTATCAAGTACCACATTGAGCTAAATACCACATTCAAAGCAGTTTCACTTTAATTGACTTTGAAAAGGTAGTTTCATATAAAAGTGGGAGTTATTATTAATAATAATAATATGATATCAATTAATGATCAAAAATTAACTGGGGATGACAATCATTCACCAATGATTAGCAGCCAAATAATCAATAATGGTATCAACTATAATAATGAAAATTGTCAAATATATGAAACAAAATCCAAAAATGATAAATCAACAATTATAAAATTTTTAAATTTTAATTCAATGAAATTTCAATCAATTTCATGGATTTCACAAAATAGTATTATTAAATTTGATAATAAATTAGTTGAATTAGAAATGGCATATAATTTTGAAATGAGATTAGGTAGATCATTTATAAATAAATTAGATTCATTAATATTATCAAATTCCATGACGTTATCAAAGAATGAACTGAATAATTTCAATAAGAAAGTATTGAAAATTCATTTAGTGTTCAATATCGTTGATGAAAGTAATAATAATAAAAAATATAAAATTTCATTGAAATTGAAAATAATTAATTGGTTTAATATTTTAACAAAATTTGAAATTATTGAATTATTAAAATGGAAATTAATTTATTATGATAATGTAAATATTAATTATTATAAATTAAATCAACTTTGTGAAATTGAATGGAAATTTAAAAATTATTGTAAATTTGATTATGGATGTTTTTGTAAAATAAATAATTTTGAATTGGTGTTGTGAGAACAATGATTATTAATGTATTAACAAACAATAGAGAACTATCATTTATAGAACTGAACTGAATTTTTTCTTTAGTGTATGAGTAATATAGCTAATTCAAATAAACAGTTTTTTTTTAGCAAGCCTAATTTCAGTTTGAATAAATCCAGGGCTCATTAAAAATTGCAGACATGATAAGAATACCTGTATTAATGATCAACAGATATTATTTACCTTGTAAAAAAATCATTCCTTTTTCATACTTAAAGCAGCTTAATATGGTTGCAAATGACGGCCAACATTACGATACAGAAATGATCTAAACCAATATAAAGAGTGGAGATACTTAGTAGACCTAGGATAAATTGAACAGAAAAATAATACATAGTAAGCATGTAAAGATAATTCAACCAATTGGAACCCAAATAAAGGTAAGATATAGATAAAAAAGAATTCAAATTATATTACTAAAGGGTATATCCGATTGGCTACAGTATCACAACTATATCAATATACATCAAACCATCAATCATCGTTGATAATTCTGACGATATTGAAACGTCATAATATCAAAGTATGGTGATCTTATGTAGTACAAGAATGAATTGTCATTATAAAGATATAATTTAAAAATTTAATGATATTTTTTATTTGATTAAATTATCTAACTCATACACTTTTTTGACTTATTTATGCTTGAACAATATTTATTTAATATATTTGTTAATATTTTATTCAAGGTAGGTGTGATAATGTTGATAAGAAAAAATTTGATTCATTGTATAATAAGATTCTGATAATTACTTATTAATTGAATTGTTTCATTATCATATTATGTAATGTATCGCCTGTCATATATTTGATTATGTATATCATTCTAAACACAGAAATGAAATGTAGGAAGAAGATTATTAATTAAATTTGCATTTATAATAACTGGTTAATAAATTAGGAAATAATTTATTATTCGATAACATAATTTATTATTCGATAAAATAAATTTATGGATTAATTATCATCGATATCGTTAATTATTTCAATGTAAGTTTATTTATATTGTTGTAAATATGATGTTATAATACCATTGATAACTTGAAAATAAAAAAATTAATCTATGTATTAGTTAAATTATAAATATAAATTAAACGTTACTCATTGAGTAATAATTGAAATTTCAAATTTTTCATTTGTTGGGGGTTTCTTTCGCAGCACCATTAATATTAACTTCACCCATTAACGTGTAGTCATTAATTTTAATGATAAACTACTTTTAAACAATTTATTAATTTATGTATTAATTAAATAACCTATAAATATTTAACGTTCCTCATTCATTAACTCACTCTTCATTTTTTATTTAAAAAATCAGTATAATAATTACCAAAAACATTCCAGTGAAATTTAACAAGGGTTGAAATTCTGGAAACGATATTATTCATCTCTGTTGATTTTTTCTTAATCGTAGAGTCAGCACCAGCAATTCCACCGGCACTAACTCCACCCGCACCGATTCCACCGGCGGATATCCCACCAACTTCATTCATTGACATTGCCATTGCCATAGTCGACGCCGATGACGCTGACGCTGATGAGGATGTGGTTGAGGTTGAGGTTGAGGTTGTGGACATTTTTTCATCATCTAAATTTTTAATAATTTCACTTAATAAATCTTTAAAAATTTTATCCTCCATTAATCCATACACGGGAGAATTTGGTTGAATTTGTTTAATTAACCAATTATTACAAAATTCAATCATTGACGTGGGTAAGTTATGGGGAGGAGGTAATGTTGATTTCAAAGTATTTGAATTTATCGTGACAGTTTTAACTAATTGTAATGAAATTGAATTAACGTTCCTCGTCCATTTGATATTCCCATTATCATCCGTGACAATGGATAAAATTTCTTCCTGAATTTTATTTATATTGTGAGTGTTTAAACTGGTTGATTTATATGTGGTGGCGGCCGGTTTATAATTTAGGATTAATTGTTTGTATAATACGATACAAAGTTGAACACAAACCAATTGACGAACGTCGGCACGGAGAAATACTAATCGAGTATGATCGAATGCTAACGTTGAGGGGAATTCGGTGGCCATGTTTCGACATGATAGGAGATCAATTATTGATGATGTAATTATTGAGAGGTGATGTTTACTCAGGGATGAATTAGATGATGATGTGGATGATGATGATGCAGTGGGTGTTTGATAGGTGGATATTTTTTTATGATAATTTTTATAAAACCAATTTAATGAATCATTTATATCAATTTTCAGATGAGATATTAATTGATTAAAATAATCTTTTTCAAAATCAACCGCGGTTTCAATAAGTACCGGTCTTAAAATTCTTATTTGATGATTGGCAACATCTAATTTCATAGCTTCTAAAATTGAAAAAATCATTCTTAAACCCTGAACCAATTTAATTACTGAATTTTCCACAAATGCCAGTTTAAATTTTAAAATCATATCACTTACCCACAGATCTCTCATTGGTGCACAATGAGATTTGAAAACTTCTCCTAACCATTTACTTAGAGAAACGAAATCGAATGAACCATGATTTAATTGTTGAATTAATAAATCAATATCCATAATTTCATTAATTGATGAACGATCTTTATACGGGAGGAGTGATAGGAGAATATCTCGAAGTGTAGTGAAAAGTATGGGTAATCTAACAATCTTGCGCCCGTGTCCTTTACCCTTGGCAGTTGATTGTGACTGTGACTGATTAAAAAATTGACTACACTCTTTTTCAATTTCATTCCAATATTTATCAATGATTGATTTTTTCCTCTTTCCTCTTTCACCATCTAAATTAGGTCTAAATTGTAATTGAGGATCAAAAAGAATATCATGTCTTAATTGGGGGTTTTTCAAAATTTCATGTAAATCAATTTCTTTTAATGATTGAAGATTGATGGGAGGTAATGGAGGAGTAGATATGAGGATTTTAGATCCCAATCCTGATCCTGATCCTGATCCTGATCCTGAAGGAACTGTTATGGGTTGTTGAACTTGTTGTGGTTGTGGTTGTGGATGATGTTTTGACTTATACGATACTTTATTCATCCCCGTATTTAAATTCAAGTTTAAGTTTAAATTTAAATTTAAGTTTAAATTATTATTATTGGTATAATTTATAATGGGTAATGATCTTGATCTAAATTTTCTAATAAATTTTGGAGATTTATTAATGGAAGAGTTTAATTTTTTAATGGAAGAATTATGATTTGAAGAATGATTTGATGATATTGTTGATGATTGATAAAATTTTTTAAATTTTGCATTAGTATTCTGATTATTAGATGTAGTATTGTTATTTTGAGTATTATTATTTTGAATATTGATATTATTAGTTTGGGTGGTATTAGTTTGTGGGTTGATATTAATATTTGATTGTGGAATATTTTTATTTAATGAGGTTAAAATGTTTCCATTTGATTGATTAAATTTTGATTGATTAAATTTTGATTGATTAAATTTTGATTGATCATAATTTAATGAATTGTTTTTATTATTTTCATTATTTTCATTATTCTCACTGATATTCTCACTGTTAATATTTTCATTATTTATTGTATTGTTATTTGGTATTGGCATATTTGGCACATTTGAAATACTCTGTTCATCATATTCCATTTCAATATCAGTGGGGGTATTACTATTTTGATTGACGTGTAAATGAACATGCAGAGGACGACGATGAGATACAGTATCATTATTGTCATTAGTTATATTGATATCATTGGAGGGTATATTGTTGATATTCTTGATACCCATATGAATGGTTGTTGGCAGATGATTATCATTTTCCGAATTCAATCTAACTCTTTTTTGTTCATTAGATTTAGATGATGAGTTGGAGGTTGAAGTTGAAGATTTTCTGGTTGATGGATCAAGAAATACATTTCTAAACGATGGAGGAACATCATCTAATACTTGATCGTTGTTATCATTATTATTTAGATGGGAGTTCATGATGGTGTGGTGTAGTATGATATGGTATAGTATAATATAGGATGTGATATAGGATGTGATATAGTATAGTTATAATATAGTGATATAGTGTATTAAGGGATGAAACGAAACGATGAAACGATGAAGATATGACCCAGAGAAACGGAAAGAAAGCCAGAAAAGAGAAGAAATAGAGTAGAAAGAGTAGAGTATAGTTTAGTAGAGTAGAGTAGAAAGAGTTTAGTAGAAGTAGAGTGTATAAGTGTAATAAATAGTGTATGAGGTAGAATAGAATAGAGGATAGTGAAATAGATTAATGAGAAGGGAGGACAACAAATATATATTAATTATGTAATAAATAATAATATAATAGTGTAATGCAATAATAAATAAAGAAAGGCAAAAAAAGAAAGCGGAAAAAAGAAAAAAAAGAAAAAAAAAGAAAAGCAAAAAAGAAAAAGAAATGAATTTACAAGCCGATATTAATATATTACTACTATACTATACTATGATATGATGATATGATAGGATAAGGATAGGATAGAGTATGGTAGAGTAGAGTAGAATATAGAGTTAAGTAGAGTATACTATAATATACCATAATATACTATAATATATTACAGTGTATTACAGTGTATTACAGTGTATTCATTTCAGTTAATCATTAGACTATACTATACTATATTATATTATTATAGTCATCAATCGCATGAGAATATCCGTACATCCCATTACACTGTAACATCCGTACACCACTCCATCTCATCTACTAATACCAATACCAATACCAATACTAATACTAATACTAATACTAATACTAATACTCATCTACCATCTACTATATATGACTGCTTCCATTTTGTAAATCTAATTATCAATCAATATACACATAGTATTAGTAATGGTAATACTATGGTATAATAGTATATAATATAATTAACCCTCGTAATTCCATACTCCTAGAATATTTCTCACTCGTATTATTCATTTGAATTAATCATTACTTAATCATTGATTAATCATTGATTAATGAATGATTAATATAAATTTAGGAGTATTATTATCAATCTATTGAAGGATATTATTATTATAATCTATTCATTTATTTATATATTCATTTATTTATATATTCATTTATTTATATATTCATTTATTTATATATTCATTTATTTGTATTATGTTATATTACCATGATATTATGAACTTAAGTAAATGATTGTAACAAATTGTACATATTATGTACAAATAGCATATATTGACTAGGTTTATGTTATGTTATGTTTATATTAAGTCCTCCCTGAATTGTTGGCAAATTAGATTAACATATACTATTTGTCAATTAGTTTGTTTGATTGGTTATTTAATTGTATGTCACTAGTATCACACTACAATACAATACACTATACTATATTATACTATACTATAGAGTAATACACTATACTATACTATAGTGTGTTATATTATACTATGTCTATAGAGTAGTGGAGTATACTAGTATAGTATAGGATAGTATAGTATATGTTAATATGCTGTTCTAATTTTATTCTATTTTATTTTATTTTATTCATTTTACTCATTATGCTTAACAATCTCATCTATCAAACAATATATAATACATATATTACATAGTATATTATAGTATAGTATAGTATAGTATATAGTATAGTATATTAACTCAACTTATTGACTAGACCATTGGTATTACATTATATATAGTATAGTATATTATATTATAGTATATTATAGTATAGTATAAACTAAGTGTTATTTGTGCCATAAAAATATTTTATTTTATTTTTTATTTTTTACTTATTTTTATTAATTTAATAACTATTAAGTATATAACCAAGTATAACAAACTATTAACAACTGATTTATATAATATACGGTATATATTATAATGTTATATATAATACCCCATAAGATACATTTCATATAACTTCATATACATCTACAAATACATCTACAAATACATACCCATTCAAATATTAAATAATATAATATATCATTATGTCAAATTCAATATCAAGATCAAATTCAATAAATGATTTAATTCATTCGGATAATTTAAATTTAAATTTAAATTTAAATTCAAATTCATCGAATAAGATTAAAATTAATAATACTCCAAGTCCTTTTACAACTACAACTACAAATGGAAATGCAAATGCAAATGCAAATAATAATATAAATTCAAATAAAGATATACCAATATTTAAGAATAAAAATAATTTAAATTTAAATGAAAATGAAAATCTTCAGTCTAATATAAATAATAGTAATAATAATAATAATATACTAAATTCATCAATGAATAGATCAAATTCAAATACAAGTATTAATTCTGATCATAATTTAAATGAATTTTCGAATACCAATATAAATGGTACAAATATAAATACGAATACTGGATCTACAAATATAAATGGATCTACAAATATAAATACGAATTCAAACTCAGGTAATTCCAATTCTGGTTCTGCCCCCGGTAATGGTAATGGTAATGGTAATGGTAATGGTAATGGTCCTGCCCCCAGTTCTGCCCCCAGTTCTGGGGCCAGTTCTGGGGCCGGTTCTGGTAAAACTCAAACAATATTTATTCATAAATTATATGATATGTTAGAAGATTCAACAATAAATCATCTTATTTGGTGGTCATCAAATAATATTTCATTTTGTTTATTACCCAGTGAAGAATTTTCAAAAGTTTTATCTCATTATTTTAAACATACAAATATTGCTTCATTTATAAGACAATTAAATATGTATGGATTTCATAAAGTTAATGATAATTTCGCCTCATCCGGTACATCATCACCATCGGATAATTCACTGAATGATGGTGGAGACAATATTATTTCAAAATGGGAATTTCGTCATTCAATTAATCAATTTAAAAAAGGTGATTTAGAAAGTCTTAAATTAATTAAAAGAAGATCATCAAAAAATTTAAATAATAATCATAAAGAGATTATAAATTTAGATTTAATTAATTATCCGACGACGCAGGGACAATCAAATCAGGGTCAGGGACAGGGACAGGGTCAATCAATTCCAACTTCAAATCCTCAACTTAATTTATCTTCAATGACTGATGTTAATGTAAATTTTAATCATCATGAAATTCATAGTCCTATTCCATCATATACTTCAAATTCAACTCCATCAAATGAAGATTATCATAATCATATAAACCAGCATCATCATCAGCATCATCAGCATCAACAACATCCAAATAATAACAATTTAAATAACAATAACAATATGAGTATGAGTAATAATAATAATCAAATAATTAATGAAATTAATTTAATTAAATTTGAAAATAATCAATTAAAAATTAATTATAATAATTTATTCATAAATTTTCAAAAAAATTTAGGGGATTTAATTAAATTAAGTGGATTCATGGATAATTTGGTTAATGATAGGAAAATTGATGTTGAGGAATTTAAGGAGTTTAAATTGGGGTTGGGGGTGGTGGGTGGGCCTGGACCCACTGTAAGTGGGGTCAATGGGGTGGTGGGTGTGGCTGGATCAAGTGGACCTGGTGGAGTCAATGGACCTGGTATGGCTGGATCAAGTGGACCTGGAGTGGGTGGACCTGGTGGAGGAGTTAGTACATATCATCTTGATTCAACCAATTATAAATCAAGAAATAATTCTAATTCATCAAATTCAAATTCAAATTATAATTTTAATAATTTAAATTCATCAGGTAATAATAATAATGGTAATTTAATTATTCCACAACATTATCCCCTTAATCCAAATTATACAATTTTTAGTAGAACGGATCAATCAACATTCCCGCATCATTCACAATTATCTCATTTAAATAATTATCATTCAACAATGGGTGGAGGAGAAAATAATCATAGACATTATTCAATTTTAATGGATCCATTAACTTCAATACCATTTAAATCAAATAGTAGTACCACGATAAATTCACCCAATTATAATAATCAGCCATGTAATACATTAAATAATGGAGGATATCCATTCCCATCAACAAATTTAAATTATCATCAATATATGATTAATCAACAAAATAATAAATTAAATGAAAGAATTAATGAAAGGACAAATACAAATGAGAGAATTAATGAAAGGACGAATGAAAGAACAAATTCATTACCAAATTTTGAAAATTTAAATCAGTCAGGTATAGGTGCGAGTGGAATTGGAATTGGAATTGGGAATGGGAATGGGAATGGAATTGGGAATGGGAATGGGAATGGGAATGGAATTGGGAATGGGAATGGGAATGGAAGAAATAATAGAATTAATTCACAAAGACATTCATTAACATCAATTGAAGTTTCCAAAAATTATAATAATCCAATTACTCCATTATCAATTAAATCAAATTTAAATTCTCATTCAATTCTGCCAAGAGAAATTAAAGTTAATAATTCGACTAATTCAAATAATTCTAGTGGTGTTGTTAAAAATGAAGAAGATGGAATTAATGGACCAAGATCAATCCCCATTAATTCAATTGATGAAAAATTACCATCGGTAAGTGAATTAGATAAATCAATTAAATTAAATGATTCAAAAATTTTTAAAATTTTAAATAATAATGGTGGTGGTAATAATAATAATAATGAATTTGAAAGTGATGATGAAATTGATAAAAAAAAGAGAAAAATTAATAATAGTGATTAATGAGTAATGAACAATGATTTATAAGATTATTTCATCTTTTTTAATCTGGTATTATTCTCAGTCATTTGTTTATGATCTAATGGTTTAACATTTGTGGTGAATGCTTTCAAATGAGGAATTGATAATGGGTGAAAAGAGTCAATGATAATGTATGTCATTGTAACAAATATACTCAATTTGAAATTTCTCAATAATTTAATGATGGATTGTTTAAGATATTTGATTAATATGAATCATTAGGGGAGTTAGATATTTTTGGCTATATTATAAAGTAAGATGCTTTCACCTAAATTATGGAGTAAGATACATTTGCTCAAATTATGAAGTAAGTGATATCAAACTTTTCCATTCATACGACTAAATTAGATGGCAAGAAAATCATAATAAAATGTATGAAAATGAAATTTTTACTTTACGAGTATCATTAAATTGTTGGTTAGATTATCTCATCCTCTTAAATTAGTAAATGAAATTTCGTTCATTTATATCGTTTATCTAATTAAAAATTTCAATTTTTGGTTGAATTTAATTAATTTGAAATATAATCATTTTTCAGTATATCACTTAAAAGATTCGTATTCTCTTCCCATCAAAATAATATCAAAAGCATATTTATCATGAACAACTTTAAAAAGGAAAAAAATGCAAAAATAAAATGAAAATCTGCTTGTATCTGTTTGATTGTTGATCAATCAAAGTTTAATGTACATTGATTATATATAATAATAAAGCGATAAACTTGGTTTTCAATCATGATTATTTAACGTAGAAGCTATGAGATATATACTTGTAGTATATAAAATATCAACTTTAATTTGTATCTACTTACTTTTCAGTTGGTTGTTTTTTGCTGCGAATTTATATAACAGTACCAAAACCAATAAAATTACATAAAGAAAATGTTGATAAGTAATTAATTATAAATCAATTATAAATAACTCAAACTTTTAACATTTATGTATCTTTCACAGTAAAAACAGTTTGGTATTCCTCTTATATTTTACAATAAGCAGACATTGTTCAGTTTTTTCACTTTCATATTTATTGATAATTCATTATTTATGGCTTGAATTGATATCAAATATATCAACTTATATAGTTGAGTAATAGAGAATGAAATAAAAATGACTCTACTACAGTATTGAAGACTCAAATATCAAACTAGATGAACTCAAAGTTAACTTCATCATCATTTATGGAAATATCATCAGACATATTTTAGTCATGACCCATTTTATGGATCTAAAGTCTTCGTGTGTCTTTTTTTTTTCTACTAAGTATGTAAAAGTAAGTTATACCATCAACAATTACTCAAGGGAAAGCTTCAATGATAGTTAGTGGTGAAGCTTTCAAATGTAATTGTGTCTGTGATATATATTCCGCATACAAAAATGAGTTACACCCGTACATATATTTTTTTGCATATGATTTAAATATATTATATTTGTTTTGATTTGATTTAATAACTCAAACTAATATATATATCACGAATAATAACGAATAATAACGAATAATAATGAGTATAACCAAAAAGATAACTCCAATTGATTCATATGATAAATCAAAATTTAAAAAGGTAATACAACTGAAGACTAAATTACCGATAAAAAATGATAATAGTGATTTATTAATTTATTTAATTTATATAAATTATTTAAATAAATTAATAATTAGTGGGAATAATGAAGATGATGATGATAATTTAGATGAATTAAATGAAATTAAATTAAAGAAGAAACATCAATTACTTATGAAAAAATTTGGTGGTTGAAATTAAATTATTGAATTGTAATTTTAATTATTTATACTAGTGATAAGAAATTCAATTCCTCTGAATCTAAGACAAATTATATTACGATCAGGATATATAAGCTACAAGGGAAAACAAACAGTTGAACATTGCATAAAGTAAACGTTTTGAAATTCATTCGAAAGTCTAGGTCTATTCAAATGCTTAATGATTGAAGTCACATTACTTTTGTTGATAATTTTTTATATTAGTTTCATGTCTGTATCGGTGGTGATAAATCTGAATAAGTCATAAGGATTCCATTTGTTGTTGACAAAAATCATTTGAAAGTTTGGGTTATTTACTCATACGAAGTATATAACATTAAATCAAGTACTTAATGAATACTGTGAAGGGCTGGCATACTCCAGTAACAAATCATTAAGATTCATAAGACACCTTCAAGTATACACTTTACATTTATTCAAGTATACACTTTACATTTATTTAAGTAAAATTCAAGTGAAGTCTTAATGAAATCACATATATACATTTTTAGTTGTTTGATATATACAATGTTATTTTGTTTGATATATACAATTTATTGACATCGAAACTCACATTATATGATTTTGAAGTCTGTAAAAATATCGTTCTTTGATGTATGTAATTAATTTTTCATGAGTCACGTTATTAATACCGATTTAATTTTAAAATACAGTATTAGGATTTTTTAAACTTTCAATCATTTCAATGGCATTTCTTGGATCTCTCTTATTATAAACAAATAATCCTTGTAATTGAGCAGTACTAACATCATCTAAATTTAATTTATTAAATTTATCAATAAATTCTTTACATAATTCATTTTCATTTTCATAAAATCTTAAAAACATTTTTTCAATTTGATAATTAGTTGCATTATTTATTAAAACTTTAAAATCAACTCTACCAGGTCTTAATAATGCTGGATCTAATTTTTCAGGATGATTGGTAGTCATAAATGTAATACATTCTTCTGCACTTGCCACACCATCTAATGCATTTAATAATCCTGAAAATGTAACTCCTGATGATTGAAATCCTGCTTCTTCACTTGCCACTCTTTTATTAAATGCAGCATCAATATCTTCTAATAATAAAATTGATCTTTCGGGTATATGATTCATTAAATGATTTAATCTATCATCAGTTAAATTATTTTCGGATAAATTTAATATACAAATATTATAATCTAATTCACCTGCTAATGCTTGAATGAATGATGTTTTACCACTACCTGGTGGTCCATATAATAAATATCCTCTTCTATATGGTATACCTCTTTTATGATACCAATCTCCACTTAATAAAAAATCTTTAATATCATTTAAAATTCCTTCTCCAATTCCTTTATCTAATATAACTGATCCAAACATTCTTTTCTTTCTTGGTTGTCCAAATGGTCTCCATTCTGGTCCCCATGATGTAAATAAAACAGTTTTACCTTCTCTTACTTTTAATGCTAATTTTTTGGCTTCTCCTAATAAATCATAAAATAATTTACGATCTCTATATAAGGTAGTTAATGTAACTGTTTCAAAAGGTGTTCCATTTGTCATATCTAATAATTTTCCTGATCTTTCACGATTAACTAACATATATGCTCCTTTATAATTAATCAAATGTTTACCGGGACCTGGAACTAATGAAAATTTGGTGGTGATTGCTCCATTATCATGTTGAATAAAGTTTGTTTCAACTGAAAGATGTCTTGAACTTCTATTCTTATATTGTGACATCCATTCTAAAAACCATAAATATGATTTATCTTTTGATGGTATTTCAAGATCAACTAATAATTGTCTATAGACGAAACCAGAAGATTTAACAATCCCTTGTCTTGCAAGTGCCAATGATGTTCCTAATAACATCAATCCACCCCCAGCAGCAAAATATGGATTATTTACTATTATTTCATTGAATGCCAGTGATGCCATACCTGTCATTGAACCATCTGATTTTTCCTTGATCTTCTCTAGATCAAATGAGGGTGCTGGAGGTTGTGCCATTATTATTAAATTCACGAATGATAAAATTAATTAGTTTGAAGATAGAGTAGAATTTTAATATAAAGTTATTAGATCGAAAATCGGTATTGATCTGGTTGTATTTTTTTTTTTTTTTTTTTTTATTGATATTTTTATTTAGTTTTTTTCTTGTTCTATATCTTAGCGTCATTATTATCGAAAGCTTGTTTTTTTATCTTTCAACTATCTGAAAGGTTTTTGATAATACTGATTACGATAATATAATTAAACTTTTCCCCTCGTCATAATCAATTGAGATCACATCCGTTTATATATCTCTTGTTCTTTCCATTTATTCGTGTTATCATTGAATCATACTACTCAGCAATCAATCATTTCTAAATCTTAAGGGTACCTTTACATAGACAAATTGCCACCATTGTTTTCAAAATTCATACTTATTAATTGTAATTGAATAGATCATGGCATCAAATCATGATGAGTTAAGTGATGATAAATTAGGTCGTAAAAATTCCAATTCAATTGATAATATTAAGACCGATTCTTCCTTGACAAATGAAATTTCAAACCCTCCCGTTCGTCAATTTAAAAGTAACAATCCATTCCTTCAATCAAACGATTTATCTCAATCGTACTCTACTATAAACTCAGACTCAACCACTTCTTTTACCAATATTCAAAATGATATAGTCTCAAATGAGCCAGAAATCAAAGCTACAAGTTCATCATCATCACATTCACCACCACCGCTTCCAATTGAATATACTATGATCAAAACGGAGGAATTGATTCAATTTCCATTCAAAACAATCAACCGTATATTAGATGATATAAGATTTACTGCAGCTTACAAAAAAATATTCAATGTTAGTTTACTCAATACTAAACCAATTAATTATGCGAGTAATTTATCAAATTTAGTCAATAGCTCTAATGCTGGTAAAAATTATGAAATCTTGACCTTGGATAATCATCTTGATCATGCTCCAAATATTGAACGAATTGATTTAAATACCAAGGATCAAAATTTGATTATTATTAGAGGTTTATTGATAAATCGCTCCCTTAATGAATTATATCATTTCAAAATTCAAATATTAGAACGTAAACCATCCCAATTCGTGAATACCTTTATTGACAAGCATGAATATCATATCATTCCGAAAAATCTCGTAAGTCAAGATGATTTGGATTCTTTACAGGATTCTTCAATCAATTCAGATGATTTAATTGATGATGCTTTTTTCAAAAGTTTGAATGGTCCTAATAATCATATTTTAAGAGTTTCAATTTTCAATCCAGAATTCACAAATGAAGATCTAAAACCAATTTCTAATCAGGAATATATTAAAAGTCGTTACTTAAAAGCATTACAAGATAACAGTGAAATTAATCTCTCACCGGAAACAATTCCAAGCCCAATACAATGTTTTGAAACTTTACTTAAAGTTTTAAGAGGTCCCGTCATACTTGGTCCAGACCAACCTATCCAAACGATCAGCATTAAAGGCACTAATCTAGATGCTAAAATAGACATTGATTTATTATATAATAAACTTTCTTTCATAATTGAGGACAACGATTCTTTGGTCCCACCATTATTATCAACTAATCCGTCACTCAAAGAATCATATATAAGGAAAATTACTGAACTAATTTTTGTTGGAAAAGGGTTGAAACTTGAAAAACAGGTGAATGATTTTGATATAAAGTTTTCCTTCAGTGATAATTGTAATCTAATTCATAGGGCATTAAACGAAGTCGATAAACATATTAGTGTGGCATCAGGCTACGACTCAAATCAATTGCCATTTTACACAACTTTAAGTGCTTCCATATATTTTCAGGATGAATTAATCATTAAATGTTTCGAAAATACCTATAAATCAGATTTAATAAATAAACCTCATTATATTGATGCATTGAAATATATTTTATATCAAAAAGCAGCACAAGCTCCCAATAAATTAAGGACTTATTATAACAATTTGGCATCAAAGGGTGATTTCATTGGTTATAATGATTATGTACAAGCTTTAAAATCGTTAGGAATTGAATTATCATCAGATAATGTTGGAATTGACGATGATTTTATTATTGCTATGTATTTGACATCCTACAAAAATGATAGTAAAAATTATACTTATTTCAATAAAAATTTAAAATTGATTGCTAAAGTTAGAAATAGTGATATTTTGAATAAATTCATTGAAAGGGAAATCATACCATTCGGTCTTGCATTAGATGCCTTAAGTGTTGAAGAAATCACTGAAGATGAAGTTGTCTTAACTGCTTTCGAATTCAGGTTAGATGAATTATTACAAGCAAGTAATTTTCAAATTTCTGATGATGTTGTATTCTTGTATAAATCATTAGCTTCAATTGCAATTTATAGAAAAAGCTATATCTTGATGAACTATCTTGAGACGAAAAATCCTCAAATGATTGGTATCAATCATGATTATACTTTTAAGGACGCATGCAGTATATTAGGTGTTGATACATTTGCTAAAGATTTTGAAATAATTTCGAAATTTCAAGAATTGTTGACACAATCTCAAGTTGATAATAGTATGACAAAAATTGATGAATACGATAGAAATGACATAAGAGTTTTGAGACAAAGTTTGAAGGCAATTGCAATGACTAAAAACTCAAAAATTTTGCTCAGTTTTTTAACTTCTGGTAAAGTTGACTCAACTTTATTGCCAGTAGAAAATTGGCCTGCTGGTCTAGATAATATTGGTAATACGTGCTACTTGAACTCTTTATTACAATATTATTTTTGTCTTAAACCGTTAAGAGATGCGATTTTAAATTTTAATGAAAAAAACTATAGCTACATAAATTATAATGAACGTAAGATTGGTGGTAGAAAAGTCGAGGAAAGTGAAATCAAAAGATCAATTCAATTCATTTATCATTTGAGAAATTTATTCAAGGAAATGATTCATACAGATAAAAGATGTGTTAAACCTAGTAAAGAGTTGGCTTATCTATCGTTCTTACCGTTATCACAACCGGTCAATTTCAAAAGTGCACATGACAAGTTTGTCGAACAACAAAAAAATGAACAGGTTGTTGAAGTATTTAATGATGATGATGCTATTTCGCATAATGATGAGAATGTTGTTCTCGTGCACTCCCAATCTCCTTCTCCTGAAAAAGGACACGGTAATGATGATATAGAAATGAAAGATAATATTGATGTAAAAGTCAATGATATAGATGACAATGAAATTAAAAGGAAATACGATGATAATGAAAAGTTGGTTGATGCGCAATCACCTTCCGATGATAACTTAAATGATCCTGAAATTTTGGAAATTAGTACTGATCAAATGGAAAGCACCATTGAAGTTGGTGGACAACAAGATGTTACTGAATGTATTGAAAATGTTACTTTTCAAATTGAAACTGCATTGGAACCTGATTTTATCGAAGAAGATGGAGAACAGTATGATTTGATCAAAAAATTGTTTTATGGAAAAACAAAACAAACTATAACCCCGTTAACACCTGGAAAGAGTAAAGAATCTACAAGAACATCGACCGAGAGATTCTTTAGTTTGATTATTAACGTCAGTGATCATCCAAAGGATATATATGATTCATTGGATAGTTATTTCAGTGAAGATACTGTCAATTTGGATGAAGGATTAGTTCAAAAAAGTTTAACAGTCAAAGAAATACCCGATGTTTTACAATTTCATGTTCAAAGAGTTTTATTTGATCGTGAAAAGTTGATGGCCTATAAATCATTAGAGCCAATTCCATTCAGTGAACAAATATATCTTGATCGTTATTTGGACACAGATGACGCAGACATCTTGAACAAGAGACTGGAAATTTTCAAATGGAAATCGGAAATAAATAAATTGCATGAGAAAAAAGATGCTATTTTGAAAACTGATGAAGAAAGTAAATTATCAATTATTGATTCACTAATTGCGACGAAAAAATATCTTGAAAATAAGATCAAAAGTAGTGAAACTTTATCTATTAAAGATGAAACAATTCTCGCAATTCAAGCTCAAATTGATGAATTGAAAAATCAATTACAAGAGATTCATAATCAATTAAATAACTTACAAGATCAAGTATCGAAACAATTCATTAATTATAATAAAGTTGGGTATTCAATTTTTGCTATATTCATTCATAGGGGAGAAGCAAGTTATGGACATTATTGGATTTATATTAAAGATCCACGTAAGAATATTTTCAGAAAATATAATGATGAAACGGTTACTGAAGTGCCTGCATCGGAAGTACTCAACTTTACCGAAGGTAATACAGCTACTCCGTATTACATCGTTTATGTTAAAAATAGTTTGATGGATGATTATGTTGAACCCTTGAAAAGAGTAACCAACAAGTGCTAGTGTATATAATGTTATGTAATAAATATAAAAGGGTTTTATGGCTACTCAAAAAATTGTAATGGGTATATTGGTAGATAAGCTCAAAAAAAAGTGTGTCTGTACCATAATTACCCGATTGAATAAGTAATTGCGTCCTGTATAATGAAAATGCCCGAAGTAACATAGACTGACTTTCAAATTCAACTGAAAGTTATGCCTGAATTAAACCTCTCCACTTATCAAATTGGTCAATTCAATCATAATTAAAACATCTAAAATATTTCTTTTTTTCGAATCGATAAATTCTTAGCAAGTTAGAACAAAAATTTATCAAGTACGGTGTTGAACGTTAAAATATTGCTTGCTATCAACTATTTGCCTTTAAATAATCATCAAATTTAATAATGAGGTTACCATTATCATATGGTTTTGGTATACTTTCAGTCTTATTGAGTACTGTTCAAGCATTGGAAATCAAGAATGAGCAGGATTTATATAACTCTTTCGATAGGATAAAAAGAGGTGCTGTATTCAATGATGTTTTCGATATCAAACAAGCTCTAATTGATCAAAAAGAATATGATGGTAAAGATGATGATGAATGTCCACCATGCTTCAATTGTAATCTACCAAACTTTGATTGTACTCAATATTCCCAATGTAATGCGTTCACTGGTATGTGTGAATGTCGTGATGGTTATGGTGGAATGGATTGTTCTGAGCCGCTTTGTGGAGCTCTTTCAGATGGTAATAACAAGAGACCGGTAAGAAAATCGAAGGAATTGTGTGAATGTAAGAAAGGCTGGTCTGGTATCAATTGTAATTTATGTTCTAGCGATGAATCTTGTGACTCTTTCATGCCTGAGGGCTTAACTGGTACTTGTTATAAATCAGGTATTGTAATTAATAAATCTCATCAAATGTGTGATGTAACTAATCCAAAAATTATTTCAATTTTGAAAGGTAAAAAACCACAAGCCACTTTTAGTTGTAATAAAACTGCGGCTGCTTGTGACTTTCAATTTTGGATTCAAGAACAAGAATCATTTTATTGTGATTTGAGTGAATGTGATTTTAATTATGATATAAAATCCAATTCAACCAAATACAAGTGTAATAAAATGGCTTGTAAATGTTTGCCTGACAAAATGCTTTGTGGTGAAGCTGGCTCAATTGATATTTCTGAATTCTTAACCGAAACTATCAGAGGTCCCGGTGAATTTAGTTGTGATGTTGCGAAAAGAAATTGTAAGTTTTCTGAACCAAGTATGAATGATTTAATCTCTTCTGTCTTTGGTGATCCTTATATTACATTACAATGCAAATCTGGTGAATGTATTCACAAAAGTGAAATTCCGGGCTATGATTTGCCGGACCATAATAGATTAACGTTGGGAAATTTAATTAGTATTATTGGAGTTGCAATAATTTGTGGTTTTATTATTGTTACTTCAATTTACAATATAAGTAAAAGTCCCTTATTCAAAAGTTCAGATCATTTTGATTATGATCCACTAGAAGGTGAATCGAACGCCCTAAATGAAAACTTCACGCCAACTACGTTGGCTTTCGATTCAGTCAGTTATAAAGTCCCAAATGGATCAACTGTTTTAGAAAATGTTTTCGGTCTTGTTAATCCAAGAGAATGTTTGGCGATCATGGGTGGTTCAGGAGCCGGTAAGACAACTTTGTTGGATATTTTAGCTGGTAAAAATAAAAATGGTGAGATAAGTGGGAATATATATGTCAATGGTAATGTTTTAAATGAAAAAGAGTATAAAAAAATCGTTGGGTTTGTTGATCAAGAAGATCAATTAATTCCAACTTTAACTGTCTATGAAACAGTTTTGAATAGTGCATTACTTAGATTACCAAGAACAATGAGTTTAAGAGCAAAAGAAACAAGAGTTGTTGAAGTTCTTAATGAACTCAGAATTTTAAGTATTAAAGATCGTGTAATTGGTTCAGATTTTAAAAGAGGAATATCAGGAGGTGAAAAGAGAAGAGTTTCAATTGCTTGTGAATTGGTTACTTCACCTTCAATTTTATTTTTGGATGAACCAACTTCTGGTTTAGACTCTTATAATGCAAGAAATGTAATTGATTGTTTAGTCAAATTATCAAGGGATTTCAATAGAACTATTGTTTTCACTATTCATCAGCCAAGAAGTAATATTGTTTCATTATTTGATAAGTTATTATTATTAAGTGAAGGTGATTTGATTTATTCAGGTGATATGATCAAATGTAATGATTTTTTTGCTAAGAATGGTTATAAATGTCCATTGGGTTATAATATCGCTGACTATTTGATTGATATCACCGTTGATCATAAAAAAATTGTCAGGGTAGATAGCGTAGCCGCTGCAAATCAATTTACGAGTCTTAATTCCAATGATATTGAAAACCAAAATACTGATGATCATCAAGACGATGTGCATGCAGCTTTCACACAACGACCAAGCTCAAACGAAATTGATACTACGAGAGAATGGGAACATTTTGCCGTTCATAGAGATGAATATAATTATGATCCAGTGATTAGTAAAAATAATGATAATACTAGTACTTTGATTCAAATTAAAAACAAATTACCTTCAATCTTTAAAGAATCGGTCTTAGCAGTTGAATTAAAACAAGAAATTGACGAAATTAAATTACATCCAACCAAGATTGAATTTAAAAATCAATATTTTAAAAAGGCAACGTTTTTGAGTCAAATATTGATTTTGTCATCAAGAACGTTTAAAAACTCGTACAGAAATCCGAAATTATTGTTGAGTAGCTATATTTTATCCTTATTAGTGGGTGGATTCTGTGGTTACCTTTATTATAATATCACTAATGATATTAGTGGATTTCAAAATAGATTGGGTTTGTTTTTTTTTATATTGGCACTTTTTGGATTTTCCTCATTAACGGGCCTACATTCATTTTCAACTGAACGAATAATCTTCATTCGTGAAAGAGCCAATAATTATTACCATCCATTAAGTTATTACCTTAGTAAGATATTTTGTGATGTTTTGCCATTACGTGTTTTACCTCCCGTGATTTTAATTAGTATCCTATATCCATTAGTTGGCTTAACTATGGAACATAATGGATTTTTGAAAACTATACTTGTCTTAGTCTTATTTAATGTTGCCATTGCTTCAGAAGTTTTAATTGTCGGGATCGTTATTCGTGAACCAGGTACTTCGACCATGTTGGGAGTTTTGATTTTATTATTTTCTTTATTGTTTGCTGGTTTGTTTATTAATAGTGAAGATTTGAAAGTTGAAATCAAATGGTTAGAATGGATCTCAATCTTCCATTATGCATATGAAGCATTGGCTATAAACGAAGTCAAAGACTTGATACTTAAGGAGAAGAAATATGGCTTATCAATCGAAGTACCAGGTGCTGTTATTTTATCAACTTTTGGTTTTGATGTTTCCGCTTATTGGAAAGATGTATATTTTTTGATCGGTTGGACTATCACATTCTTGATTCTTGGTTATGTCTTATTACATTTATTCACGCTTGAAAAAAGGTAATTGAGTATTGTCATTCTCGCTATGACTATAGATTAGTCATTTGATACCGATTATTCGTATAGTCAGAAAAAGAAAAAAAAAAGAAATATTTTTATAAAAGTTTATATATTTTTGTTTTAATTTTAGTAAAAGTTAACATTTAGCTCGACTATTGAATCTTTTGTAGATGAATGTTATAATTTGACAATTCAATTAACCATAGACAATAATGTAAACTATAATATTTACTTAACATATATATAACTATTCAAGATAGATGATGATATGCTCATCTCTTTGATCAGATCAGATCAACACAATTTGTATCACTAATCAACCAATATTACTAATCATCTAAGATAATCCACCAATAAAATGTAAGCGTATAACTTTAGCCATAAATAATCGCGAGTATCTCGTAAATATTATTTTTTTACCCCAACTGAATATTTATTTTCAATCTGGGGAACAGATAATTAAATTGATTACAATCTTTATTTAAAAACCAATCCACCATGGCTTCCATACTGAAACCTGAGCAAGTGAGGACACTGGTAATGAGAAGTGATAGCATTGAGTTGATAAGCAATGAGTTGACAGATAATGCTAACATGCAAAATAGTTTAGTATACGAACAAAGGGGGTATCACGACGAATCACAGGCAGACCAAAATAGTTTAGTTAACTTGGATGACATGAATGTCATGACCATACATAATCCAGAGAAAAATATTTATCGAGTCATTTCTCTTTGTATTTGGACGTTTAGTTGTGGTTACACTGATGCTGCTCCGGGTGCCTTATTACCATTCATAGAAGCGTACTACAATGTTAATTATACATTAGTATCATTAATTTGGATGTCAAATGCTGTGGGATTTTTGACTGTTGCAAGCCTTGCTCATAAAATACAACCATGGTTCGGCAAAAGGAACTCGCTATTACTAGGGTGTTTCTTATCGGTGGTTCAATTCGCAATGATTTCAAGTGGTTCACATTTTGCTTTGATTGTAATTGCCTTTTTCTTTGGTGGGGCTGGGCTAGGTATCTGTCTTGCTCAAGCAAATGTATTTCTTGCAAATTTGGATAAGCTGACTCTTTATTTGTCATTCAATCATGCTTCTTATGGTTTGGGTGCAACTGCTTCACCTTTGATTTCAACTCTCATGGTATCACAAGGAGGAATTAAATGGAATTATGTTTATTTGATAAACTTGGGCTTAATGCTAGTTAATATGATACTTCTTGGGTTTGCGTTCAAAGGAGCAGATGAAGATCTTAAACCTTGGGAAACTGATGAGCAAAGTAACGAGGCTGGACCTACTCCTACCTCGTCAAAAGGCTCTATGAAAGATGCAGTCAAGAATAAAATTACTTGGATCCTTGCATTTTTTGTCTTATTTTATCAAGGTTGTGAGGTTTCACTTGCAGGGTGGTGTGTCACTTATTTGATAGATTATAAAGGGGGTAGTAAGAGTACAATTGGTTACGTTGCTCTGGCGTTTTGGTTCGGCTTGACATTAGGTAGACTTTTGATAACACACACAGCAGTAAAAATAGTAGGTGCAAGAAGAACCTTATTAATTATGTGCTTACTCACGATTTTAGTAGTTATTCTAGCATGGACGTTACCAAATCTCATTGCTTCAAGTGCATTTATTGCTCTTGCTGGTGTTTGGATTGGACCTCTCTACTCATTGGTAGTTGGAACGTCAGTCAAGCCAGGAATGTTGCCGAGAAAGATTCAAGTTACAAGTTTAACTATCGTAACAGCATTTGGAGCTGCAGGGGGTGCCATTTTCCCATTTATTATTGGTTTGATTTCGCAATCATCTGGAACTTATGTAGTTTTCCCTGTTTGTATCTCTTTATATGGAACTATGATGTTGTTATGGATAGCTTTACCAAATATTGAAAGCAAATCCGGAAAGCAAGATTTTTGGCACAAAATATGGTAATCTTGTTATAGTCTATTGACTTTTGAAAAGTACTGGTTCCTTATCTAAATTTTTATGATCTCTATAGGATATAAAAAATATAAAACTAATTTCTGTGAAAAAATTGTGTTTCAACTCTTATTTCGATTCATGAGTTTTTGAGTCTGAGTTACAATCAAAATTTTTAGTAATTTTTTCATTATTTTGCAATTTTTATACTAATTTTTACTTTTTATACCGATTTTTACTTTTTTATACTTATATTACCCTCGAGTAATTCATTCAATTAATAAAGCTACCTACAAATAATTTCCATACGGCAATACAAATAAACGTGCTACTTGAAACTTTTTGACGAAACAAGTTCGCCTTATCTTTCAGTTTGATGTTACCGTTATTGATAGTAAGATGATATATTCATCAAAACCTGCATATAACAAGCTTGATTTGAAACCCAAAAATTTAAAGGGCAAACAGGACAGATCAATTCATCAATCTCTACTTTACAAGGTAAGTCAATGAATATAAGTTGAAAGATTTCAATTATGTCAGACGAAGACGATTTTCTTTCCGAGGAGTCATACGAGTTTGAATTTGAAGAAGATGAGGATGGTGACATTCAAGCTGATGAAGTTGAAGAAGATTATCAATTAGTATGTATAACAAATAAAATAAGCCGCTTCTAGGTATATTATAGTTTACTAACAATTTAAATTAGCAAAATAAATACTTCAATGCCAAAGGACTCAAAGACGACTCTCCAGAAAACGCCATCAAGGAATTGAAGTCGATCATTGATCTAAAAGATTCTGATCTTGATGAAGATAATATTGAATGGATATTCAAGTCATTTAAGCAATTGATAAAGATCAATTACAGGCTTGAGAAATATGACGAAGCACTCGACTACTTAAAAGAGCTAGTGAAGTTCATTCCCAATGTGAACAAAAATTATGCGGAAGAATCAATAAGTAAGATATTAACGAATTATTCAACATCCAATGAACCTAATTTTGTCAACAACTTGTATGATATAATTTTGGGATTCTTATATGACTCTACAATTTTTGGAAGTAATAGCGATAGACTATGGTTGAAAATAAATATAAATAAACTAAACATTTTATTAGAATTAAATGATGTTGATAAATGCTTCCCATTGATTGATTCCATTAATGAAAAGTTATTGACAGTATCTGAACCAACTCGAAACTCATTTTCACTTGATGTAATTGCTGCTGAAATTGATTGCTTCTCTCGTCAACAAAAATTGGATCTAGTCAAGTTGAATGAATTGTACTGTAAAAGTTTGACAATTACCAGCGCTGTTACACATCCAAAAATCATGGGGATAATACGAGAGTGTGGTGCAAAGCTTCAGTTTTATAGAAATAATTTTGAAAAAGCCAGAATTGAATTTTATGAGTGTTTTAAGAATTTTGATGAAGCAGGATCTCCATTGAAAGAAAAAATATTGAAATATTTGAGTTTATGTTCAATTTTGACGGAAAGTGAAGTCAATCCATTTGAATCTCAAGAAACCCAGACTTATTCTCAATTACCCGAATATGCCAATTTGATGTTATTGATAAAAGCTTATGATGAACTGAATTTATCACGTTATGTACAAGTGCTAGAAAAAATGAAAAATGAATCAGATGACTTGATTAAGGACGATATTTTCATTCATGCGTCTGAAAGGATAGTTAAAAATTTGAAGACAAAGATTTTGATGGATTATTTAAAATCATATAAGACGATAAAATTCAAGTTTCTTATGAAAAAGATAGAAATGAATCAAGTAGAACTTGAAGATACGTTATTGAAACTAGCTAATTTAGGTAAAATTTCAAATGTTAAAATTGATTTTATAAATAATTATATTGAGACTGAACCTCATTCATCAAGCTCAAATATTATACCTCCAACTTTAGATGCTAAACAAACATATCATAACATCAAGATGCTTGATGCTATTAATATAAGTAAATTGACTCAAAAGCAAGATACATCGGTCGCCGATAGCATGGAAATTGATTTTGATACAAGATCTACAATTAGCCATTCATTATATGAACAAGACGAAGGATTGTCCATACCGAAATCATCAAAGAATAAACCATTAAGAGAATCCATCTTCTCCAAATTCTTATATTTGAATAAAGAATCTACAAGACCCTCAGTGTGGATTGATAATATTGCATCTTTTCTTACTTATTTAAAAAGTGCCATACCAGAGAAAGTAGCTGATGAATTAAGTCAAAAAGACCAAATTGCATCAGAACAGAGAGCCGAAAATAATAATGTTGTTGATAATAAAGGTCAAAAAATATCCAACAATGATGATAATGAACATGATTTAGTAAATCAAAATACAAACGCAGGAATATTGGGTTCAGCGATAACAGAGTTGAATAATGAGGATGAAGAAGATGAAGAAATCCATCAAGATGATAAGATCGATGCTCTTAGAAGTTGGACGAAAGAGCTCAAGAATCATCATGAAAAGTTACTTGAATTATAATATTATCATCAAGTTTGTGTATAGTATATGTAATGTTTTTTTAGGGTTAAATAAAAATGAAATCAAATCCTGCACATTGTAATTACTCAACTTCACAAAATTTTTTTTCTTCTCATGGTATAAATTTAATTATTTCGAATTTTTCATAATAAGTAGATGCCCTTTTCTTCAACGTTACAAACTTAGTATAGTTTATACGAAATGGTATGTTTTGATAACAACAAAAATATCGTCTTAATAGATCAATTTTGAAAAAAATACACATATGATTAGACTTAACATGCGTTATCGTCATGATTTTACCTACTTTTACAATGTCTTGGTAAAAACTGAAATAAACTAACACCGAGATGAAGTGTATTCAAATAATCTTATTAAATCGATCAATCTTTGCATCAGCCAAGACTTATTTACTAACATAATGAATTAGTTTAGTCACACTTATTTTTATTTTTCAAGAACTCTTGAATGATGAGTAGAGTCAAATAGTATTTTTGAAATTATTGTTAAGTCTTATCATTTCAATGAGCCAACCTAGACACTTTCGGTTTATGTGAATCTTGGGGATGATCGATGTAGTCTGTTGTAATAATCGAAGTCAAATAAATTTCATTCACTTTATTTTCGTATTTTTTTTTCGATAAAATATAACTTACATATTCAACGGTGAACTTGTCATTTCTTCTTTATTAAGGAAAACAGATCATGCAATGATTTGAACAATTTCGTAATATCATCGGTTCAATACTGTAAACATTACGAATTTGACTTGTACTCTTCGAAAATATTAAAGATATTGAAAGCGTACTTCACTGCTTAGTTTTCACTACGGATATCAATTTACTTTTCAAGTGAGAAGATCGGTATTCATCATCTTGATAGACACTGAATTAAAAAAAGCGCCCACCCCTCACTCTCTAGTTAAATAAAAAAGAATTGTTTGACATCTTAGAATAATCAATATCATCAAATTCAAGAAACTGTCTATTCTAAAAATTCAAAAAATAAATGATTCTGCCCAGGATCGAACTGGGGACGTTCTGCGTGTTAAGCAGATGCCATAACCAACTAGACCACAGAACCATATTATACAACATTTTGCTGATATAATATATAGACGTAGTTTAAGCACGGGTAAAAAATTATCAGAATATTGGTTCACACACTACCTCTAATTTTTTCCATTATTTTGCCACAAAATCATAAGATGTAGCTAACAAAGAGCTCCAGGTGTGAAATACCACAAGAGCAATTAAAGCAACTTGAATAAAAGCAGTCAATCAGTCAGAATTGGGAAAATAACGAGCAAAATATATATTTGAATCTAATAAAGTGAATCAAATTGGAGAACTGGAAATACAATTGATTATTATTATCAAATGAACGAAAGCAAAACAAGACAAGGCTATCGGAACAAGCAAACTGAAGCAAAAAAAATCTTTTCTAGTCAAACAGAGGAAAACTAGTTGGATCAAGCAGGATATCGGAACAAACGAAGGAAATCATAATTCACAATAACAATCAAATCAAATTAGGCAAGTACAATAGAATCAAAAAAATCAACGAAAAGTTTAACGAATAAGATAAAAGACCAATTTAGTTAATATATTAATCAAGTAATATCATTACTTAAGTGAAATGAGCCAATGAAGTAAGCTGCAACCGAAAGCAGCCAGAGGCAGTCAAAAGCAATAAAGAACAGTTAAAGAACTGCCAGACTTGATACGAAGCAGCGCTCTACAACTCAACATAATCAGATGCATTCAGATGCAATCATAAAGTGCAAACAGTAAAGTGAATAATTTATGATTGTAAGCTTCATCAAGTAGAATAATTCGATTCCAAGCAATTCAAATAATTGACTATTTCCAACTTTAAAGTAATCTAATAAAAACGAATAAGATGACTCAAGACTTCTAGATAGGGATACGGACATCAAATTTAATCAAATCAAAAGAGACAAATGCATAAATAGATTGATATTGAATAATTCAAGTCAGATATAGCCTGAATAAGTAGATTTAGTAATCAAGTAAATGACTTATTATCAAATTAATGTAATGAATAAAATTTATGATCTGTTATCAAGCAAATTGAACTAATGATAAATTGATCAATAACGTAAAAAGATTAATGGAATTAAACGAGAAAATAAAATGGATATTAATTAACAATGCACGTTCATGGAAAAGACAATGAATAAGACGAACGAATCAGTCAAATCACTGCGTAAGTTACAACCAAAATGAAAAACTGGCAAGTTTTAAAAGAAGAAACATCAACAAAAAACTACTTCAAAATTAACAGCGCGCTCTTTAAATGAGAGTATTTAAAGACTAACAGACTCTACCCACATATATTAACAATATACAGCAGTCGTAAACAAAGTGTGCTCTTTGAGCATACCCACAAATCATAGTAAAACATCAATTGTGTGATAGCTATAAATGCATTTGCCCTTCAACTAAACTCAGTCCGAATAATAGAAGATAAACTCTAGTTAGCTTAATGAGCACTTCCTCACTAAAATACAACAGTAACTTATTCAAGACCAAACTGTTTCCTTGCTTCTTGATCATGGAAACAGTATTTCTTAATCATGGAAGCATTATTTCTTCAATCAAGTCAAATTGGGGATATGATGAATATTGAATTCACCACCCTTCGTTCTTAAGCGCATAAACTAGAACTACCGAAGTTTTGGCTGGGAATAAGCTAAGAACTCGGCTTTGCCATACATGTGGTTCCAAGCTTTTATCTCGATACATTTTACATCAAGTGAAATTCTTCAGGTCCCGAAATAATCGAACCACCACGCATTCTTTGTCTTCCACCCATTTGTGCAATACGAGAAAATAGAAGATAAAGTGGCTTGTGTAATAACAAGCAAAGATTTGTAAGCTATTGTTGTAATATTAGTAATGATTATTAATTCATTTGACAGCCCCGTACACCACACACAAATGAATTTTTTTTTTTTGTCATCTTAGTCAAAAAACATTCCAATATGACAACCCGTAAACCACACACCACTTTATTTCGTCATCTTACTAAAGCTGTCAAAGTAACCCACCGAACGCTTGCAGCCACAATGAAGAGTCAGATAATTTTCAATACGCGAGAAACATTTCTGTGGGGACAACTTACCAATATATAAAGGGTTTGATAATTCCACGATTCATATATGTTTTCCAATATAATTCAATCACAAATCAATTTCATACTTTCTTTATATCAATAATTTAAATAAATCATAATGTCTTACAAACCAACTATCGCAGTCTTTGGAACCTCCGGCTTCCTTGGAAAACCAGTCCTTTCAGCTTTTGAGTCAAGTTACTTAGCTGATAAGATTCAATTGCCAGTGAAAGCAATCACAACAAGTTCCAAAGATAAATCAAACACCAATACAACTTCTTACGTTGAAGGCGGTGACTTAACCAAGGAAGAAGCACAAAAAAAAATCATTGATCAACTTCAAGGTACTGATGTTATAATTAGTTTAGCTGGATTTGATCCACAATTATCTACTGCGCTTGAAAATATTGTCAAAGGTATTAAACCAAAACTTTACATTCCATCTCAATTTGGAACTGATATTGTTGCTACAAGTGAATACTTACCTGGATTCCTTGAAGGAAAAACCCAACACTCAAATAATGTTAGATCAGCAGGAATTAAAGTCGTTGATGTAATCACTTCATTATTTGCTGTTGAAGGATCGTTGCTTTATGAATATGTTGACCTGGTTGGAATCAATACAATCGACAAAACAGTTACTTATGCTGGATCTCCTCAAACTAAGTTTGCAATTTCTAAATTATCCGATATTGGACATGCAGTTGCATCACTTGCGTCAATTGAACCAACCAAATTACCTGATACTGCTAGAATTCAATCTGATGAAATTACTTATGAGGATGTTGTCAAAAAATACCAATCAACTCATAATGTAAATTTGGAAGTTAAAAATATTTCACTGGATGAAATTTTGAAACAAGCTCAAGAAAAATTAAATAATGGATTTGATGGTAAAGACTTTTTGTTTTATCTTAATGCAATTGCCGCTCAAGGCGTCGATAAAGGTTTAAGCTTTAGTAAAACCGAAAATGAATTAGTTAACCCAGGTGAAAAATATTGGACTTGGGATAAATATTAGATGAATTACACTTTTTTACATGTGATTGGTTTTTACTCTTTCATAGGTATTTAGTTTAGATTGAAAATTTACTTAGTTGTTTTTTGTATATCACTTCATATATAGCTTAATTTACCTTCTCATATGTACTATACACTTTTGTAGTCAATAAAGTCTTTCAAAATACTTGGCCCCTGCATATCACCTATATTCAAGTCTTTACACTTTACAGACGCTGAACTGCAAAGGAATTATGAAAAAAAAGAAATTTATTTTCTTTGCTCGGAAAAAATAAGAAGGTGTTGCATCTAAGCATGATATAATTGCAAAATGGAAAAACAAAAAACAAAAAATCACATTGTGAAAAGGGATATTTTAGCTATTTGACATACATGCATTAGTAATGTAGGAATACAAAAATTCATTAGCTTTTATTATAAACTGAAGGAGAAAAAAAAAATATTATTAAACAGTATAATTATGAATTGAAAAAAAAAAAATCGATATTCAACAGAGTATCACCTTCTACTCTTTTTATTTGGACTTCTAGACCAAGCACCTTTAATTCTCATATTAATCTTACCGAAACACGAAGTATTTGGAATATCATTGGAATAATCAGACTTATCAAAATAAATTGGTTTCAAATTAGTGTAAGCTTTGTATATTGATTCAGGTACCCAATTATTTTCATCTTTAATTGGATTTCTTCTTTTTTTAACTTTATTTTGACAATTTCTATGAGCATTATTGAAAAATACTTGTGAGTACTTATCTTCAAATTTAAATTCTTGCTTAACAGTTTTCAAAACAAGTGTATGATTTTTAACCGAATTTGAATAACTCTCTTGATTTAAGGTAAGCTTATTATTTGAACTTGAATTATTTTCATCATTGGGGTAAAAAAAAATACTTCCAGGGAAATTTTTATCAAATTTTTTAATATTTTGAATATTATTATTTTCACTTATATTTGAATTTGATGAGTGTGAGGAGCTTATATTATTTCCAATGGAATGATCTTGTAAATTAATAGATTGATTAAGTTGATTAGCAAAATTGTTGATTATATGATCAGAATAAAACATTATTGTATTATCATGATCTTTTTGAGTTTCATTAATTTCATTTGACAGTTCATTCGCTGACTGGGCATCTGACTCTTTGATAAATTGATTATCTGAAATATCATTTAAATGTTCACTTGAAAGATTTTCAAATTGATTATTTGATATTTCATTTGAAATGTTATTCGTTTGATTAGCTGGTGTTTCATTACTTTGATTCATCAAAGATTGTTGGTGTGTTGGGCTACCTTCTTGAGTCAAATGAGTATGATTGTGAAATACATTAATTTGACGATGATTGAATTTTAAATTTTCATGAGTGTCAATGTTTGAAGCATCTTCATGTTCTTGCTTAATTCCATGAATTTCCTCAAAATGATTGTTTGTATTATATCCATTATCCTCTTCGAATCCATTAGGAGCCAAATAATTATCTGTATAGTTCCCATTATCATCCATTCCTGATGCATTTGGGAATAGGAATGCAATTAATTCAGTGTATATCTCATTCATACTTGGAGAGTTGGTGTTATAGCTATTATTCTTACTGTTATTATTATGATCGTTATTAGTGTTACTGTTATTAGTATTAGTGTTATTACTACTAATTGGTGAATTAGTATATGAGTTGACTCCCTTCATTAGAAATTATTGAATAAGGAAATATCACTTTTTACAACTCCAAGAGTTTGTCAACTTATGTAAATAATAATACTATAAATATTAGTATTGTAATACTTTCCTTATACGAAGCATAATAATTTTTGCAGCCGGAATAAAATCACAGGGTAGAATTATGCTAAAATTAGGCTAAAGTTTCTTTAAATTTATTCTGACAAGCAATTTATGATGTGAAAGAGCTCACCAACTGTGCTATTCTGTATTTGGCAAATATTTAGCAAGTATTTAGCAAAATTGTCAATGGCTTGGTGGATTAAGTAGCAGAGAAGAATACTTCATGTAATTGTGTACATTAATTTAATCATGTTTGCAAACTAAAATGAATTTTACAGTAAAACCCGTACAAAACTTTGCTTTTGCCTTTTTGCGCTTTTTTTTTTTTTTTTCATTTTTTCGCAGTTATTTACTATTTAGTTAAGACTCAACATAAGGTAGAAGTTGAAAGACAATGATAATTTAATAGCATTCAATTATTCTATCAAACAAGAGTCCACATGAGAATTTGTGAGTTCGAAAGTGTTCACAGAAATAGAAATAGTAAAGTACCATGTTTTTGCTTTGTCATTAAAAAGTGATTGATATGTAGTTGTTAAGATTGAAATCACCTGTCAGCTACTCAAAACGTAAAGTCTATATGTCTCACCTCTTTGTAAGTAGAGATGTTTTTTCCTTAACCATGGTAAATTATTATAAGCTTGTTCTTGAAACATAATGTCTTTCTAAACAAGTTTTTTTTTAATCTTCACTAACCATTGGCTTTAACCTAATATACTTCTCACCATAATTTCGCTGATCTTTGAATATATACATAGTATTATCTAACTCCATGATATTTTTGACAAATTCCTCCAAATGTGATTCCAATTTTGGCCATGGTATTACAGTGGTGTGGTCTTAGTGAACACTATTATTGAAGCAGTTCCCATCATTTTTGTATGATCCATTGGCAACTCATGGTGAGACTCAAAATGAGAAAGTTCTGTGTTCATTACAAATTATCGTGACGCTGAAAATAAAAAGAGGATGTTATTCAATTGTTTGAAAAGAGAATTTACATATTTATATACTGAAAGTTATAGAATATACTTAGATAAGGGAAACAAACGAGAAGAAGTGAATATTACACAAAAGATAAGTACATTAAGAAGATAATCATATATTGCTGATGTTTTGCAGTTGCTTCATGATTAAAGATCACCAACAGCGATGTAAATTTGTTCAATTGGTTTTAAATTTCGGTGGTATAAACAACGTGAAGAGCTGCAATATTTTGAAATCTGTTTAGCTTTTGGTGGATGTTCATTTACAAAATCCATTATAAGAAACTAGAATATCAGTTAAGAGTTGCACTACATCAATTTTTTCCTGATGTCCTTTCAGATATTTCTTTTCGAGTGATATCATATTTGGATCCTTAAATCTGATATGTCCTCGTGAATCTTTCCGAGCTAAAAAACGAAGCTCATTAAGGTATTTTTCGGCGAAGTAATCAATGTATGTTGAACAACTAGGCATATAAAGTATCCTGCCATGCGTTGAAAACCACTTCAAGGATGAACGTTTCTCTTTGCACAACTCTTTTGTAAATTCGAGCCTAGCTCTTTTGTAGTGCTTTTCAAAATTGCGATCCTTTAGTATATAAGCAATGAACAAATTATACACAGTTTCTCTTGGATTTGGATTTTGTCTATAATATTCAAGGGCCTCTTCTCGAAACTTCTCAACTAGATTATCGTCAACGTGTCTTCTAAGTATATTATAGTTGTCAGAAGATTGAAGAGCATATACGTTAAACGTCTTTTGCATACGAATTATTTTATCATAAATGCTTTGTTCGTTTTTTGAACTCAAATCAAATATCCTTTTAATTGGAAAATGAGGAGGAAGCTCAGCAGTACACTTTCTTTCTATGTTTAACACTACGTCAATTTCAAATTGTCTCATATTCCTAATTATTTCGTCGAAAGGGGTAATCAGGTTAGGTTTTGACTTAAGAACGGTATTTTCTTGAGGAGCATCATCATAGGGAGGTAGTTCACTTTTGCTTGACTTTTCTTGATCCATTGGAATTGTTAGCAGCTGGATATGAGTATATCTCTTTGAATTTCTTACTTTAAGTCGTCAATGAATTGCAAATTGCGATTGTTTGATGTATGATTTGAGTTTCGAATTCTAGTAACGCAGATATACAAATTGGAAAATAATAAATGGGACATGATGATTGTCAAAAGAGAAAAATTACACGTTTATATACCAATTGTCTAAACAAGAAGTGTGATAAGTTTTATGCTATATATGTTTTTATATATGCTTAAATTACAAGCTATTGCTTGACTGTTGGGAGCGCTAAGAATACTTCAGTTTTGTAAATTACTGCCCCGGATTATAACATTGTAAAATATGCCAATTGTGATGCTTATAGTCATGTGGGAAAACACGAAGGAAATACTGGAACTTCTGTAAAATGTTTTTGTAGAAGGTCGTACTAGAATATGGCGAGTTGAGCTCGTAATGTTAGTTGATAGTGTTTGCAACAAAATTTTAGAATCAAGTGATCTCTGCAAAAGCAAAGATATTTCATTTTCGAGCCCATATAAAAATGTATACAAGAAAATTCAAGGTGGAATATATATGTTGTTAAAGGTTTCCAAAGGATTCTTTGTTTACACTCCTAGGAGTTCTCATTTTCGAACTTTACGTCATAATGTTTCAGCACTTGACTGTACATAAAACATACACTTGACATCAAATCAGTATGTGCTGAAAAAGCCCAAATAAAGATTAAGCGCCGAGCTAAGAAGAAGACATACATAATTTCTATTGAAAAAGGCCTAGGAACATTTGACACGATATGTTCATGTAACAAACATATAGCCAATCCTATAACCATTCACAAAATCGATCATATAACCATTCACGTAATCAATTGTGTGTCGATTTTTCCACTGTCTTCTTATCGTGGTAAGATGCATTCACATAAGATTCAAGTACAACAGAGAATCTATTACTCGATTATCTTTTGTATGTTTTTCTAATAACATTTGAGCTTGATGAATAATCTTCAGAGATGAGTCTTTAAGTCAGATAAGGGAAATAAACAAGAAGAAGTGAATATTACACAAAAGATAAGTACATTAATGAAGAAGATAATCATAAATTGCTGATGTTTTGCAGTTGCTTCATGATTATAGATCACCAATAGCGATGTAAATTTGTTCAATTGGCTTTAAATTTCGGTGGTATAAACAACGTGAAGAGTTGCAATATTTTGAAATCTGTTTGGCTTTTGGTGGATGTTGATACACAAAATCCATCATAAGAATTCAAAATATCATCTATGAGTTGCGGTACATCGATTTTTTCCTGATGTCCTTTCAGATATCTCTTTTCGAGTGATATCATATTTGGATCCTTAAATCTGATATACCCTCGTGAATCTTTCCGAGCTAAAAAACGAAGCTCATAAAGGTATCTTTGGGCGAAGTAATCAATGTGTTCTGAACAACTAGGCATATGAAGTATCCTGCCATGCGTTGAAAACCACTTCAAGGATGGACGTTTTATTCTGCACAACTCTTTTATAAATTCGAGCCTAGTTCTTTTGTAGTGTTTTTCAAAATTGCGATCCTTTAGTATATAAGCAATGAACAATGTATACACACTTTGTCTTGGGTTTGGATTTTGTCTATAATATTCAAGGGCCTCTTCTCGAAACTTCTCAACTAAATTATGGTTAAAGTGACTTGCAAGTATATCATATTGGTCAGAATCCAGAAGAGCAAGTACGTCAAACGTATTTTGCACACGAATTATTTTATCATAAATGCTTTGTTCGTTTTTTAAACTCAAATTAAATATCCTTTTAATTGGCAAATGAGGAGGAAGCTCAGCAGTCCACTCATCTTCTACGCATAACACTATGTTAAACTCAAATTTTCTCATATTCATAATTATTTCGTCGAAAGGTGTAATCAGGTTTGGTTTTGACTTGAGAACGGTATTTGCTTGAGGAGCATCATCATAGGGAGGTAGTTCACTTTCGCTTGACTTTTCTTGATCCATTGGAATTGTTAGCAGCTGGATATGAGTATATATCTTTGAATTTATTACTATAAGTCGTCAATGAATTGCAAATTGCGATTGTTTATTGTATGATTTGAGTTTCGAATTCTAGTAACGCAGATATACAAATTGGAAAATAATAATTGGGAAATGATGATTGTCAAAAGAGAAAAATTACATGTTTATATACCAATTGTCTGAGCAAGAAGTGTGATAAGTTTTATGCTATATATGTTTTTATATATGCTTAAATTACAAGCTATTGCTTGACTGTTGGGAGCGCTAAGAATACTTTAGTTTTGTAAATTACTGCCCGGGATTAAATATTGTAAAATATGCCAATTATGATGCTTATAGTCATATGGGAAAACACGAAGGAAATACTGGAACTTCTGTAAAATCTTTTTGTAGAAGGTCGTACTAGAATATGGCGAGTTGAGCTCTTAATGTTAGTTGATAGTGTTTGCAACAAAATTTCAAAATCAAGTGATCTCTGCAAAAGCGAATGATATTTCATTTTCAAGCCCATATTAAAATGTATACTAGAAAATTCAAGGTGGAATATATATTTGTTAAAGGTTTCCAAAAGATGCTTTGTTTACACTCCTAGGAGTTCTCATTTCGAACTTTACGGCGTAATTTAGCAATTTTCACCCTGCCTCATAATGTTTCAACACCTGACTGTACATAAAAGATACACTTAACATCAAATCAGTATGTGTTGAAAAAGCCCAAACAAAGAATAAGCGCGGTGCTAAGAAGAAGACATACACAAATTCTACTGAAAAAGATCTAGGAACATTTGACACGATAGGTCCAATCATATAACAAACATATAGCCAATTCTATAACCATTCACAAAATCGATCATATAACCTTTTACGTAATCAATTGTGTGTCAAATTTTCTACTGTCTTCTTATCTTCAATCAAAGGTAGGGAGATGGAGCTAATGGAAGAATGAAGGAAAGACTTACTTTATATCGATGAGAAAAATAAACGTTATCATCAATCGCCCATGTATCAATAAATACAAACGAAGATAAAGTAATCTCATATGATAATAAATTTAAACTAAATCCATTTCAAATCCTAAAACAAAGGGATAAGAACTATCATTGAATTCAAAACTACTATGTTTCTGTTCAAAGATCAAAAATGTTATACGAAGATCTTCGTACTTGATTATTAACTGAAAATCAATCTCCGATTGATATGAATAGTTTTCAATCCAAGTATGAGTGAGTACAGAAAATCAACGTATTTTATGGTATTTTCTATCATTAATTACAATTTTATAAGGTGAAATTATAATGAGGCTATTAGTATATAAACAGAAAGGGGTAGAGATAATGGTATTTGAAAAAAAAAGTATTGAATAAGTTTGTAAATGTTTAGCTGCTTCATAACAAGAAAAAAGAAAACAATCATCAAAAGTCATAATGGCTCCTTAAATACTTTCTTCGTTTAGTTGATACAATCGGAATGAAAGTTAGATTTGACATATAATGTAGTTAAACTTAAAGAATAAATAAAAAAGGACCATCAATGACATCAAAAATTAAAGTACTAGGTTTTGTATCGTTTTACTACTTCATAACAAAACACAAATATCATTTATAAGATAATTGTTCCTCAGATACTTCTGATTATTTTAGATTTATATGAACCAGCTGTATATTTGATATACTGTAAGTTTCATGGCAGCTGCTTCATCATTGTTTGTATGATTCACTATATATTTTAAGAATATCAGCTTGAAGTTCAGGTAAAGAAATTTCCACCTTATGACCTTTGGAATATTTTTGCTCAAGTAACTTTATATTTTGCTCTTGAAAGCTGGAGCAATACAAGTCATAGCCTTGACTATAGCCACAAGACTGATTTTGTTTTAAAGCACGAACTTCTTTAACAAATTTTTGGGCGAAACTTTTGACGTATGATGAATTTTGAGGTCTAGTAAGAAACTTGGAATTCTTCCAAAACCACTGCAAGCTTAAACGATCCTTTCTACTTAGCTCGCTTATGAAGACTAGTCTGGCATCTCGGTAAATTTCTTCAACAGGATAATATTTCAAGAGATGAGCAACGAACAAATCATATAAACAATGTTCCGGGTTTGATTGCTTGTAATATACAAGAGCATCACGGAGAAATAGTTTAACTGAGCTATCGCTGAAGCTTTTTCTAAGCAATTCAAAGCAATCTCTAACCTGAATATTTTCTAAGGTAACTGAATTTTGAAAACTGATTATTAAATCGTAATTTACTTGAGCATTTTTCATATCATTATTGGTTCCATCTTTAATTGAAAAATCAGTGGGAAAAACCACAGTGTCTTGTTGATTTTTGAACAAAAAGATATTGGTATCAAAGTTAATAATGTTTTGAATTATTTCCTTAAAAGGTGTTATCACAGTTGGTGGTAACATAACAAAAGCACTTGATGGTAAGATAACAACATCACCTTCTTGATGAATAATAATATCGTATGGTTTACCATCCTCGATCGCCTTTTGTTGATCCATTTTTGATCGATTGATATTAATTTTCTTTTCATCTCCATCGTTTCCTGATTTGTCAGAAGCATCATTACCCAAGACTTCTTTGATTTGGAAACTATCTTTTATATATTGAGTTAATTCTGAAATGGATTTCTTGGTATATTCATGATAATTTTGTTGGCTTTCTTGTTGTACTTTTTGATTATCTTGTTGGTTTTTCAAAAATTGATCAAAATTAGATTGAAGGAATTCTTTCAATTGTTCCATATTGAGTGAATTTGGGTCGAGAATCTTCATTTTGAAAACTTTAGATGAATATTGGTGCGAGTGTGATTGTCAAAATAATTGATTGCGAAATTTTCAAAAGATAGATTTAACTCTCTTTGTACAAAATTTTAGTTGACTTAATTAGCAGACTTGACCAGTAGATCCAAGTCAGTAGAAAATCAAGGGTTTATATAACAATTTGATTGATAATTGATAGTAAGTTTCACAATTTATAATTTACGTAGCCAGATGTAAGTAGATGTAAGCAAATGCAAGCAAATAGAACGAATGAGACACTGAATAGCAACCAGTATATGTATGGACAGAACTAATTACACAACTGATCAATGTGAAGGGCAAGCCATTCAATTTACTAGTATTTAAAAATCAATTTTTCTTATCTGAGAAATATTGAGCTGCTAAAAAAAAGGTTGATTCTCATTTTATGAGAAAATGTATATTACTTCATGTCAGCGTATGTGAATGCATGCTTGCGTAAGTGAAAACATGTCAGCGCATATATTGGAGATAAAATTGTATCACCACTGGTATCAGCAATTCTATTTTATCTCACATAGTTTACAGCATATATATTAAAAGTAAAGCGGGAGAATTTGATGTAGTGTAGTGTAGAGTAGTGTATGATTGCTGTAACATCATACACGATAGTCAAGGTACATAACTGACTGATTTATCTATTTGATTGGTTAGTTGAAAGCTCCCATTGAAATGCATATCGCAAAATCTTTTTATACTCATACGACTGGTAAAATGAACTTGATACTTTCTATTAAAATCTTTAAATGTTTTCTTTCATAATATGACAGTAGTAATCCTCAAGAATTTGATTAGTATTGAAGTATGTATTGCCTCTCAACCTGTAGATAAAAGAGAAAACAAAAACAAGGGTAAAATTCATTTTAATACAGATATTGGAAGAGCTTATGAAATTGAAATTAAAAAAAGTAAAACAATAACCCGTAAAGTATGAAGCTACTAAAAATTAGTACAATCGAATAAATTACACTAGGTTATTATTTGATACAATGAGTGTATGAATTTATTAGCCAATTATATATAATTAGCTTACGTAGCAAATCGGTGTCATAAATTTAATCAAGCATTATCAACAATATCAGTTAATCATAAAAATTCAAGCCATAAACTGTATGTAAAAGGGCATATAATATGTATGTATGTTAGTGATGTGACAGCGTGACTTCCACTTTAATAGATTTGAGTATTCAAAGTCTTTTTCATCAATAACAACTATTATATAAATATGATACCTTTGCATGGAACGGTGAAAAATTTAACAAATACCTCTTGAGAAAAAATGAAGGAGTTAATTCAAAAAAAAAAGAAAATAATATTTACTGAAGCCAATGAACCATATAATCAAGTAACACACTTTGTAATACGTTATTTAAAAATTTAATATTGTTAGATTCAAGATGGCGATAAAACACTCGAGTCTAACGTATATTATAGATTACGTTATTTATGTAAATTAATAACAATGCTGAAATTCCCTCATTGTCCATTGTCCCAGCCTAAATAGGAAATCCGCAACAAAAATAAAATTAATTACCTCAATGAAATGATAACCATGAAGGTCACCCTAACATAATTAGAAATTGTGTGAAAGAAGATAAGAATAATTGAAAACAATCATCAAATATGGCTTCTTTTCAATTAGCTACTAATTCAACTCAAAAAAAACTTGAAAAAAAATATAACCTTGAAAGTTATAGAACAAATCGTCCTAACTTGAAAGATGGTTAGGTAATTTAATAGCTATACAATAAAGGGAAGAATAAGTAATGATGTTGCTAAAACAAATACTAAGTAGAGAGTAGGCTCTTACTAGAATATTTTATACATGATTTCAAAAAACTTAAAACCAAGAAAGTCAATAACCATTCTTTAACATTTGATTGAATCTTGGAGGTGGTGGAAGGTAAACATTTCTTCTGAGGTGAGTGAATTACCTGAACCAATGAAAAGGATCATCGAGAGATATATCAAGGTCAAAGCTGAAGTAATTTACGTAATTAGTAAATGACGGGTGAAAAAGGTTTATTACATTTAACCATAAGAAATTTATATTCACTTAGTAATGGGGTGTCATATTCCAAATAGGGAATTGAAGATCATACATTTATGTATTAATTAATTTCAACAAATGATGAATGTATTATAAAGTGGTATTTAAAATATCTAGAGTTTTCTTAATTTGATATTATATTTAAGTTGTAAGGTAAATGAACAATAAATGAATGAATTTATCAAACCATTACTTTCAAAAAAACATCAATTCTTTATGTTCACTTATTTAGTAAATGAACAAAGATGGGAGGAGTATTAGGGATTTGAAATTACATAAGAGAAAGGAGTATATTTAGTCAAAATCAATAATATATGAGACTTTACAAAACTGTCATGATGAATACATTTTCCATTATTAATAAATAATTTATATTGAAAATTGAAAATTGAGAGGGGGATTTTTGAATTAGATTAGTTAAAATCAATAGTATATGTAAATTCAAATTATTAACACCAGCTGAATTTCTGATTGTTAAAACATCCCATGTTGCCGAATGTGCATTTTCGGTTGAAGCAAAATTGATACACCATCACGAATGAAATTTTAAAAGAGATTCTATTAAGAAGAGTGGGGTTTTACTCATTGTTGAATAGTGTAAATTTCCATGTTAGGGAAGATATTGAAGATGACGAGCATAGTGTATTAGACATCTCCAAGTTGAAGCCTGTCTCAAGATTGGGTGGTATAACTTATGCCAGGGTTACATCAGTGTTTGAATAAAGATTTGTTAAAATAAAATATTTGGAGGTCATTTGATGAATTATTCTTGAAAGTGAAACCAGGCAATTGAGTTTCATGTTATACTCATCTTGTTTAAAGTTTCTCAAATATTCGTAAGTGCCTAAAATTATGGAAGAGTTATTTTCGAAAAGGTTTGTTCAGGAATTAGTTTTTAAAATACTTTCATATTAATAAAATAAACCTACATCAATGTCAAATTTTTATCATTAAACTTTGAAAATACTTAAAATTCATGTTGCTAATACTTGTGTAACATTATTCGGTGACAACTCATTAAAAAAAATAATATGACGAACTTAAATTTATTACAGAAACCAGTATTATGCAGTATATCTAACTATCATATCAATCCATTCAACTGCCAATGTTAATAAGTTTTTTTGATTATTGTTAAAAGCATGCTATTAATTCAATAGATTATGTATTAGGTAATTTAAGAAAAGGTGAGACTCTTTAGAAATTATAAGTGTATAAGAATCAACATCAGTGATAACCTGTTTCTTTAAATAACTCGTCTGTCATAGATCTTGGTTACAAACTTGTCAAAGCAAACGTTTCTTATGATGATTTTATAATGAAATTAATTGAAATTATTATTTATTAAAATCATATATAAAGGGGGGAATATAATAGCAAAATCAATCATATTAATCATATAAAAAGTAGCAGAATCAAAGGGATCAAAAGAAAGAGCAATATAAAAAATTTTAAATTCATAATCAGAAGGGTATAAAAGAGTATAATAATCTCATGGTCAAGAAACAATAGAATAAATCAGTCAATATAAACTTAATAAATCATATATCAATGTATTTTTTCAAGGGTGAAGGGTGAAGGATTTGGGGGAAAGGGTAAAGGGTTTAAAATAGCAAAATCAATCATATTAATCATATAAAAAATAGCAGAAGTAAAGGGTATCAAAAGAAAGAGCAATATAAAAAATTTTAAATTCATAATCAGAAGGGTATAAAAGAGTATAATAATCTCATGGTCAAGAAACAATAAAATAAATTAGTCAATATAAACTTAATAAATCATATATCAATGTATTTTTTCAAGGGTGAAAGGTGAAGGGTTTAGAATAGCAAAATCAATCATATTAATCATATAAAAAGTAGCAGAATCAAAGGGTATCAAAAGAAAGAGAAATATAAAAAATTTTAAATTCATAATCAGAAGGGTATAAAAGAGTATAATAACCTCAGGGTCAAGAAACAATAGAATAAATCAGTCAATATAAACTTAATAAATCATATATCAATGTATTTTTTCAAGGGTGAAGGGTGAAGGGTTTGGGGGAAAGGGTAAAGGGTTTAAAATAGCAAAATCAATCATATTAATCATATAAAAAGTAGCAGAATCAAAGGTATCAAAAGAAAGAGCAATATAAAAAATTTTAGATTCATAATCAGAAGGGTATAAAATTATATAAAAACCTCAGGGTCAAGAAACAATAAAATAAATTAGTCAATATAAACTTAATAAATCATCTTTCAATGTATTTTTTCAAGGGTGAAGGGTGAAGGGTTTGGGGTAAAGGGTAAAGGGTAAAGGGTGAAGGGTTTGGGGAAAGGGTAAATGGTAAAGATAGCAAAAATCAATCATATTAATCATATAAAAAGTAGCAGAAGTAAAGGGTATCAAAAGTAGCAGAAGTAAAGGGTATCAAAAGAAAGAGCAATATAAAATTTTTTAAATTAATAATCAAAATGCATAAAAGAGTATAATAATCTCAGGGTCAAGAAACAATAAAATAAATTAGTCAATACAAACTTAATAAATCATATTTCAATGTATTTTTTCAAGGGTGAAGGGTGAAGGGTTTGGGGGAAAGGGTAAAGGGTTTAAAATAGCAAAATCAATCATATTAATCATATAAAAAGTAGCAGAATCAAAGGGTATCAAAAGAAAGAGAAAAGCAATAATTTTAGATTCATAATCAGAAGGGTATAAAATTATATAAAAACCTCAGGGTCAAGAAACAATAAAATAAATTAGTCAATATAAACTTAATAAATCATCTTTCAATGTATTTTTTCAAGGGTGAAGGGTGAAGGGTTTGGGGTAAAGGGTAAAGGGTAAAGGGTAAAGGATTTGGGGGAAAGGGTAAATGGTAAAAATAGCAAAATCAATCATATATTAATCATATAAAAAGTAGCAGAATCAAAGGGTATCAAAAGAAAGAACATTATAAAAAATTTTAAATTCATAATCAGAGGGTATAAAAGAGTATAAAAACCTCAGGGTCAAGAAACAATAAAATAAATTAGTCAATATAAACTTAATAAATCATATATCAATGTATTTTTTCAAGGGTGAAAGGTGAAGGGTTTAGAATAGCAAAATCAATCATATTAATCATATAAAAAGTAGCAGAATCAAAGGGTATCAAAAGAAAGAGCAATATAAAAAATTTTAAATTAATAATCAGAGGGTATAAAGGGTATTAAAGGGTATTAAAAACTTCACCGAAAAAGTCAATTAAATAAAATAAATTATTCAATATAAATAGTAAATCATATTTCAATGTATTTTAGGAAATGACTTGGTATGGTTGGGCCTGGTCCTGGGCTTGTGGAATGACCTGACGATGGTTAACAAATTTGAGTATTAAATTCATTTAAATAATAATTTTTTAATTGATTTAATCTAAATTTATTAATAAAAGGTTCTTGATTAAATTTACAAATTTCATCATTTTTAAAATTTGTTAAAAATTCATCAAAATTAATAAGTTTCAACTGATCTAAATTTTTAAATTCAAAATTTAAATTATTATTAATTTTTGATTTTAGAATTGATTTGGGAATACGTGGGGGTTCATTAAATTGTGAGTCTGAATCAAAATCAGATTCAGATTCTGATTCAGATTCCTGTTCATCATTATATTCTGAGTTGATGGATAAATTTGGTGATGAAGATAATGAAGGTAAATCTCTATATTCATCTCTGGTGTTGTTGATGATTGAATTTTTATAAAAAGTAAGAATATTTGCCATTTTATTAAATTTAATTTTTTTACCAACATTATTTTTGGTTGGATGTGGGAATTTATGATCTGATGATGTTATACCAAATATTGATAAATCAATATTTGGTTGATTTTCATCATTTAATGAATCAATTGAATTTGAATTAATTGGACATTGATAAAAAAATGATTTAAATGAATCGTCATCAATATCATCAATGATTTGTGATTCTTTTTTATCAACTTTATTTAATAATTGTTTAAATTTATTTATGATTAATGATTTAATTGAATTAATTTGTTTTGAATCAATGAATGATTCAATTGATGATTCAATGGTTGATTCAATGGTTGATTCAATGGTTGATTCAATGGTTGATTCAAATGGTGATAATTCAATTGATGATAATTCATATTCGTTATTATAATCATAATCATTGATTGGTTGTTCAATATCATAATTAATTTGTCCCTCATCATCATTATCCTGATCAATTATTGATTCATTATCAAAATTAATATAAAAATCATCAATATTAATTGAAAATTGTAATGAATTATTTAAAGATGGAGAGTGACATGATGGAGATGAAGATATAGGTAATGATTTATTAAGAATTGGAGATATTAAATTTTTCTTGGTTGATATGTCTTCATGTAAATTAAAATTTGAATTATTAAATTTAAATTTATTATAAACTTCTAAATTATCAACTTTTGGACAGATCATGGTAGAAAAGATGAGTATATTAATAAGTGAATGAATATAATATATTAATGAGTATAATAAGTGAATATAATATATTAATGAGTATAAGTTGATGAATATAATGTATGAAGATGTAAGAATTAATAAATATAATGAATAAAACTGGGAAATATGATATATTTATAATAATGTATTATATATGTAGATGAAGTAAAAGTGATGATGATATTAGTATAATCAGGGTATGGGTATATTATGTGCATAAACTAGTTAATTAGATGCATGAATTAGACAATTAGACAATTAGATACTAGTTTAGTTAATGTAGGTGAAGATTAATATAATAAGGCGGGAACAAATACGATAATAATATATTGCAATATATTGTAATATATTGAAAGAAGTAAATGATTGATGAATGGAGTAATAATATACGACGAGGATAATATAAGATGAGATGAATATGGGATGATGTGCAAGATATGCAAGAGATATGCAAAGATTAACGCAAGTAGAAGAATAATCACACGATGTTTGATGTATTATTATAATATATTATATATGAGTATACTATATGATATGATATGAATAGATAGTAGATAGTAGATAGTAGATTAGCCTGATGATAGATGATAGATGATGATATATGATTATGTATATGATATATGATTATATGATATATGATGAGATGTGATATAGATGTATGAGATGTGAAGGTTAACATGTACATTTGTGGATGTGAAAAATGGAATATGGAATATGGAATATGCACATAATTAAAGGGCGGATTATTCTTAATGCGGATTTGTGTGGTTTGTTCTTTTTGGGATTGTTTTATTACTAAAACAAATGCGAGTATTATTGTATCATATACCACTATATAATATAGTGGTATATAATATAGTGGTATGAGGAGATTACGGAAAGAGGGGATATCTTAGATAGGCCTACAATATACAGAGTACTCAAGAATACAAGAGTATACGAATGTATTATATATTATATATTATATAAGATATAATATAGGGTGTAGTAGTGTGTAGTAGTATATAATTGGTGTACGGAACACGTCGGGATGGAATGGAATGGAGTGGTGTACGGATGGGGAATGCGGACTCGGAACGGAATCCAGACAATATTAATGCATTACGTAATCAACAAGACAAAAGAAATAAAAGAAAAGCCTTGTAATACTGCGTTGATACATCAGGCGTATACTCTACTATTATACTATACTATAATATACTATACTATACTCTATTATATTATATTATATTATATTATAATAGTATATTATATTATATTATATTATAGTATAGTAGTCTAGTAGTCTAGTCTAGTAGTAGTGGAAGGAGTCATCTATGGTGATTGCCTTCTTGACAGTGTAGTGTATAGTACAGTAGAGTGTATTACGGTTAGATACCGATTGGCGTATTGCCAAGTATTGAAACAAGGCACTTGAATATAGTATAGTATAGTATAATATAATAGTATGTAATAGTGTATGTGCTTGAGATGTACGGATTCCCCTGTGGAAGAGTCTAGATCTTCTATCTTCTGCAACAACACATTCAATTAGCAATTACACAACAAGAACAACAAGAACAACAAGAACAACCATATATATATACCACTATCTACCACTATCTACTACTACATCCAATATATATCTACTACATCCATCACATCCATAGCATAGTTCATAGTATAGCTCATAGTATAGTATATCATAGTATAGTATATCCATTTATCCCATACCGCGTTTACCATATTTAACCGCCCTTAACACATATAAATAAATATAAATATAAATATACCCACGTCCCGCTGTTTCCACTACCCCTGATATTCAATTGATATATATACTATAATATACCATCATATACCATCATATAATATAATATAATATATCACATCATATCACATCATATATCATATCATATCACATCATATCATATCATATAATACACTCGTCATTCTCATTGCTCATTGATCTGATCTGATCTACTAATACACACACACACACACACACACACATTTATTCATGACCTTTACAAAAGAATCAATTGCTCCTTCAACTGATTCCCATCTGCCCTTCTTTGTCAACTTACCCCCCTATGATTCAAAACCAATTGATCAATTGATTTCCTACTTTAAATTTTGGAAAATTTTTATTAAATCTTTAATTTATTATTTTAAAGAAGTGGCTCTTACCAAAGAATTTGAATCAAATTTAAATTATCAATTAATTAATTCGGTTCAATTCCCCGGGTTTAAAAATTTACCCGTAAAATATACTCAATTAATTGATCAACATCAACAACAATATCTTATTCAACAACCTCAATCTCAACTCCAACCCCAACCCCAACCTCAATCAGACAGTCCCAATACAACTCCAAAAAATGAATTGAAAAAAACTTTATCCAATTCAAGTGTTTCAAGTTTATCTTATCAATCGGTTGATTTAAATAATGGTAACAAGACTCCTCCTCTTGATTCAAAACGTCCTACTTTATTTAAAACAAAATCAAATCAATCTTTCTTAAAAGGTCATTCTTTAACTCATTCTTTATCAAATATAAGTAGTCATTCTCTTAATATAAATCCAAGTCATATTCCTCATCCTCATACCCATACAAATACCACAACTACCACCACTCCACCCAAGGATACTCCCCCCAATCACAAGAAAAATCTTTCAATCAATAATATTCATAAACTTCATCATCAATCAACCAATCAATCATTATCCTCATCATTACCCTCATCGCCCAATCATCTGAATTTCCCATCTCAATTAAACCTCAATCAATCAATAGTCCCTCCCTCGTCTTCTCATCATAATGATATTCATGTCCCCAATAATTTTTTCCCCGAAGATTCAATATTTAATAGTTTGGCACCATCATTAATTAATCATCATTATCAATTATATCATGCACAATCAAAATTTTATCGTGAATTAATTCATAAATTAATTCCAAGATTGGAAAATTTATTAAAAAATTTATCCATTAAAATTAAAGAAATTAAATCAACTTTAAAGAATGATTCATTTGCCAATGATCATTTAATTAAAGAAATTAGTAAAACGGGTAAAGTCCTCAGTAATTATATTTATTCAATAGAACATTATAATCGTGATAAACCTGTTCTCAAGAAAAAAATCATTGATGATGAACCCATTGATGAAGATGAAGGTGTAATGGATGATCCATTCTTATGTAAATTACAAGTTGATTATCAAATGAAAAATCAATTATTAAGAGAAAATTATATGTTTGCCAGTTATGTTAATTTACAAAATATAAGTAAAGATTTATTAAATTATGTTATAAAAGAATTAAATTTAATTATTGATAAATTAACAAAATTAATTAATCAGGAATCTATTTATTCAAATTTATCTAATGATCATCAGATTATTAATTTATTAAGTATTTTGAAAAAAACCGTCCCCAACAATTCATCAAATTATCTTTGGGAATATTTTATTTCAAATAATATTAATTTTATAAATATTTATAAATCAACCAAAGTTCAACCTCATAAAGAAATTAGAAATTTTAATTATATTAATTTACCTTATGCAAATTCAATTCATAATAAATGTCTTAGATTTGGTATAATTTATAAAAAACTGAAAATTTTAAAAAATTATAATTCTTTTTATTATGTGTTGACTTGTAATTACCTTCATGAATTTAAACTAGAGAGGGAGACAACGACCCAGGGACAAGAAAAGGAGAAGGGACAACTGACCCCCACCGATGAAATAAACAGTCCTGGAATTGGAATTGATTTAAAAAAATTTAAAAAGGATAAAATTGGAGGATTTATTGGACATGATGATATACCAATAAAATCATATAATTTAAATGATTATTCAATTAAAATTAAAGATGAAAAATCTTTTAAATTTATTTTAATTAAAAATAGTAATAAATCTCATAAATTTACATTTAAATGTATTAATGAAATTGATTTTGAAAATTGGTTTAAAGATTTATTTGAATTATTAAAATTTAATAATCATCATTTAGATAGATTTAAATTTGTTGAACAAAAAGTTAATTTAAGAGAGGGTGAAATTTTAGAAAAAAAGAAGAAAAAATTAGATGAACATAAAAAAATTGATAAATCAACCGAATTAAGAATTAATTTAAATAATTTATTACCCAAACAATCGCAAAACCAAACCGGTCAATCAAGAGATCAAGATGAAAGTTTATCAGGGATTTTCACCCCCAATATTAATACTCCAAATGAATCAATTTCAAATAAAGGTGAAAATCCATTTGAGAAAAATTTTGTTAATTTACCTCAGAATGGGTCACCAATTACGGTATCACCTCCAACTATGTCTCCACCAATAAACAATGATAAATTTAAAAAATTATCAATATCAACCGGTGAATCGGGAACGGGATCGGGATCGGGTCCAAATAGTAATTTATCAATTCAACCACCAACTTTAATTACAACTTCACCAACTGGTACACAAGGATCAATTGATTTACCTCATCAAGTTGAACATGAAAATTATTTAAAATTACAACAAGAAGCATTAAGTCAACAACAAGAAATACTTAATTTACAGCAACAGAGTCAACAAAGTCAATCAAACGACTTTTTCAATCAACAACCAGGTGGATCAAATTTTTCAAGAAGTTCATCAAATGATTCAATTAATTCAATGATTCATCAATCTTCATCAAATATTCAAAAATTAATTAATTCAAATCGTGAAATTTTAAATTTAATGCCAAGACAAGGGGGTGGTAATGGAACTGGAAGTGGAAGTGGTAGTGATTTAAATATAAAGGGGAATACCAATATTAATGAGGCGAGTGGGAATGCGAATGGTAGAGATAATTTAATTAAACATAGTAATCAACCAATTTTATTTCAATTAAATGATCAAGATCATGATCATGGATTAATTGATCTGAATAATTCATCAAGAAGTAATTCAATTAATTGAATCATTCGATAGCGATAGCTTCGAATGATGAGAATCGTACAACCAGAATCATTCGATAGCGATAGCTTCGAATGATGATAATCGTCATGATTATAATAATCAGAATCATAACAACCAGAATCATTCGATTGCGATAGCTTCGAAAATCACAATGACAAGAATCATAACAATTAAAAAAACCAGAATCGCTTCGAATGATGATAATCGTCATAATTATAACAACCAAAATCATTCAATAGCGATTGCTTCGAATGATGATAATAGTCATAATGTCAATAATCAGAATCATTCGATAGTGTTAGTCATAATGTCAATAAGCAGAATCATTCGATAGTGTTAACTTCGAATGATGATAATCGTCATAATGATAATAATCAGAATCATAATGATAATATTTATCATTTAAAGTAAAAGAATCACTCGAAGAAGATATAAGAAATATGGATTGATTCAATCATTTAATTATCATGATATAAACAGTATAAATAAATAATTTTTATAAATTTAAAACCAAAAATAAATTATATTATATTCATTAATGAAATTAATAGATGTAGAATTGTAAAATTGTTAATTAAATAATCATGTTCAAGTTATTGTAAATTAATTAAATGATCATGGGTTTATTTAACTTATTATACCTATATATATGTGACAAAATATTTATTAAAAATAATTTAATCGTAAAATAATGTAAAATAATTTCCATTTCTCAGTAACCTTACAATACAAAAATTATTTGTATTAGCATTACTTAATACCATTTATATTATCAGCATTAGTTGAAATACTACCCCGGGGGAATTTGAAAACCAGTTCATTTAATTATTAAAGTTTGTCCATGTTTTAAGTGTTTATACGTTATATTTTAAAAATTTTAACTAAACTAAAACGTATTTTATATAAAAAAACTAAACCTAAACCCAAAATTAAACCTAAGTAATACATTATATAACTCAAAATTTAATGATATTCGTAGTATGGTGAATTTTGTATAGGATAATTCATGAACAAAGGTAATCATGAATAAAATAAATTATTGTTAATTGATTAAATTTTAACTCAATATTTCATGATTGTATAAATTATTTCAAAACTAATTATAAAAATAATCATTTTCATAAATTTATAATGTAATTATTGACTGTTGAAATCATGACTGTTGAAATTTTAGAAATGTTATTGTAATTCATAATAAAATTAAATTTCAATGATAATTAAATAATTGATTAAAGATGATTATGAAATTGAACTAATCATCGTGAATTAAATTAATTACAATTTTTTTAGATATAATTAATTTACATAAATATTTATCTCTTGAATTATATTTTTACAATAGCTTCATACTGTTGTATCAATGAGCATTGACATATCGATAACATAATGGTTAAAATCTAATTTAATCTTACACATATTTGTATAAATCAATCTAATATAACCTTACAAATATTTGTATAAATCATACTTTTTATAATTGAGAGACTCTTTTTTCTTTTCAATTGGGCGAGAAATATTTGATATCTTCACTTGAAAGATTGTCAACACCACGAATTATTAATGTGTCTGGCCTTAATGTTTCAGTCATGTTGGTTGTTAATTCAGATGAATAAATTCATTAATTTATTATACTGTATCGCTCGATAACATAATTTAAAGTAATCACCATGGAAATAATGTCATCAATTTATTAAGATTAAATTACGTTTGTGAATATTAAGAAAATTTGTCAATAATTTTAAATTTATTTTAATCAATGAATGTAATAAAAAGTGACTTTTTAATCACTCAATGACTTACATATGTGATAACTAATCAAGAGTTATTTTGAAAAGTTATATTTGTTAACAGAAATTTCTTATAAACTTTTAAATATAAATTAATTTTATATAACTTTATTCGAAATTATACTATTTAAAATTTAACCAATCAGTTATTTGTGAATATTTAAACGTTCACTAAAAATTCAATAATATCTTTGACAATGATTGGAAAAACTATTATTATGATTATGTTGTTATAAAACCATAAGTAAAATTTAATAAAGAAAGGAATATATTGAGAATTGTTTTAATTTTAACATTTTTATGAATTAGCTGAATTTGAATGTTAGTCTTAATAAATTTGAAAAGTCATCAATTTTAGTATAATTTAAATACGATGATTATCTTGAATTTTGGGTTTGATAAAGTTAAGTATCAGGTGGATTGTTACATTTTAAATTAAATTCTTTTAATGCTAAAACAAATTACTACAAGAATCAAATTGTTAATCGTAAATTGACTCCCATATTAGTAAACCTAAAAGTGTATTTCGATCAAGATTGAAAAAAAGTTTGAATTCTTAACTTTATTTGATTAAAACTTGAATGAATATAAAATTTATCATACATAAATTCGAAAAAACTTTTTCATTACTTTATTTAAAGAATCAAGTTATTCAGGTTATGAATTCTTTATGATTTTTTTTTGAATAAATAGAAACATTAGTGAGTGATCAATCTTAATTTAATCAAACAAAATTCAATAAAGTAATATTTGGTTCTCATATACCTAATTTAAACCTTTTGTTATTTCAATTGGTAAAATCTCATTAATTTCATCTTTTTAGAATTACCTTATCTATGAAAAAAGTTATGCAGTATAAATAATTCTTTGAAGTCACTTTCAAGGATTGATATGACATTTTTGAAACTGTTTTACCTTGCGTGCATAGTTTATGGAAAAATTCTTTATTACCTCCTCTTGACGGAGAAAATTTACAAATCAACAGATATAAATAAATAAAATGAATTACACTACTAAAGACGTTTCTGAGTTATCTCAAACTTCAATTGATTAGCCTAATAGTTTTAAGAATAACTATAGGCCAATGAAAAACTGATTGTATTACTGATAAGACTTGATTCGAATGTTTTCAAATCACTATTGTTCATTCATTTACGAATTAAGAATCCTTTAGTTTAATATACATATCAATAGAATAACAATAAAGCGGATAATTTTGGAATGAAAAAAAAAAAAAGATCCCAAAAGTATTTGTAAGATTTACTTAAAATGATTAAATGATTGTACCTGAAATATTATCTTTCGCTTATGATTGATGTAATTTCAGGTCATTTAATGAAAATCACATAAAGTGATATGCTAAGCCTTGGGATTAGAATCTTCATTTAATCAAGTTACAATTGAACATCAATCCAGGTGAAGGTTGATCACCACTTCAACTTAAAATTCAGTATACGAAAAATCAATTTCAAATCTAATTATCCGGTATAATTATATCTCATTCAAATAAGAACAACACGAATCTATATATAATAAACACAACAGAGTAAAAGCACGGGCAACGCGAGTTGAATTCCGTGAACATACTACGAGGTATTTTACCTTAACATATACTTGTATATGATAATTATAAAAATTATAATGAAATCATCACTATATAAAATAAAAATTCGTATGTTTTACGAACTTTTTTTTATTTTAATTTTTTTTTTTTTTTTTAATTTTAATTTTAATTTTTTTTTATTTTAATATTGGCCTTTTTGCTTGATTGATTTATCCATAACCATAAAAAATTGATTTCATTCGTAGTTGTTCACGTCAATGTAAGTACGTTACACCCTCTTGCTATGGTTATGATAGTTAACATTGTATCTTTATCTACTTGTTTTTGTTCATTGGTATATACATTTGTATGAATAGGTGTCAATAAGATACGAATATTGACATAGCTTTAGCGGGCGGTATTTGAATTTTCTCGTATTTTATCACGTTTTTGTTAACAAAAAAATATGAAAAGGTTCATTTAATTTACGAGAATATCATAAACTTATAAATTTGTAACATGAGTTAATTGACTTATCTATCTGATGAGAAGTCTTATATAAATACTAAGGGGTATTCTTTGATTATGTGATATATTTTGAAGTATCTTTATTGATTTTCATATAATATAGTGATATACCCAATTAGTACCCTATCTTGATAATATGGGATTACCTCAACTTTATAATTATAAATACGATAAAATAATACCCACCATCAATACGTCAAATAATAATATATCATTATATAACGATGATACAAATAATAATCATTCATTCAATCTAATGGGATGTAAACAATGTTATAATCAATATCAAAAAATTTCAGTATCATCAACATTGATTTTTAAAAATACAAAATTACTCAATACTAAAATTGAAGTTAATGATAAAGCTGATTTAATTAATAATTTCAAAATATGTCCATTGGTTTGTGAATCATGTAATAATAATCTTGGTTTTAAAATAATGGAATATATCGATGATTATGAAACTGATGACAGTGATATTGATGAAATTTCATCAACTGATGAATTATGTGATTTTAAAAAAAATTTAAAAATTATTCAAAGGCAAACGAATGAAAGATTGTTGAATTTAAAATCTCATACACTTATTTCAAATATATTAACATCTTCTTTATATCAAAAACCAAAAATCTTGCAATTGAATTCTTACCCTCATTCTCAATGTAATGATATTAATGAAAATTTAATCGGTAAAACGTTCTTGAATGTATCTCAAATATCCTTGATTAACTAAAATTTTACTGAATCATGAGTTTCTTTTGATTTATTGAATCCTCAATAAATCCTCCGTTAATTGCATCAATTCCAGAGTTTTAACTCATCAAACTTAAGATTCATCTGTGATTATGAACATGTATTTATTAGCTACATCATTTCCTAGTCAGGAAAGAGTCATGTCTTGTAACCACAATGATGACTTTTCAACTCAAAGGTTGTCCTGTTTATGATATTCTATGATTGTATGATTCTCAAGTACTTAATATATCATCTTAACAAAATTAAAATTGAATTTTGTTAACATACAAATTTATGTATAAGATATCAATTCCATGGTACTTGATCGTTTTAATGCTTGATCTTCATCTTCGTATTCATTTCGAAGTCGGATATATTGTTTTGACTAGATCATCTAACGCAAATTCATTAGAATTAATAAGTTGTTCTCAATTACATTCATTTGTGTATAGAGTCGAATCAGGAAAGAAACCAACTTTTTCATGATTCAGATGTTGTTTTGTTCTTACACATAATTCGATTATAACATAATCAAGAAAAGAACACCAAACTGTCTAAAATCATATGAAAGTAAAGTGAATTCATGCAAGTCAATGTAAATTGAGTCAAACCTCTTTCACGTGATGTACGGAAAAAGTTAAATGACAAAGATTTTTTTGCTATAGATATCTTTTTCGTGATCAAATATTAATTTGTCACTTGTATAATTCTTGTATCAGTATTCTAATATATATACGTCATACAAGACTACGGCTTATTCAGAACTATTATTCACTCTTTCAAAATAATCAGGAAGTTTGGTTGTTTTGTATGCTAAAGTTTCAGTTTCGCACCAAATAATTTATGCTTAAAAAAAGTAATTTATAAGTGACTGCAAAAGTGCACTCTTTTTAAAGAACACTAAGTAATTCAAAACACACAGTTAATAAAAAAAAATGGAGGCAGGACCATCTAAGAGGCAAGCTGTCGACGAATCGGTGTCATCGGAATTCAAACCCAAAAGACGTCAGAGAGATAAACCGTCTGCAGCAGAAAAAGAAAACCCCCTTGAAGCAAACTTTCAGTCTGCAACACAAGAGAACAAAGGGAAATCAATTGAATACTCTGTTGGACGTAGAAAAGACATCGGATCAACTTCAATCACTTCATCAACAAATCAACCAGTTCAAGAAGAAACCCCGGAAGAACAAACAAGTCGGCTTCAAATACTTTTAAGATACATCAAAGCTAATAAAGAAGTGAAAGATTTGATCGCTACAGATAAACCTTATAAAGAATCCGAAAATAATCCATCTGGTGACAAAGTCACACCACGTGAGAATCAGCTACTTAGTGATGAGGATGTTGACAACGTTGCCGGCAATTATTGTGGTAAATTCAACAACAAATCAGGTCTTATTGTTCCAATTGATGGGACCACACGATTCTCGCCCAAAGATTTAAAGTCGATTAAAAAGTGGATGAAAAATAGTAAAGGCTCTTTTCAAGATGGTTTAAAAATGGGTTACAAGATTCTTAGTTCACTTCCCCTAATAAAAGAGCATCCAAGTCAGTTTGAAGAAGTTCAACCTGCAAAAGGTACTGAAAATAAACAAACAAATAATATGAAGGATATAATCTTTGTGTGCACAGACTCGCTGGATTCATACGTGAAGGCACGCTTTGATAAATTGAATGAAGGACTTGAGAAATACATTGATGATTTGGAAAAAGACGAATGTGAGGAGAAGTACGAAGACATTTGGCAATATTGCTTCGATGATCATTGGACACACACTTGTCCTGGTTCCGAAGAGGCTTGCAGAACATTGTTCGAACAATTTATTTCTAAGCCAGTGATGAAAATAATGGACAATTTTGGGGTTTTACGTGGTGCAACGAAGGTCCGAGAACAAAGTGACTACCCAATGTATCTCGACCTTCTGTTTGATGTTCTTGATAATGGTAAACGTAGGCGAATTTTTTTCATTGAAATGAAAAACGCTACTTTATCAGATTACATCAAAGATGGAAAAATTGATACGGAAAACGAAAATATGCATTCAATTTTAAAGCAGGTTCTCGCATATTTACTAGATTGTGGCCTCGACTGTTGTATGCTAAGTAATTTTACCACCACCATATTATTGAGGCTTACTGCAAATGGGCGTGACTTAAAAGTGCCATTTGAAGGAGAAAATGTGCCTGTAACAACCGTGCATTTTGAAACTAAAATAATGAACCTCGCTGAAGAAGAGTTTCCCGTTCAAGGTGTATTCATGGCTATGCTATATTACATGTCCAACCTTAGTTCGAAGGAAAAAGAAGATATGGAAAAGGTTGTCAAAGAAGTGAGTGAAAGTGTGAACAAGGACGACGAAGATAACGAAAGAGCTGAATTCGATGAAGATAGTATCAAAAACCACGAAGCATCTCATCCCTCTGTACTGTCTGATAAATTAACACATGAAATCGAAAAAAACATCGATGAATGGAAGGATATGGAAACCTTACAAGGTAGTGACTTTATGACTCAAGTGTTTGCAACAAAGTTTGGTATTATTTCTCTGTATTTTCCTGAAATGAAAGAAAGAGTGAATGAGGACTTGAGTCCCGACGACAAAGTAGTGTTGAAGATATACGATAGACACAAAGTTGGGTTACATTGCCCAACGGATCGAATGGATGGGTTTGAATACGAAACTGAAAATGAATTTGCAAATCGAATGCTTGGACGATTTTTCACTGAAGTTGAATGTAATGAACGTATCAAAATGCATAACAGTGAAAATCCTAATCACAAGATCAATATTCCTAAGATTTATGATTATGGTAGATTCTATTTGCGTGTGAGAAATAAACATAAATTTAGAGGGTTTTACATGCTACAGTCATTTGCTGCTGATGATCCAAATTCAATAACACCACAGACCATCAAGGATGGCTGTGAACAGTTAAGACTTTTGAACAATTTAGGCATTCATCATAATGATTTAGTAAAAAGAAACTTTATGGTCCAAGATGACCGAGT
>JANIJN010000049.1:0-106700 GCA_030557975.1 Soucietia sequanensis
TCTTCAACATACGTATTTTCGTTCAAAATTAAAAACTTGAAAAAAGTTAAAAAATCAGTAATAAAAATCCCACAACAGCAGTTCGGTAAATTTCTCGCTGTATCCAGTATTGATCAATTCTCTGAAACTTTCTCATCATTTCTCTATTCTTTGTTCATGTGTTGGATTATTATTTTGTCATAAATTGATATGATTTGAAATATATGCCAAAATCCAAAAACATAATGAAAATTTGAAAAAAAAAAATTGACCTTTATGACACGAATAGGCCAAATACAACTCTCTGATATGACATCGTGACTTTTAATGAATGACCACTGGTATTCTCAACAGAAACTGACAAAAAGAGTATTGCTGCATATAGCTGAGCAAAAAGTGAACCAACTTGAGACTTGACCTTTTCTCACTAGCTATCGAGCCTGACTGGGACGACTACTGAACATATGAGACAAGCTATCGAGTCTAACTGGAACCTCTACTGAGTATATAAGAGGGAAGTAGAATAAACATCATTATCTGATATATTGATTTAATGGAGACGACTAAGAAAGAAGGGAAATCAATTTTATATCAGAATATTTATCGCTCACTTTTAAATCAGTGTCACCCCTGCATATACCGTATAATTGGCAGCCTTATTTACAACTATCTATAAAGCATCTTATACACCCTTCATGCTATGCGAAATGCCAAGTAGTACGTGTAGTTTGCTTTCGGTGAAATAAAAAATAAGACAATGTAAGGAAAAGTAGTGGTGTTTAGTAAATCGTGAATAACAAAAGCTAGGTAAATTGTCATATTTTGACAGTGATTGACAAAATTAGAGAAAAACATGAAAAATCATACCCTGCAAATGATAAGGGTAAGCGTACTTCGAAATAAATTATATAAACTTAATACAAACTAAAGAGAAACGATGAAAAATGTGATTAATAGTAAATCAACAAGCTATTCATTGATTATTGGCCAACTAGACTGACGACTTAAAACCGAAAAAGCAGAAATAGAGTAAAGAAATAGGAAGAGAATATATATAACGAGTGAATTCAAGGAAGATCATAACGAACATAACCATTTTTCAAAACAAAACCAAAACAATCAAAACAATCAAAAAAGTAAAAGTCAACTTATCTACTAAACATTGTTTAATTGACTACCTTTTAGTTTTCAAGTTAAACATATAGCTTCTATATTTGCTACCAACAATCTAGAGAGGTCTTATACTGTTGCATTTTTTCCAATAGTTCAAAATTTTTTGATCAATAATTTGTAGACCAAAAAATATCCTGTTGGCTGGGGATCCACAGTGTTAGCCTTTCTTACCACGAGTATGATCTAAACCCCAGTACTTTTTTACTTTCATGGTCCTAAATTACGTGCAAGATCTAAGTATGCAAATTAAAGAACAATTTAATTGATCGACGAGCAGTATTAGGATAAATAAAAGGGCCACATTAGAACCGTAACTTGGTAAAAAAAAAAAATTGATCATTACTCATTTCTTTAGTAATGAAGTTAGTTAAAAAACTTTTATATGCTTTTTAATTTTATTACACCAATATTCGAATTTTGATTACATTAAACATTCGAATATTGTTGCGTTTAATCCTGCTTTTGTCGTAGCTGATTTGGCACAGGAAATAATTGAAGCAAACCGTGAGCAATTATAAAGTGCTTTTGAAATTCTAGAAGCTGAGGAATCAGTGAATTACATTCTGAAAATAATCGATAACCTTACTTGGAAAGATAACAATAATATTATTAACTATGACGGTTCAAAAACTTCTTGGTAACTTTACCTTGCTGGCTCACTGCTTGCATAGAATCAAACAGATGTTAGATATTCAATAGATCTATAGTAATTTATTTGTAAGAAATACTCATATAAAGAAAAAACAAATTCGGCAAAGATATCTAATATCGCTACAGAAAGTTATTAATATAGAAAGTTTAAGCTGATAAGCATAGTTGGATTGAACGCATTAAGGATGTAGTCGCGAGAGGCACTTGAAAATTTGTAGTATTGAGCATAGGATCAAAGATTGACTTGAATTATTCGAGAGGTTATTTCAATGACAGATTAAGAGTACAATTGATCGAAAGTAAGCATGGCATTCTACACATTCCCACGCTTTGAAACTTCATAAGCCGTATGAAAATTTTGGGACTATACAACATTTCGACCAGTCTATACAAGAGCACGTTAAATTTATTAATTATCTTAATCTACTATTTCTCTATATGTGTGACAAACTTGATGCCTTTTGTTTCTGATTCATCAATAAAGTGAGCATCGTCTGGTGCTCTTCTAGGTGTATCACAGGAGAGAAATATGGCTTCACCATTCACTTTGACCCTATGAACGGTGTTTTTATAAAACGTCACCATCATACCTGGTTTCATTAATCTGGAATCGGAAACTTTACGATTTTCATCTTCAATGAAGAATTCAGCTGATCCTTTTAATAAAAACAAGATCTCGTCACAGGACTTATGATAATGCAGCGGTAAATCATCATATAATCGGAAAACACGAGTGCTACAGTCAGGCAGATCACTTAAGTAGCAGTCTACAAAAAGACTATCAGCTTTCTCCGGAAACTTGGAAATGATTGAATCGATATCGACAAATTGAAAGCTTTGTTCCATGATGTGCAATTGCTATATGAAAATTGGCTGTTTTTTGTTATTATTCAAGATATTCAATGCTATATTCTTGCTTGAATCTATAGTGGGGTATATTTTTTGAGAATTGATTAAAATACTCAAATTCTGGGGTACTGTCACATTTATCTGATGTATTTTTGCGCTTCTTGCGTAGCAAAAGAAAAAATATAAAAAAAAAACTAAAACTAAAACTTACATTAAAGTACTTAGTCAATACTAAATTTGATAAAACTATATAAAGATGTGTAAAATCTAGTCGGATCCCCCAATACCTGCAATGTAAGCCAATGACCAAGTTCTGGACATACCATTATCGATAAGTCTATCATCCCAGTCGTTTCTAGCGAACCATTTCCAGGATTTTTTTGGATCGAATAAAGCAAGATTCAACATTAATATTCCTTTCCATCCATCAGGAATTTGATCAACTATTCTGGCCAATTTTTGGTCCCACTCTTCGGAAACGAATTTTTCATTTCTGATGTATGACGAGACTGGAGTTATTGGAATCATATGAATACCGTGAATCCATTCGTCAGCAATGGTACCTCTTCCGAAGTAAGTTGCAAAATCAACCTTGTTTTCAAATGTAATACCTGCAACTTTATTTTTGATAAATCTTTTTGGCTGGATTTTATTATCATCGGAAAATAACATATACATATTCATCGATCTTTTCATAATTGCCAACATCAAGTTTGATCTTGCTTCCATGTCTTTATCCCCGATGACTTGTGCAAAAAGTTTTACCCCATACGCAAAATGGTAGTCCTCAGAAGATGATTCTTCATCTTTACCATCACCACTTGCAAATATTCCATGAGCAAATGAATGTCCATGAAACCAATCAAATGCTCTTGATTGAGGGAAAAATTTGTCATCAGTCGATGGGTTAGCAATGTCTCTTAATAATGTAGTGACATACTCAGATACTGCGTTATTATTTTCTTGTAGCCACTTGCCATCTCCGAATGATTTATCAACTTTACAAATCAATGCAATTGCATGAACATGGTATCCATAATGGAAATGATGATCATTATAGTTAGAATTACCAAAATCAGCACCTGGTTCTGCCGACGATATAAGTCCTTTCCAAGCTTTATCATATACTAATGGGTATTTTTGTTTATTATGAGCAAATATTTCAACTGCTTTTTTCACTTGAGATAATACTTTTGAAGTCAAATCATCATCATTTAATATGAAATGTGTGACATATGCGATATAAGCGAATTTATCAAGAATCTTACCGGAAGTATACATGGAGTCAATATTAGCCATGCCTAATATATCTTGATTCACTTCTTTTTCAGCGGCTTGTCTAATTATTTCTTTTGCACTTTTTGAATAGTTAGTAGACCCATTAAATGATGATAAAGATGACCATGGTTCAAATCCTATATCAAGTGGTAAGTTGGGTTCTTCCATTACTAATTGATCTGTTATGTAAGCTTTCATGACTCCTTTTGTAGTTGAATCGAGTTTCAAACCAGAGTCCTTCTTCCTAATATCACTCACTAAAACTTCTTGATGATGAGGTAAGCACCACACAATACCGGTGCCATTTGAAGATGAACCTTCGTTTTCATAAACAAATTTATACTGACCCTTTTCACCTTTGACTGAACCTTGAAGGTGTGCTGCAACAGGATAAATTCCCGCTGACTCGTCATAATGTTTTGATTCTTCTCTTGCCAACTGTATCTTGACAGAGCCCGAAGGTTGAGAGTCACCAATAATATGATTAGGATCCTTTAAACTAAGAGTTATATCTCCGTCAACATATAAGGACCATACTACTTGATTGAATAAAACGACTTTGTATTTGGTTATGTTATTTCCTACAGTACCTGCTATTTTGAACTGTTGAACACCAACTTGAGACGCAATGACAGGCTTGATTTTTTTATAAATGGCAGTAATGAAACCCATTCCATGAACAAGTGGTAATGTTACGTTTTGATTACCAGTCAACGATAACTTGGCAACTACTGACAATTTTTGATGATTTTCCAAATTCAAGTTTGTATTAGATTCATTGAAGTTTTCACCAGAAAACACAAATGACTTGATTTTGGGAGGATTGAAATAGAATTGAGCTGGATCAGCATCTGGTTCAGGCCCAAAAACTCTTTGAGCAGCATCAGTATGATTGATGGCAAATCCAACATCTTGTCCAGGGTCTTTTGAAAACCAAAGTGAGTATGGTAAAGTCCAAACAGGAAATGTTTGGTCCTCTAAAGTCAAGTTATTATAAAAATTATTTGTTTGAATTGGTTGATCATTGGACCCGTAATTACAACCTTGGGGAAGTTGATTATGTTGCGTGCGCTTAAACATTGATGGTGGTTCATCGGTTGATATTGGCTTGGAGAATATGTCATCTTTTGATGAATAGGATGATGACTTTGACTTACCGGACTTGGTATCGTTAGCTACAGAGTCATTTGAAGCACTTTTTGAGTCGTCTTTGGCTTTTTGTTCTTTATGTTCCTTGAGTGAGTTATCAATTTTCTTGAGAGCATTCTTCAAGTCTGAAAACCCCATTTTGATATACAATTTCAGAAAATATTATAACTATGACAAAGGTATTAATTGTCATTAAAAAGAAAAACTTCAAATTGTAAATTTCAACTGATTAAAATGTGAGTGTACTTCCTTCACATTAATATTTGATTGGTTTTATCGAGTATATTTTTGTGTTGTTTGCGTGTTCATACTGGATGAAATTCACTTTAGTAAACAAATAGATTAGTCGAAATTACATGCACAAAATATTTTGAAGATTATGATATCATCTACAGCTAAGAAACTTGCTTTACTGCAAGTCACTAGGATATGGCTGCTCATTTCTCAACATCAAAAGATATAAATATGTGAAAGTCTTTTTAGCCATAATATTCACTATTTATCGGAATTTATACGGTGCATAGCGGAATTGCTGACTGAATTGGTTAGCGGCTTTTGAATTTATTCCGCCATTTAATATATGAAAGTATATATATATATATAGACTGAGAGAGAATCTAACACTGTCAATTGGATATTCTTCAAAGACACTAGAGTAATGAAATTGACTTTAGCAAAACTTTTAGTTTTCTTTCTGTTAGCGAGTCATCTCGCAGCAGAGGAGCTTTATCTTGATTCGGATGACTCTGTATACTTTCGTACTGATAATAATTATGAAGGTGATGTAAAGAAAGGACCAAATTTGAAGGATATGTGGGATGACTTATGGCCCTTCCAAGGTATAAGTACATTTGCTCACTTAGATCACCACAAATGTTTAGTCGACAGCGAGGTAAAATATGATATAGCACTTATTGGAGTACCATTTGATACTGCTACATCTTATAGACCTGGTGCTAGATTCGGTCCACGAGCTATCCGTGCAGCTTCCCAAAGACAGACATCATTGAGAGGTTATAATCAAAGAGCTGATTTCAATCCATATAAGTCTTGGGCTAAAGTAGTCGACTGTGGAGATATTCCCGTTACCCCTATGGATAATTCATTGGCTTTCAAGCAAATGACAAAAGCATTTGAAGAGTTATTATTAAGACGTGAAGCAAATCACACTACTAAGAGTCCACCAAAATACGTTGCATTAGGTGGAGATCATTCAGTCTTACTACCACATTTAAGAGCATTGAAAGAAGTTTATGGTCCACTTAATGTAATTCACTTTGACGCTCATTTGGATACATGGGGCCCCAATAAATATCCATCTTTTTGGCATTCTGAACAAAGTGAAACGAATCATGGATCAATGTTATGGATAGCTAATAAAGAAAATCTTACGACCAAGAATAATATTCATGCTGGTTTAAGAACGAAACTTTCTGGTATTGAAGACTATCTTGATGATGATGCCCAAGACTTTACCAGAATATACGCTGATGATATTTGGTTAAAAGGACCAAAGTATGTCATTAACAAAATATTAGAAAGAATACCAAAGGATACACCTACGTATTTATCCATAGATATTGATGTCTTAGATCCAGGATTTGGTAGTGGTACTGGAACCCAAGAAGCAGGTGGGTGGTTACCAAGAGAATTAATACATGTTTTAAGAAGTATTGAAAGTTTGAATATCGTTGGTGCTGATATAGTTGAAGTTTCACCTGCTTATGATAATGCTGAAATCACATCAACTAATGGAGCTCAAGTTGCATTTGAAATAATAACCTCCATGGCTAAAAGAGGAATTGTCGAAACTGAAATAAATGATTCTCCTAATGAATTAATTGAAATAAAAGATTCTAACGATAAGCATGATGTGTCAGAAAGTAGATTAGAGGAATTAGCTAGTATTTTAGACTCAAAGTTACAAGAAGTAGATGAATTGAAAGAAAAATTGTTGCTTGAGATTGAGTCAGTGAAAAATTTACAAACAAAGAATTAGTTTCCTGTTCTAGTATATATAAAGCTACGCGTAGGAAAATATATAAATCTACATATCATGTATTCCATATAATGATGAGTTTTGAAAAGATGTAACCTGTTTTTCTTTGAATATATTAAGGGATATTTAAGCAAGTATATATCATAAATGATTCTATTTAATAACTGCTGTATGAATTTTAAGAATAAAAAAAAGATAAAGTAAAATAACAGTGAAGAATGAACAAATAATATGTCATTTATATCAAAAGTAAACACAATAGAATTAAAAATACGATACATGTCAATTATACTGAAATTAATGAACGCATTATTGTAAAATGTTTGAATTATTGAGTATTAAATGATGAGAAATAATTAATAAAAAGTGTAATTAGACGAATTTGTCGAAGTAGAAAGGAATAGAAAAAAATTGATAATAGTTGTATTCGAGCTGACATATGATGCTTCAAAGAATATTTTAAGCTTGCATTTTGGCATTTCGTTTATGAGTTTTTTGATAGTCTTTTTGAAAGTGTATATTGCAATACATCATCGTTCAAGCGTTGATGTATGATCAAATGATTCTTTCTTTTGATTTGTTTTGTTTTTTTTTCTAAATATTGGTAATGACGAAAGTAAAATAAATTATAAGGAAATGTTGAAAGTTGAACTTAAACAATTAATAACATACCAGCAGCAACGGCACCAGCAACACCCAAGTTGAATCCATTCATCATAGCACCAGAATCAGCAGAAGAAGAAGATTCAGATGAACCATTAGTACCATTAGTACCGTTAGTAGCATTGACAGATCTTCTGGCGAATTTATGTTTTTTAGATGAACCAGATGGGTCAACGAAAACAGTGGTGGTAACGGTATCTTTGGTTTTATCAAATCTACCCCATTTGTGAGTACCGGAACTTGAAGGACTTGATGATTTTTTAGTGTGATCAAATCTACCCCATTTGTGAGTACCTGAGCTTGAAGGACTTGAAGATTTCTTGGTGTGGTCAAATCTACCCCATTTGTGAGTACCAGAACTTGATGGACTAGATGATTTTTTAGTGTGGTCAAATCTACCCCATTTGTGAGTACCAGAACTTGATGGACTAGATGATGCTTTGGTTTTATCGAATCTACCCCATTTGTGAGTACCTGAACTTGAAGGACTTGAAGATTTCTTAGTGTGATCGAATCTACCCCATTTGTGAGTTTGGGTGGTACCAGTAACAGTAACGGTAGTGGTATCAGCAGCTGAAGCAACAGCGGCAGCAGAGGCAACACCAACAACGACAGTAGATAATTTCATGATTAAATGGTATGTATAAACTAAGATTAATACTAGTGGATTAGAAAGAAAAGAAGGAAATTCAAATTCAAATTCAAAAATAATAAAGAAAAATTGATAATTCTAATACTTAATTGGCTTTCACAGAGATTTTTCTTAATTTTTCCAGCTTTCCAGCCTTTTTTTCACTATGAGGTTTTTTTTATTTTTTGTTTTTCTTTTTGTTCGTTTCTTTTGTTTATGTTTTTAGTGAGTGAGGGAAATAGAGACAATTAGCCATAGTAAGGAGACACCGGTTAGCTCAGTAATTACCTTTATTGACGGCCGGAAATGTGGGCACCAGCACTGTGTGCAGGCAGATGCTCTGTTTTAGCATCTTATGGCACTAATCGGGAAGACGCATACATTTGCCGGGGACACGACCCCGATCAAACAGGCCGGTAATATCCACAAAGTGCCGACGTGAGTGTACTTTATGCTTAAATATATATATATATATACAAGCATACCCGTATCTTGTGGATAACAGGGGAAGATAAGCATGTAAACATAGTCAGCCTTAAGACACTCTTGTAAATTGGCACCGTAATACTACGTGTGTGGCTACATTATAACACTCGTGTGACTGTTTGAATGTTGAACTTCGTATGATACAATGTATAACTATGTGAATAAATTATTTAGAATTAACAGAGAAGAGAAATGTGAAGTCATGAAAGAGACATGAGAAATGAGAAGGAGAGATGCAGAGATTTAGAAAAATGTATAAGTAACGCTCATGCAGATGAAACCAATTTGATTTGATTTTATCTGATATGAGTTATAAAGTAGATGTAACGTAAAACGAGAATTGAGAGATGAAAGATGAGAAATGAGAAATGAGAAATGAGTAATAAAGGATTAGAGTTTAAACATTAAAGATGAATGACAAAAATGTGAATTAAATCAACGTTGAAGTTGAGTAATTCTGTGTGATAGAGAATTGAGAGTATACAGAGGAGATGAAACATCGGAAATAAAAGAGAATCAGAAGAGTCGTAGCAGAGTCTTTGATAGAAAAAACTTATTAAAAGTTAAAGCTTTGTTGTTGTTGTTGATTAACACCAAATCCGAATTGATCTCCATAAGCTTGTGGATTGATATCTGAATCATCGATTTGATCTTCTTCTTCTGAGAAATATTTTTCAATGATACCATAAGCTTTTTCATAAATTTTTTCATTTTCATTACCTTGACAATCGAATATTTTTTCCATACCACCAGCTTCTTCAATATATAAAGCATTTTCATTAACACTTGCATTTCTTGCTTCTTTATCGAGTTCACCCATTTTCAATATATTATCTAAAGAATCTAAGGTAACTTCGATAATTTTAGTATCAGCAACTGCTAATAAATCACATAATGGTTTGATACATCCTTGACTGACTAAATAACGAATTTGATCAGGTCTAGTTAATCCACCTGATGATGCATTTGATATAGCCCAACATGCTTCTTTTTTAGTTTTATAATCACCATTTGCTAATAATCTAATAATTTGTGGAATTAAATTTGAATCGATAACTGCTTGAATTTGATCTGGATTACCAGCTGTAATATTAGATATAGTCCAACATGCTTCTTTACGTATGGTTTCTTTAGGACTATTAAGTAATGGTCCTAAAGCAGGTAAAACTCCAGCATTAATAACAATCTGTGTTTGAACATCATTACCAGTAACTATATTACCAATAGCTCTTAAAGCAGGTGTTTGAACTAAAGTTGATTCATGACTTAATAAATCAACTAAACGATGTGGTATACGAGCATCAACAACTGCTTGAATTGCTTCAGTTGTACCATCAGATAAATATGATACTGCCCAACAAGCATCAACCAAAGTTTCATTATCAACTGAATAAATTAATTTTGATAAAGTTGGAATTGCTTGTTGAACAACTGACCAATCTGGTTGAGGATTTTTACCTCTACATAAATTTGATAAGGTCCAAGTTGCAGTTCTAATTAATGACATTTTGGTTGTATTAAATAATGATAAAACTGGTAACATGGCTTGACAATTTAAGACATAATCTCTAAATTCTGATGAATCACCAGCAACATTACCTAAAGCCCAAATTGCTTGTTCTTTGACTTCTAATGATTGAGAATTTAATAAAGCAACAAATAATGGAACAGCACCGGAATCAACCACGATTTTGGTTTGACCTGAATTTCCAGAGGCAATATTTGTTAAAGCCCAAGCAGCTTCTAATTGTAACATATCAGGGTGTCTATCATTCATAAATTCAACTAATTGAGGAATAACACCAGATTGAATGACAAGATCAATTGGAGGATTGTGTTCACGGGATAAGATTTGTCTGAATTTAACTGTAGCTGCTAATTGATTATCAAAATCTGGGGCTTGAATTTGTTCGATCATTTTTGGTAAATCTTGATGTAATTTACCATAAAATTGAACTTCATCATTGCTTGAATCATTGAGAAGACCTCCATTGAAATCACCATCTTCATCTTCAGAATCATTACCTCCACTTGTTCTATCATTAACAAAGTTTCTTCTTTTCGATAAAACTTCTTCTCTTTTTTGTTTTCTTAAATCAATTTGATGTGTTTCTCTTCTTCTTCTTAATTCATCACTTTGAAAGCGACCTTTGTTTTTGAAATTGGTACGACGATATTCAGGGATGAATTTATTAGTTTGTTCGGAATCCATTATTTATAGTGAATAATTGAAATTGATTGTAGGGTAGTATTTGATAAAAAAGAATGATACTTTACTAGATTGTAAAATTGATGAGGGTGAAATTGCTTTTAATAAATAAATTTAAAAAAATAAAGCTCTGAGATTTAAAGACGTGTCTTTGAGGAATCCGTTAAATAAATTAATAAGAAATATGTGAGCAACAGAAACAACGATATATTCAAATTAATTGATAATTATTTGAATTGATAATATATGTTATTTAATGCACTGTAACTTTGATCAAAGCATGTTAAATTTTGAATGGCGGTTGACTAAAATTATTTTGGATTGATGATTTTGGCTGTTTTTTTTGGGGAGTCGTTCCATACTCAATTTGCACCAAGAAGGACAAAGAATCAGAGAGAAGAGTACTAATTAGACACCCATCATGGGGGTATATGCAGGAAACAAATACAGACAATTTGTGGAAAAGCATTTAGTACTAGATGAATAAGACTAAAAGTACGTTGCATACAGATAGCATAATATATATATATAAAGGCCACTTCAACCAATACTACTCCATGTTAGGCATAAGGTCAGTGCTCAAACGAGATCCTCGCTCATACCAATGGTTGACTATTCGTAGGTCCATTAAGCATAAGGCCAATTTCAAAACCTCTGATTCGACTGTTGATACAGATGAAATCATGTCTCAAAATAATCCATGGTCTCCAACATTATATAATGACGCTGTTCGAATTCGAAAACCAAATAGTTTCAGATCAACCGCGTTACCTGAAAATTATAGATTGTCTTATAAAGCATTGTATGAATCACCTAGTGCCAAATACGTTGCCATGATCAAAAGACTTACATTAAGTTTTGCTGTTCTCGGTGTTTATGGTGCTAAGTTACTTTACGAATCAGTTCAATTTGACGATATCTATGCTTGGTCAGTACTCTTGGGATGTGGAACTCCAGCAATAGCTGCTCAATATAAGACCAGAGATTATGTAATGAGAATTTTTAGATTATACGATAAAGATAAGCCACAAACTTTACAAAATCTAGTACAGGATGAAAAACTTATTATGGAAAAGTTGAATATGACTGGTGGTCAAACATATAACGAATTATTAACGGTATCAAATAATCCATCATTAAAGCTTACACAATCTAGTAAATTACCCGCAGCATTAACTCCATATTCTACATGGCAAGAGATTGATCCAGAATCTGGAAAGGAAAGACATTTCTATGTGGCTGATGACATTGGTGGTCTCAAAATGGATAGACTTTGGGGAATTGTCGAACATAATAGTGGTGTTGAAAACGGCAGATACATGGAAGATCAAATTCAACAAGAATGAATAATTCGAGAATAATATTATGAAAAATAGACGATTAACCGAATATTATTTCTTCTTTTATACAAACGAACACTTCTCAACATTTCTTCTGTACATAGTTTAATTCTTTACGTTCAATCATTCGCTTCTGTAAACCTTCTTTATGTAGCCATTCAGGTACTTTTTTTTCTTGCCAAGGTTAGATTATCGGCCTGCAAAAACCCACACACCTATAGTTTTAAATTGTATGAGATTATGAACGGGTCACCATAATCAATTTCGATTCAGTTCATTGAAATGATTAGGACATCTTAAAATTATTCACATCCATTCATGAAATTATACAAAAGAATCCTCTTTGCGTATATTCAAACAGAGTTTAAGTCAATTTTATTGGTAACCAGGTAGTGTACTAATAGGTCAAACTCAGAATACGTAAGAATACAATCAGATTACAATAATTTCGATAGAGCAGTCAGATTAGTTTATGACTTTATCTTTTCATATAAACAAAAAACCTTATATTTGAACCTGTCTTACCTCAAAAGTAAGTTTCAATTTCACTTCCTTCAATCATGTCTGTCTCAAAATCTAGGCAGATAAAAACGAATGATCTAAACATGGAGACAAAAGAAAGTGACTCAGTCACGGAGACGCAAGATATGGAGGTTAACAACACAACTTCGAACAACTCACATAACGTGGACCCTGAAGAAGATCTCGATATAGTCGAAACACCAAAAAAGACTTACACTAAAGAAAAGGCAGTTAAAAAGATAAAGACCGATGAACCTGAAGAAACTGAAACTCAAATAAATACGAGATTGAATGCTTTACTATATCATGTGAGTAACGAGAGTGTTAATTTATATAAACAAGAAAACAATGCATCCGATTTACTAGGCAGACTTTATTATGATGATTATGATTCTGACTCTGTATTTAGTCTGGAATCACTTACACCTTCCCCATTAATATCTCCACTTTTTTCAAGCAAGCTACAGCATCAGACAGACTACTTTGATCCTCTTATCAATCATGAATCCAAATCTTCTTCAAACCTCAGCTCTACATTCAAAGCTGCCAGGAGCAATAACAATAACAACGAGGATTCATCGTTGCCGTTACCATCTATCAAGAGATCATCTTCTACATCGAAAATAATTGGCCGTCCAAGTATATCTCGTTTGAAATCATTTGAAAGAGGAATATCATTTGATACTTCCACTAATGATAATAGAAAATCATTAATTTTGACATTGAAACATCCTCAATTTAAGTTTCGAAGGAATAATAAAACATTTTTAACCGGATTCAATAATGATTTAGAATCTACAAAAGCAATTGAATGGTTATTTGATGAATTGATTGTGAATGGCGATACTCTTATTGTATTGCAAGTATTAGATGAAAAAAAATTTGACAAAATAGATAAAAAAGAGGCAAATAATTCATTGAAAAAAATCGAGGCCCTTAATTTTCACAATAAAAAGGTTGCAGTAACATTTGAAGTTGTTCTAGGAAAACCGCAAAGATTGTTGAAAAGAGCAATTGAGGATTATACCCCATCCATGATGATTATTGGAACTCATCATTATGAAGATAAGAATGGGGTTATCATAAATAATCCACAACACAAAGGATTTTTAGCAAAATCTTCACTTTCGAAATATTTTTTACAATGTGCACTAATCCCCGTTATAGTTGTTAAACCAACTTATAAATATACTGAAACATTGAATAACCCAATCACATCAGAAGATTATTTCAAAAGTTGGTTATGTGACATTGATATCAGTACTACTTATTCCAAGGAGAAGGTTAAAAAGAAGAGTAAACTTTCAAATGTATTAATTCCAACAAACTCAAGATCAAATTCTAATACCAACATTTCCTCATTATCACAAGATAGAGAAAAATCTAGACCGCAACTACAACCAAGATCATCTCTGCAAAGGCCATCGCTACAAGCGAAAACATCCTACACTAATAACAGTAATAATACGAGCAACAGTCAAAATTACATTCATAGTCTGCATATTCATTTACCAAACAAGATCAACAGACCATCATCACCTTTATCAACAACATCAACATCAACATCAACATCAGCATCAACTGGAACGTCACAAGAAAATAAACCGTTAGGAGATGATCGTGGTAGAAAACCCAGCGTCGATGAACGTCATGATTCACGAAATGAGAAAACAAAAAACGATCAAGATGAATTCAAGTTTTTCAGCATTGGTAGCAGAAGTCGATCATCATCAAGATCAAGATCAAGATCTGTTAATGGTAAGTTGTCGAGATTTCTCGGTTATAAGCAAAGTTCACCTGAATGATGGAAAAATTTACAAAGCGTCTGAACGAAAAAAGGAACATTGTACAACGTAGTATACTTCAAACATGGAACGTAACAAAGCGTTCATTTATGAAACGAAACAATTCACAGCCTATCTATAACTCTCAAATCCGGAACGTAAAAATATAATCCGTAAAACAAAGAAAGAAGCTCATTATTCTTATTGACGTGTGACGTTCAGTTGTTCGGCAACCATGTCACTACAACCTAATTTTAATATATTCTCTAGATTGTATTATATACACTGAATGCATTGACGCTATACATACAAAAGCTTTGTGTTTCACAGCAAATGTAAGTAAAACGGAAATAAAGCGAATCAAAAAAAAAAAAAAAAAAAAAAAAAAAATTTAGAAAAGAGAAGAAAAGAAATTCAAATCAGCATGCAACCCATTAGATTATGCCTGACGAATTAGATTTTGATGATTACTTGAGAGGAGTACATTTTTGGAAAAATATATTATAGCAATTCTTTAAAGTTATTGAATGTTAGGTATCGATAAATTTTGAATTTTGTTTCTTCACCATTTTTGTTTCTTAAAATATTTTTTACACTTTTAAACAAAAATTGCTTCATAGTCAAATCATGAATAGAACAGTGGGAAATCGTATAATTACTGTTATCACTTTCATTTCTATAATTATAGGAACTTATGGAATTGTTTCAATAGTTAACATAGAATTACCACCACATTTAGCACAGGCTGGTCCTTGGCAATTTCTCACCAATTTAAGTTTGGTTGTTTCATTAGTTATATTCATCATTGGATTTTTAGCCCACATCACAAAATCAGATGCTTTATTTGAATTGAAGAATAAAATACATCCAATTGGTTTAGCCCTTGAATCAATTGTTGCAGGTGTTTATTGGCCATTAAGATTATTCTTTTTACATTTATTAACCAAAAATCCATCTAAATATATGATTCCTTTAAAAGTTGATTTATCAATTCATTTAATGCCAGTTGTTTCGTTATTAATTGATTATTTGATTTTTATGCCAAGATGGACATTATCAACCAGAGGTGCATTAGCCATAGTTTCAGCTTTAACAACTGCATACTGGGTTTTATTAAGTAAATTGATTGATGTTTCAAGTGGTGCTGAATATCCATACGTTTTCTTAAATGTTGAAAATGATCACTTGAGAATGGCTATTTTTTCAATCGTTGGATTAACGGCATTTTTACAATTTTTGGCCATGCGTAAAGTTTACGATTGGATTGTTAAAACTAGTGATAAAGAAGTTGATATAAAAGGAGAAAAAGAATCTATTATAGAAAGCAAAAAGGCCATTTGAGATGAGAAACAAATGTAGAGAATATTTATTGTTATAGGAAAGATTTAGGATATCAAAATAATGCATTACCTTAGTCTATGTTATAAAGAATTGTTCATACCATCATACAAGTTTATAATTTATAGGCAACATTGAAATTATTTTTCATCCTATTCTTATCTTTCATTATTATTAATATATAAATTATGTATTCGAATTACTTCTCAAAGAGTATAACGTGAGTCACACTTTTGGCTTCCTTTTCACTAACAAAACCTAAGACAATTCAATCAGTATATTAATATCTCATGAATGGTAACATTAACATATGAAAATGTCTGTTTTATGAAGCGGCTTATAAAAAAAAAACTGTAATCAGTTGATTTCTTTTGTGGTATGGAGAATCTCTTTTTTTTGCCTGTTTCGTTTTACTCAGATCAACCTAAATAGGGTATCGCAGCGTGTGACCAGAAAGCGTATATACATCGTACAAATTTCAGCACGATCAAACTGTCAGTAAATTGATATGTGGTTACAAACATGAATCTCATTGTCACCTTGACAAATACTGTCCTTATCTCTGATAAGATAAAAGGCCGAGATTGAAAAGTTATTCAATTTATTGTGAGCACGGAAAAAAAAAAACGAAATTTCAAATTCAACTTAAATGGAGAGCAAAAAAACATAAAACTTTATTTAACTTATATGAAAGTAAGAGCAACAGCTAACAATTGCGTTCGCATATTAATATATATCTATACATGTCATTGAAGATACCGAAGATAAACCACTTAGTGGTGGTATGGCTTTTCAGTTTCCACTGGATTATATCGATAGCAGATGGTCTTCAATTTCCGTTTGAAATTGAATTACCCTTTGGTAAAGAAAAATCAGATAAATTACATTATTCAAAATTAAGTGAAGATGATTTACCTATAAACTTACAACAATATTCTAAGGAAATAGTGGTTAGATTTAACTATGATGGGAATCATGAATTAAAAAAATATTTATTACAAAATGATCCAAATGAAATAATTTTTAAAAAATGGGGTAAAAATGTTAATAAACAAACTATTGATATTCAAACAAGTGAAGATAGTTTATTAAAATTAATCGAGAAATTCTCCAATCAAAGTAATTCAATGAATTATGAAATAATTATTGATGATTTACCTCAATCAATTTATGAAACTTATCCAACTAATGAATTTCATATTAGTGAAACTGATGATTTTAAAGTTCAATCAGAGATTTTTTTTAAAGAATATCGTCCATTGGATAGTATAAATGCATGGTTGGAATTACTTAAGCAAACATATCCTGAATTAGTTTCAATTGAAAATATTGGTAATACTTATGAACATCGTGATTTTAATGTTGTTCATTTATCAATGCCATCTGATGGTATTGATCATGAAGATAAGAAAACCGTTGTCATTACAGCTGGAGTCCACGCACGTGAATGGATATCAGTATCATCATCGCTTTACTTATTATATGAAATGATTCAATATTATGAAAATAATCCTCATGATCGTAAAATTTTAGCAAATCTTGATTTTTTATTTATTCCAGTACTGAATCCTGATGGTTATGTTTATACTTGGGAACATGATAGATTATGGAGAAAAAATCGTCAAAGAAATTCTCTGGGAACTGAATCAAATTGTGTTGGTATTGATATTGATCATTCATATGATTATCATTGGACTCATTCAAGTGATACTATTTGTGAAGAAGAATATTCAGGAGAATTCCCATTTGAAGCATATGAATCAAAAGTTTGGAAAGATTATTTAAATAGTACAAATAATAATCATAAAATTTGGGGTTACCTTGATTTACATTCATATTCTCAAGAAATTTTAATGCCATATGCTTATTCATGTGGTCAATTACCAAGAGATGAAGAAAATTTAATTGAATTAGCTTATGGAATTGCTAAAGCAATAAGATTACAACTGGGTAAATCTTATAATGTATTACCTGCTTGTTTAGATCGTGATAGTGATTTAATACCTGATTTAGGTTCTGGTTCAGCTCTTGATTATATGTATCATAATCGTGCATATTGGGCTTATCAATTAAAATTAAGAGATAGTGGTAGTCATGGATTCTTATTACCCAACAAGTATATTGAACCTGTTGGTCAAGAAATTTATGCTGGAGTTCGTTATTTTTGTAGTTTTATTTTAAATGATGAGTAGAAATAATTCATAAATCAATATACATTAAAGTTTTTTTGTCAATATTAGTGCGTGGAAAAATAAATCGTAGATTAAATTAATTTTAATCTTCGTAAAATCGATATTGATAAGCTTAATTTCAGATAAGTTTATTATTTTTCCATTAATTATCAATGAGAGTTGTGATTCAAAAAGTTAAACAAGCAAGTGTAGTTGTTGATGAACAAATAATATCTTCGTATGTATAAGAAAATTTTGAGAAAAAAATCAAATACTTATGAAAAAATTAACTAACAAATATTTAGAATTAATAAAGGTCTTTTATTACTTGTTGGAATTTCAACAACTGATACCATTGATGATGTTTTAAAATTAACGAAAAAATTAGTTAATTTAAGAATATTTGAAACTGAAATAAAATCAGATGAAAATAAAATTGGATGTTGGGATAATAAACCATGGAGTCAAAATATTTTACAAGATTCATCATTAAAAATATTATCAGTTTCACAATTTACATTATATGGTACTATTAAAAAGGGAACCAAACCTGATTTTCATAAAGCTGCTAAAGGTGAAACTGCTAAAATATTATATGATGAATTATTAAAAAATTTACGAATTGAATTAGGTAATGAAGAAAGAGTTAAAGATGGGAAATTTGGTGCTATGATGGATGTTAGTTTAATTAATGATGGACCAGTTACAATAATTTGGGATACAAATGATGGTCAATTGTAATTGAATGATGGTCAATGACTAAGTATATAGAAAATATGTATAGATAATAAAATGAACAATATAGATAAATTTAATTAGATCAAATTTTATGATTAAGGCAGAAATTCCTGAAATATCATTACATTGATCAAAGCTTTGTGGTTTTCTCACTTTTATCCTGTCAAGCTCATATCGAATTCTTAAAATTTTTATCTTGTATCAATAAGTTTGATCTATTGATCTTATATCAACTTTTTATTCATATCAGCATAATAAATCTTACTTGAATTCTACGAAATATATAATAGCTACAAGGAATGTATATAGATATGATATCAAAAATCTGTCAAGTGAATCAGTTTGATAAATCATTTCAATTTTCATGCAGATTTTGCATTATAAGGTGTCATTTCACTCTACAAAGGTGAAAATCGATCAAACAATCTTTAAATTTCTGCCAAATTTCAAAATCATTATTCAAAATGTAATCATCATTATATGAATACTTTCCAAATTTGGCAACAATAAAGTTACGATAATTACAACTTTATTCGATTGCAAAAAAATTTTTCAGTCACCGAATTCAAATGACTTGTAAGATTCGTTGTTTTCATTCTAAAACTTGTACAAATTGTCACCTTCTTTCAATTCATCACCCATGACTTGAGAATCAAAGTTATTAATTAGTATTAGTTCAGTTTTAATGATTAAATCAGGTAATTATAATTCAACTAAATTACCCACTATACCGTTGAATACTATTCAACGGACCATTAGTTAACATTCACCATTAGTAAACGTTCAACCATTAGTGAGATGGTCATATATGTAAGGATAGCATGGTAATGACATTTACAAATTGATTTAGTAGTCACGTAAAATGTGATGAACAGACATACTCTATTTCAAAATTAGGTAAATTTTTCATTCATTTGAGATAATGATAACTTTTATATAAATTGAGAAATTTATAATCGCAAAAAATAACAATAAGAATAGGAGAGAAGTTGTAAATTTATGTTATACCTATTTCGTAATTTATAATTAGCATAAGTTAATTCATATTACATGAATAATGAAAGAAAGAAAATGAATATAATACAGTGGGTGTAAGCTAAGAGTTGAAAAGTGAATAAGTTACCAGATCATGTTAATCCAATTTCATAATTTATTAAAGTATATCGATAGTATGAGATTGTTTTAAATTACATGAAGAACCAAATAAAGAAAATTAATATAATACAGTGGGTTTAAGCTAAGAGTTGAAAAGTGAATAAGTTACCAGATCATGTTAATCCAATTTCATAATTTATTGAAGTATATCGATAGTATAAGTTTGTTTTAAATTACATGAAGAACCAAATATAGAAAATGAATATAATACAGTGGGTTTAAGCTAAGAGTTGAAAAGTGAATAAGTTACCAGATCATGTTATACCAATTTCATAATTTATTAAAGTATATCGATAGTATGTGTTTGTTTTAAATTACATGAATAATGAAATAAAGAGAGAATATAATACAGTGGGTTTAAGCTAAGAATTGAGATAATAAATAAGAGAAAAGTGATTAGAATAAATAAGAGGTGATTAAATAGGAGAGGATTGATTAAATAAAGAGGATTGATTAAATATATGAGTGGATTGATATAATCAGGAAATTTATGAAATGAACTTTCTTTACTTTCTTGTAGATATCGATTCAACTTTGATCTTGTAAGTCACTATTCAAGAACTTTCACAAACCTCTAGGATGAATTTGGGGTGTGAATATCTCCACAGATCTCTATAGATTTTTCAGTATTGATTAAGTCTATAGATAAATATATATATGAGTACATTTTATTTAATGTTTGAAGTTTATTGATGTTTGAAGTTTATTGATGTTTGAGTTTATTGATGTTTGAGTTTATTGATGTTTGAGTTTCTTGATAAATGATTGTCTATAATCCATTACTTACACAAGTAAAAGCCGATCCATAAGCATTTTCTTGATAAGACCAAATAATACTTTGAATAGTTGAATAAAGACCCGGACCCAAGATATAAAACCCAATAAATACAAGGGAAATATTAATTATAATTTCAATTTTTGTTTTAATTGAACCATTTTTAAAAAAATTCCAAACGGTAAAATTTGAATCATCACCATTTCGTTTGATATCACTTAATTTTTTTAATTTAAAGTACGCCACCCCCCAAAACACAAAACCAAACCAACAATCAAAAAGAGAACTCATTAAAGAAAGCAAGTCGGAGAAGAATGGGATAACTTCAGCGATTATAAATGCAAGTACCCATAATAAAAAATTAAGACCAACCCAAGTTGACCAACCCACCAAAGTATGATCATTTCTATGAGAAGAATTTGAATTAAAAATTTTGGAAAAAAGAAATTGAGAAGAAACATTGGAGTATAAGGAACCCAAGAATAAGATTGTAGGTAAGGCAAATGAGAATGCAATTTTTTTATAATTCCCAGAAAGAGAACCAAATGCAGGAGCAGTAACGTAATTATTACCCACATAAACATAAACGATTGATCCAGCTAAGGCAAAAGTAATTAATTCCGCCAATGTAACAATATAAAGAGCTTTTTTAAAATCTTTTGGTTGTTTCATTTGACTTATAAATGAGGGATAGGTAATTTGACCCACAAAAGTATAAACAATGTTTAAGAAAGCTGACATTCCAGCGGCATAAGTAGTTCCCTTAGCTGGCCATAAAGAATAGGTGATTGATAAAGAAGGATCATAATTGTTTGGGTGATCTTGAATCCCCGCGAAAATCATGGAAAGAATAACGGCAATAAACATGGTACCAGCAGAGAAATAACCCACAAATGATAAATGAGAGAAAGTTCTTGGTAAAGAAATTAACAAACAAATAATCATGGTAACTACTCCGAAAACAATTGAACAAATGGTGGTATTATCACTAATTGTATTAAAATATTTAGCACCCACAAGAACATGAAGAGCTTGAATAAGGGTATTGTTTAATAAAAAACAAATTGCAGTCAAGTACCAAATAATTTTTGAATTCCAAAATAAATTTTGACCAATATCACAAACATTGGTTATATGAGGATAAGCAGCACAATAATCAGCAATAATTAACCCGGTATATAAAACGGTGAGGGAAACGAAAACAGTTAGGATAAGACCAGGGACTAAACCAAGAACAGAATAAGACCAGGGGAAAGACATAATTGCAAGACAAATATATTCTGAAAAAAGTAAACCGGCGGTTTTTTGCCATGAACAATCACGATAATTAATGGTATGACCCGCTTCTTGAGCCACAACCACATTTAAATAATCATCAGCGGATAAATTTGAAGAAGTGGTTGAATCATCGGGGATATCAGAATGAATTTTTTTTTCAATATCAATTTTTGAATCTGTTGGAGATTTATTAGTACCGAGCATGGTAAAACGTAAGGGAAAAGGGAAAAAAGAGGGAGGAAAAGACTATAAGGGGGACGATTGAAAGAACATGTACATTGAATTAACAAGACGAGAAACAAACAATTGAATAATGAAAGAATAATGAAGAACAATATAATATAAATATGTGTAATGTAATGTGAAATAGAAGAAGATGAAGAGTATTTAAATGAAGATGAAGATACAAAATACGAAATGTAAGAAGTACGGCAGAAGAGAAAAAAGAACAACGGTGAAAAATAAGAAATAGAAATAGAAAATAAAATAAAATAAAATAAAATAAGAAAATAATAATAATAAGAGATACAATAATGAAGATAAAAAGAAATAAAGGTCAGATATGAAATACGAAAGGAAGAAAAGCAAGAAGAAAAGCAAGAAGAAAAGAAGAAGAAGAAGAAGAAGAAGAAGAAGAAGAGCAAGGATAAATTAGACATACGGCGATTGCCATGAGACAGACATATTAGAGTAATAGAGATATAGAGATGTAGTAATAGAGATAGAGTAGTATAAGGTAGTGGAATACGATGAGATGGCCGTAATCAATACTCCATGAGGAATAACAGTCCATTAGACTAATACTAATAGATAGACTAATAGATAGATAGACTAATAGATAGTGGAATATTCGTGCTTTTGTTGAGATAAGCCACACCTGCCACTATCACATGCAAATGCCACACCCACACTTACTATACACTATACACTATACACTATACACTATATTACATATTACATATTATCCATAAGAGTAGAGTATAGAGTAGACTATGTATTGGAGTATGTAGTACAGTATATAGTATAGAGTATATGGTATATATCATAGTACTATAGCATATAGTGTTAGTGATTGTTAGTGATGTAATAGTAAGCCTTGGATAACGTCATCATTTTATTTTACTTTACTTTATTGGTATGGGGAATTCCACCGCTTACGTAATCCCCTCTGTGCGTAGGTCCGTACACCACAAATATATACATCCATACACCACATATATACATATATATCCGTACACCACATATATACATATATATCCGTACACCACACATTAACTAATATGAACTACTCTATATACTATACAATGTAAGGATACCGTATATTAGTAATGTAACATACTCTACTCTATAACTATACTTAATGTATATTCAATATATATATATCTTATTTCTTATTTCCTGTTCTTCTTCTTCTTACTCATATTCCAATTAATAATGACAATACTATTATCAATCCTCCATTAATCATCCATCCATATTTGATATCCTCATTTATATCAAATCTATCATTGGGGTTAAATTCAAATGATGTAAATATCCCATCATCAATTATACCACCATCCTGATCCCGTGTTTGAAATATATTTAATTTTATATTCATTAATCTTTTTATTAATATTATCAGTATTATCATTATCATTGTTAGTTTGATTATATATATTATACCTTCTCGTATTCTTTCATCTTCATTATCACTACTATATCTATTATTACTATTCGTAGCACCTTCTATGGGTATATTATTATTATTGGTACCATCTATAGGTATGTTCTTATCATATGTCATGTTGTTATATTGTATCATATGTTCATATGTTCATATGTATATATATGTCCGGGGTATATAATATATTTATTTCACTTATTTCACTTTATTTGAAAAGGTGCATGGGGTGTACGGGTGCATGGGGTGTACGGATCGCGGATTTGATGATGGGGGGCTATCTGCAGGACGCGATAAACTAAAATAATCTCCGATGTACGGGACAATCATAATTCATATTACAGATAGATATATGAATATATATATCAATATATATATTAACATACTTATACTAATGAACGATAATCATGAAAAGATCATTGTCTAATGATCAAATAACTACACATAAATCAATTAAATTAATCAATCAATCAATTGATCAATCAATTACCCTAATTCAATTACCCCATGATATAATTAATTATATTTTAAAATTAATTTCATTAATTGATGGTATAAATTTATCATGTTGTAATAAATCATTTAGGAATGAATTAATTCCTTTTATATTTAAACGTTGTAAACTTTATTGGCATGATTTAATATCTTTATCAACCACCACCCCCACCACAACCCATCCCAAACCACTATTTATAAAATATTTAAATCAAATTCAATCATTAAGAATAATAAATCATTATTCTTATGGTGAATGGCATTTAGATTTTTTTAAAAATTTATATAAATTCCCCAATTTAAATCATTTACTTATAAATTCAACCAATTCTTCAAATTGGTTAAAATATCGAACCCATGATAAAATAATTGAATTAACTTTATATTATAATGATGATCCAACCAATGATGCCCCCAAATCATCATCCAATGAAATCAACAAAGTAATACGATCAAATAGTCCAAAAATTTTTAACCTAAATCATTTAAATAATTTTCAAAATTTATCAAAATTAAATCTTACCGGTCATCATTTTAATTGGGATAATAATAATACTGAATTTGAATTTAAAAATTTTAAAATTAATTTATCAAATTTAACAATAATTAATTGTACATGGGAATACCCATTTAAATTAAGTCAATTCAACATTCATAATAATTTAACTACGCTTGAAATTATTTATACCAATAATAATCCATTCATACTTTCTGAAAGATTTAATGAATTTTTATTAAATCCATTACATGGTAATTCCACATCCATTATTAATCTAACTATAAAATTCATTAATTTTAATGATCATACCTGGCATAAATTATTAAGTATAAAACAATTTAAAATTTTTACAAACAAGAAAAAATTCCCTAATTTACAAAAAATTATCCTTGTGGGTTGGTTAACAAATTTAAAAATTTTAAATAATTATATCGGTGATTTAAAGGAGAGTGAAAGGGATGAAGGTGAAGGTGAAGGTGAAGGATTCTCAAATCATTTAAAATTAATTCATTTAAATGTTGAATTAAATGATGTTGATTTAAATTTTAATATTGATAGATTAAATCTTATAAATCAATTGAAATTTAATTTAATGTGGATTAATAAAATTAAATTAAATTTTAATTTGATAAAGTTGAATTAATATACTAAACTAATATACATCACTGAACTAATATTAAACTAAATTGATGTATCACTAAACTAATATAAATATTGATCTTAACTGATTTATGTCTCAATTGATATATCATTCGAACAATATCTATCACTCAACTAATATAAATGATCTTAACTGATTTATTACTCAATTGATATATCATTCGAACAATATCTATCACTCAACTAATATAAATGATCTTAACTGATTTATTACTCAATTGATATATCATTCGAACAATATCTATCACTGAACTAATATAAATATTGATCTTAACTGATTTATTACTCAATTGATATATCATTCGAACAATATCTATCACTGAACTAATATAAATATTGATCTTAACTGATTTATTACTCAATTGATATATCATTCGATCAATATCTATCACTGAACTAATATAAATATTGATCTTAGCTGATTTATTACTCAATTGATATATCATTCGAACACTATCTATCACTGAACTAATATAAATATTGATCTTAACTGATTTATTACTCAATTGATATATCATTCGATCAATATCTATCACTGAACTAATATAAATATTGATCTTAACTGATTTATTACTCAATTGATATATCATTCGAACACTATCTATCACTGAACTAATATAAATATTGATCTTAACTGATTTATTACTCAATTGATATATCATTCGATCAATATCTATCACTGAACTAATATAAATATTGATCTTAACTGATTTATTACTCAATTGATATATCATTCGAACAATATCTATCACTGAACAATATCTATCACTGATCTTAACTGATTTATTACTCAATTGATATATCATTCGAACAATATCTATCACTGAACAAGATCTATCACTGAACAATATCTATCACTGATCTTAACTGATTTATTACTCAATTGATATATCATTCGAACAATATCTATCACTGAACTAATATAAATATTGATCTTAACTGATTTATTACTCAATTGATATATCATTCGAACACTATCTATCACTGAACTAATATAAATATTGATCTAACTGATTTATTACTCAATTGATATATCATTCGAACAATATCTATCACTGAACTAATATAAATATTGATCTAACTGATTTATTACTCAATTGATATATCATTCGAACAATATCTATCACTGAACTAATATAAATGATCTTAACTGATTTATTACTCAATTGATATATCATTCGAACAATATCTATCACTGAACTAATATAAATATTGATCTTAACTGATTTATTACTCAATTAATATATGTGGATTATCAGTCGATTCATGCACATCCGGAGTACTCATAATTGAAATCACTTTATCCTTATATAGACTAAATCTATAAAGCCAACTAATATATTATCCAATTATATATCACTGCACTGATATATACTCAACTATTAAATTACTCAATTAATATATGTATCGGTCGATGTACTATGCACATTCGGAATACTCATAATTGAAATCACTTTATCCTTATATAGACTATATCTATAAAGTCATTCAACCTTAAAATTGAACGTAGATTTAGTTTCTTAGTTTAGTTACTTTTTATTATAAGTCAATGGCAAATTAAGGCTCGTGTTAGCTTTAGTTTTTCTTAGTTTCAATTACTTCTTATTAGTTTCAACGTCATCATTAAGGTTCGTGTTAGCTATTCTTCTTATTATTTTAGCTTTTATAATAATACATAAATTTAATAATTCAATCACATTAATGGAAGGATATCTTATTCCTTTAATAAACGTTATTCTTTATCTGTGTGTTTTTTTTTTTCTTTTTGCAACATACATTATCCGTACACCACATCAACTCGATAAAAAAATAAAAGTTTAGTATATCATTAAAGATAATGTATTAATGAAACTGTATCAATGATACTATCAATAAGATTATTATGAATTATATTATATGGATAATTAGCTATATATTCTATGCACAAATTGTATTAGCCAATACCGAAACATATAATTTTCAAATTCCTTATTATTATGATATCCCATCATCATCATCATCAAATAATAATAATATAATAATACATAAATTAAATGATTCAACTACTTTAATAGAAGGATATCCTATTCTTGATAAATATGATTATACTCCATTAATTAATCAATTAAATTCAAATATAACATCAATTATAAATTTGGATTATGATACAACCAATAAACCATCTAAACAATTATTAATTAAATTAAATAATAATAAATTATCATCAAATGATTTAATTAATGTAAAACTTTGTTGGCCTTCAATATTACCATTTAATTTCGATATAAATCATGAATTTATTAAAAAATCATCTTTAATTAATAATATACCTAAGAATAATGATACTCTTGATATTTATCTAATTATTAATTATAAAGCAGATTTTATAACTTCAAATTTAAAATTATTTACAAAAATTAATGATCATGTTTACTTTAATTTATTTATTATTAAATTACCAAATAATTTTTTACCAATTCCTATCGAATTATATGATTATATCATTTATATTATTGATTTATTAATTATTTTCATTCCTTTATTACCAAAAATTATTAAATTTGTGTTTTCCTGTTGAATAAAAAGAGACATTTACAATAGTATACTTATATTACCAGATTATCTACTTCAAATATATCACATTACCTTGCATATACCATTAATTACATTGCATTCACCTTGTATGTACACTAGAATATACATAGACCAAATATCTCAATGTAAAATCATAAGCCAAAAGTCGTGCGAATTTCCCCTTTTTTTATTTTGACCACACAACGATTAAAGGGTAATTTGAAAATCATGATATTTGCTATACCTTAATAAAATCTCTTTATAAATTATATCCATAAATATATTAAATAATCAACACTTTTAATATGTCATTACATGAAGATGATCCATTAGGACCACCAAAAAACACTCAAAATTTAGATTTATCAAAATTATCACCACAAGAATTAAGAATTTATAAAATGTATGGTAAATTACCTACCACTCAACAAATTTTATCATCAAAATTTCAAGATAAAAAATATTTTGATAGTGGTGATTATGCTATGCAAAAACAATTAGGTAATAATTCAAAATCGGCTGTTCCTGGTGGAGTTCCTTTAAAACATCCAAATGCTGAATTAGTTAAAGAAATTTATAATCGAAATTCAATAAGTGGTAGTAATTCAGGTGTTTTATATAATGGTAAACTGAATTTATTAAATGAATCAACTCCAAATGATGAAGATTCTGAAAAAAAATAATTTAATTCAAAACGTCAATAATATTATTCATTTTTTTAAACTTTATATTAGTTTATTCAATATAATTTGATCAAATATTGATATACCTATGTTCCTTGATTAAGTGCATGAAGTATCAGATTTTGATAATTTAATTTGTGATTTAATTGCTATTCAATTCTTCTACAAGGCTAGCTAGATAAGGTGATTTATAAGATATTCTTTTTTACTTTAAGTACAAATTTACATATACTCCAATAATGTTTCTTCTACAATGAAACATTCATAAAGTCTGATGATTGTTTGAGACTTAGCTCTTTTTTGAGACTTAGCTCTTGTTTTAATGTCCTAATTTTTTTTTGCTTTTTTTTTTATTAATTTTAGGTAAAATGTTTCCATTTTTGGCTTACATCTAACCAACTTAATTCACCTCAGTTGAATTTAGTAATAACTAATACTACCAGCTCTTATAAATATTTTTTTTTATAGACTATTTCTTCAATGTACTGAATAAGAAATGTAATATTAAATGATATCATTAAAAATTTATTAACACGCGCAGTTGTAAAATAAAGATAATAAGTAAAACATCTTATCATTCACGAAAAGAATATATGACGTATATAACAAACAATCAATTCAATGAATATTTAGATGAATTTAATCAATTATTGGTGAATGAATTGATCTCTACAAATAATGAAAATAATTTGAGTATAGTGAATAATTATATTAAAAAAATTGATAAACCTTTTAATAAATCATATTTATTTATCAGTTTAAAAATTAATTCACCAATTGAATCAATAAAAATTGATTTCACCATTCTATACGATGATTTTTATACTGTACCAATACTATATTTCAACGTATACGATATAAATCATCAGGATGAGATATCATTAAAACGAATTGAAAAATTTAATAAAAATCAATTGAAAGTATCGTTAGAATCGCATCCTTTCACCAATAATACCTGTTACTGTATTCATCCTTGTGAAACATTGAATGGTATGCAAGATTTTATTAATTCTGCTAACATACTTGAGACTGAAGATTCAAAATTGTTCGTTATTAAGTATCTCATTATATGGTTTGGAATTTATGGAATTCCTGCTATTTACCCTTATATAAATTTACGCATTAACATTAATCAATTACAATTAGGTAAACCATAATTTAATTTAATAATTTTACTATGATAAAACTATTTTTCTAATATTATTTATTGTTTTTTTTTTTATTTGAATAAATACATTTTTTAATCTGTATTATATAGTATACAGAAAGAATTCTAATTAGGTTTTAACTAAAAGTGGTGGGAATATAAAAAAAAAATAACCAAAAAGTGAATAATTATTATAACCCCTTTTATATGAGGGATAGCCTTTATTGATAATTTTAAATCAATTGGTTGATGCAAGCATATATATAATGCGTTTGAAAAGAGACTTTTCTTATCTTTTTTGTCCTGGTATAAGGATCAGGATTGGATGGGTTGATATTGTGGAGTGTTCAGTGATATTAAAATTATTTAGTTCTTGCTGCAGTTGCAACATCAGTAAACATACGACATGGATATTCATCAGTATACATACCATGTTGTGGCTCTCTTAAAATAGTCCAGTGAAATTTATTTAAAGATGGAGCTACAATTGGTTCACCTTGTTCACCTAATAATTCACCTTTAACAATTGAAGGTTCAATAGATGTTAAAATAGTTGATAATCCAACTTCTTGATCAGGAGTTTGGAAAACTTCTAATTCTTTTGATCCTTTATTACCAATTGAAATTCTTGGTTTTTCAACTGATCCTAATTTTAATAAACCAGAAATTTTTGTTTGATTAAATCCATGAATTTGAGGATAATTTCTTCTATAATCACGTTTATAATAAGGATTTCCTTTAATATCACCGGCAGGAATAGAATGTGGATCACCATAATTTTTAGCATCTTGAATTCTATCACCTGGTGGTGATTGACGATAGAGACTAACTATTGGATTACCTGAAGATCTATTTGGTACTAATGATAATATTTGTCTGACTTTTTCCCAAATTCCTGTGGAACCGGTAGTATATTTCTTCCAAACTGGAACTGGACCACCTGACATCGTGCTGATATATATATGTTTGTAGTAAATTTAGTTGAAAAAGATGGTTTTATACAATTTTAATATATATTCAATATATAATATAATTTTGTTTTTGAAACAAACAAATTTTAAAGTGAGAAAAATTGACATTTTGGGCCAATCAACGAGCTTTGGTAGTAATTCTCATACACCAAAAAGTCACTCCCTCCAATATAGTGTGCAGGATACAACATGTACGGGTTTTGATATAAGTTACTGATAGTACGTCTTATCTAAAAGCATTATTAAATTATATCTATAAGCTTTGTCTATGAAATAATTGTATATAAATATATAATTCATAAAAGTTTATAGGTCATATTAACATTCAGTATGGCAAGGGCAAATTATAACAAGATTATCGAAAGAAGAAGAAAGAAAGAAAGCAACATCATAAATGTCCGAATAATGCTCTACCAAGTTTACCAAATATAATTAAACCACAAAAGAAAAAACTACCAATCCATAACCATATAGCAATAAAATATTTAACATCACCACATTCATACTGAATCAAATCATAGTTTTGTATATAAATAATTATACTGGCAACAATTGCACCCAAAGAACCTGAAATAAATCCACTAATTGTACCATCTAATAATAACCATAAACCAGGATTTAATAAAGACCAAATCATTGAAACTTGTAAACTTGAAGTCCATTCAATTTTTCTAATGGCATAAGAAATACCTAAGAATGTAATTATCAGACGAATCAAGTCATTGATAAGATTAGCTCTATTATTTGGATTTGGATTTGATGATAATAATCTTTTGGTGAATTGTGATGGTAAAATATAATCTAATATTGGATGAATTGAACTCATTATAAAACCTTGAACTATTAATGCTAAACCTTCATTTAAATCTTGTAAATGATAATTATTTCCCACAATTTTCAGGGCTAAAGGTTGTCTCAATTTGGAGAAAAATTGTTCCAAAAGAACTTTTGTAATGAATATCGTATGCTTATTTATTTTTGATTGATTATTATGAATATTCTTGGTAACTTCATTATACAAATAAGCAGTAATTGCAACAATTAATAATTTCAATAGTAATTTGAATGTGAATTTTGTAGTTGATTCATTTTTATGTTGTCTTGATTCAAGGTCGTTACTGGATGAAGAAGGTGGTGTCTTTTTATTATTATTATTGTTATTTTTGTCATTGACGTTAATATAATTGACGTTGTTAGTAGTTAATCTTTGATTAGCTTGTACGTTTGTTATAGCTTCATCTTCATCATAATCCTTATTAAGATTCAATACCGAATTATCATTAAAAATTCCGTATAATGCAGATCTAGTTAAATTTGTTACGGAATCGGTTTTTTCCATCTTATTACTACCATTATTACTATTATATTTAGGAGTTGAAGCTCCTGAACTTGAAACTGAAGATAACATTGCTTTGAAATTTGTAGACGATAGAATTCTCTTTCTCAATGGAGTTGGAGTTGAATCTGTTGGTTTTTCTGTGATATTATTGTTATTGGAGCCGGATGTAGGGATTGTAATATGATCATTGGATTCATCAGACGTGGAATTGGAAGCCGATGTGGAATTAGAATTGGAAGCCGATAATAAATTGGAAAAGCTTGATTGAGGCTTCAGGGATGAAGAAGACATGATTGATATACAAAAATAAGTATAAAAAATAAATCAAATCAATTTTGAGGGATTTGAGTGAGAGTAAGTAAGATTATACCGATCTAAATAAGGAAATGCAAGATAATTCTAATTCAAGTAAATGTAGTCGATCACTGGCTTTTGATATTATTTATGAGCGAAGATATGAAATTGCACTCGAACTAGCAGAGCAATGTACTATATTTTTGATAATGTATATACAGTATGGTACTTAATGGTAGGGAAGTACTTCAATTGATCAAAGCGGGATGGGGGTTGTCTCTAGATTATAGTATATTTTTTTTGCCTTTTCTTGCCTCTGATAATTCTCGTTGAAAAACAAGGCAGAATCAAACTACGATTCTGGGTGTGATTTTTTGTGAGGTTAATTCTTGGTGTTTTTCGGTCTTTCCTGTGTGCCGGACTGACGATGTACCGGGTGTCTCGTATAAGGGATACACGAGATAACGCTATATTGAATTTATATTATATTGTACATTACATATCATTACATTCTATTGTATTTTTAAGCTAGTTTAGAACCAGTCTAGTATTGCAGCAGAAATATTTCATCAAAGTCAATGGATTTGACGTGCTTTTTGGTCCGAACACTGGTAGATAATGGTGTTGCACTTGTAGATGCTGATGGCAGTATCGATTGCGATAGTTCGGTCTTCTTTTTGCTTTTGCTTTTACCTTTGCTTTTACTTTTGCTCTTGTTTGTATTATCGTCTTTTTTTGATATTCGCTGTCTACCCTTTTGTTCTCCTTGAACTTTTTCGATCCCTTTGCGCTTTGTATCAACATTTTCACTCTTTTGTTTAGCTACAGCCGTAGGTTTATTTTTTCCTGTTTTTCTTACTTTGGCAAATGATCCAGCCGTAGGTTCTATATTCACACCAGTATCGAGGATTGCATTAGTATCTTTATCCAACTTTTCACGAGATTCGAGTCTTTTCTTCCGTATACTGACCTCATGGTTCTCTTTGTTTTTTCTCTTATTTATATTATTAAACCTTATCTTATCTCCCTTACGGATGATTTGATCGAAGTTTAGGTCTGCAACCATTTTACGACGAGGATAATTGTATTGCTCATATGTTTCATCACATATAAATGTCCTGCCTGGTGATAATGAAAATGTATACTGTATTTCTTCCTCAAAATCACTGGGTGTTAGTTTATCACTACCTAACACGGTTCCGAATCTTTGGTCCCCACTATCAAAAGAGGGAAGTAAGTTACTTTTATTTCGCTTATCCTTACTTTGTCCTGGTATATGGTTTGTATACGTGGATGTTGTTGTTGTTGTAACTGGAGCATTCAAAGAACTTGTCGAGAATTTACTTGATGATGAAGTTGAACTAGGTGAAGATGAGATATTTGCAACATAATTTGAATTAGTACTATCTTCACAAGCATCAATAACAATAACTTCGTCGTCTTCATTCTTAGATATAGAATCATCTTTGTAATCGTCTGTTAAATCTATAATATCTTTATATTCTTTAAATTTTTCTTTACTGGTATCGCTACTATTATGTGATATGTTTAATTCCTCATTATCTTGATCATTAATTTCAATAATATCTAGTTCACCATTCTCGGGTTCAACATCTTCAACTTGACCTTCACTCGTAGGACACCATTTGGAATCTTTCAATCTTCTTTCGGCCGCCTCCAATATCAAACGTCTAATACTTTCCGGAGAAATTGCTTTGGTTGAACTACGTGGTTTTGTGACTTTATTAATTCGTTCAGTGTTTGTAGGTGTTGCCATTGTACCTAGTTTTCTAATTTCTCCTTTATACTTTGGCTTACCTAATTTGGCGATTCTTTTATCATTAACTGATTTATATCCTCCATCAAATGAATATAGTGATCCTAGTTTTTCTTCTTCTGCAACATAGTTACCAATTACACTGGAAGGATTATACTGAATCTCTTCAAATCTTTGTTTTAATCCATCAAGAAAACTATAAAACTTATTATCATGAGGTCCAAATAAATTATGTGTTAACTCATGTAAAAGTGTTCCGATTATATCGCCTATCGGTAAAAACAGTCTATCATTCGAATGATATCTTAATCTTATCAAAATTTTTTGTCCATGATTTACATTTAATCCCAATAAATTAGGATTCTTAGGATACATTTCACATAATGTACCCACATTGAATTTATTTTCATGAATTATTGGAGCTACTAATTTAGCAGCTTCATGTAATATAGAATTGGCATATTCTTTATCTGGGAACTTTTTAAGTGTGCCTATCTTTGAAATTCGTGATACAGGGGATGGCTTCTGCGGAACGGGCCCTGGTTTCTTGGTTCTTTTAGCTTGACGAACCATAACATAATACAGCTATATAGCTGGTCTTATCAAGATACTAGTTTGAAGTAAATATTACAAGCACTCACACATAAAGTGAAAACTTATCTGGTTTAAATCTTTGTACTATTTGTACATTTATGTAATGTTTATCATATGGCTTTTGTTTTTCTTTTCCTCTTTACGCGACAACCTGTAAAAGGAATTTTAGCATGTTAGATTAGATTTTTGTGCGCTTCGCTTGTTTTCTTTTTGTCACCGTTTTGCATCAATAAAAGAACTTGAAATGTGTTTGCATCTGTGTTAGTTGGGTAAGATTCAGAATAAAAACTTTTAGTTGATTGAAAGAAAATGCTTGTGCTTGAAGTATTTCTGTGGATAAGTGCCATCGCCTTAGTACTGTCAACACCCGCTTTTTATAATCAAACGACCTTTTTAGGCCCTGCATTGGAAATGTCCATAAATGTTGAAGATTTGAAAAAAAGTGCCCAAAATCTTTTCCAACTTTCAACTCTTGAAGTTCCTCATACGAGGGTGATTGGATCAGTGGGTCATAATAAAACTTTGCATTACATTTCCGAGTCTTTGAAAAAATTAGATCACTACTATGATTATTATACTCAAGATTTCAATGCAACTTTCGGGAAAGTAGAATCATTCAGCTTATCAATTGAATCCTTGAACTTATCATCGTTGACAGCTTTCAAATTTAGCCCCTCCATCAAGCCCCATCACTCAAGTATTGAAGTGGCCCTTAATGAAGGATGTGTGGCTACAGATTACCCTTCATTGCATTGTCAAAATAATTTAATCATGGTGAAAAGAGGTGGATGTTCATTTGCAGAGAAGTCAAGAATCGCAGGTAGTATGAATGCATCAGCAATAATCATCTACAACATTGAGGACGAGCCCATTTCCGGTACTCTTGGATCTGATCAAAGCTCAGGTTTAGTCCCAGCGTTTGGATTGTCAAAAAGTCAAGCAACAGAAATATTAGATATTTTATCAGTAATGAAATTCAAGGCCGAATACTCAATGAACTCTACATTCAAAACAATTCAAACCACAAATATCATCGCAGAAACCAAAAGTGGCAATCATAGCAATGTCGTTATGGTAGGCGCTCATCTGGATTCGGTTGAAGCAGGAAGTGGAATTAATGATAATGCTTCTGGATCTATCACACTCCTTGAGATTGCAAGATATTTAAGTAAGTTTCAAGTCAATAATGCAGTCAGATTTTCCTGGTGGAGCGCTGAAGAAGAAGGTCTATTAGGCTCTGACCATTATACTGACAAATTGTCCGATGAAGAAAATTCTAAAATAAGATTATTTTTGGATTATGATATGCTTGCATCTGCAAATTATGTTTTCCAGATATATAATGGTGACGATTCCATACATCCAGCTGGATCTAGTCATATCAGGGATAAGTATATTAAGTGGTATACAAAAAATGGTTACCCATATAAAGTAATAGCGTTAGACGGTAGATCTGATTATGTTGGGTTCCTAAAGCATTCTATACCATCAGGTGGTATATCTACTGGGGCAGAAAAATTAAAGTCTAAAGATGAGTTACAGTTATTCGGAGGTGAAGAGTCTTTGCCTTATGACAAATGCTATCATCAGGCTTGTGATGACCTATCTAACTTGAACTATGATGCTTGGAATGTAAATTCAAGACTTATAGCACACACTTTAGGTGATTATGCAGAATCTTTAAATGATTTCCCAAAAAGAGACAATGTCGTAAGAGGCTTACATGAAGAAAGTGTAGAGCAGTTTGCATACCATGGGGATCATTTGGTCATATAGTTTAAATCCTCTTTTTTCTTCTGAAAGTTTTCGAAATAAACAAAGACAAATCTTTCTTTATAAATGCATTTAAATTAGTTCTCATGACTACATATGTATAAATAGTCTAAAAATTTTGACATGAAAGCACCTGGTGTACTAGCACTTTTTCCTGCTAAAAACCCCGCTTTATTGTATAATTCCACTGCTCCTACTACCGAAGAAGCTATATCAAATGTTTTATTTTCTTGTCCATCTGCTTTAGATGCAACAAATGATGCGATTGTACTACCTAATGAGCAGCCAGATCCGGTTATCGTACCCATCAAATGATGACCACCAGGAATTTTTGTTACGTTTATTTTATCCATAGAAGCCTTCACCTCGTAATTTTTTTCGTTTGATGTAGTTTGATTAACAAATGTCCCATCAATTACATAATTCGTTGCACCAGTTATCACCACAACAGTCCTGAAATCTTGTGCAACTTCTTTCCCCATCAAAATTATATCTGATTCCTCTAGTTCAGCAATAGAATCCACACCGCGCATTAACGACTTGCCATTTGTATTAGACTCTTGGTAGGTACTTGTAAGTTTCCATATAGCCAGAATTTCACCTACGTTACCCTTGATGACTGATGGCTGACCAGCATTCAATAATTGCTTACATGATTCCAACCTTGTACTAGTGGCACCACCAGCAACTGGATCAAATATTATATGTTTTCCATACTTATTATAAACCTGAAATGCGTAGATAAAAGTACTCATCAAAGATTCCGATGGAGTTCCTAAATTAATGACTAATGCAAGATTTGGTACACTTGAAGCGAATTCTTCGAATTCCTCTGACAATTCTGACATTATAGGAGAAGCTCCAATTGAAAGAGTCACATTTGCACTAAAATTTTTGACTACATTGTTAGTGATATGGTGAACTAAAGGCTTTGACTTTTGTAGGGCCTCAATTTTCGAATGCAAACTTGTTGTGTTATCTGAGCTGGCCAAGTTTCTAAGCAAGAAAAGAGGTTCCATGATGACTTTACGCAATTCAATTGTTGAAGCAGCGGCATCTTCGCTAGCCATGATACATGAAACAACTGCAACACCATCTAATGATTGACCATTGATAGCACATTGGTATAATACTTTTGCTGCATTTGTTTCATTGATTCCTCCAATTGCAACACTTTTTATAAATTTTCTGTCCTTTTGTTTATTATTTTCATGCAATACTTGCAACATTTTTCTAATACCGATTGGGCCTGTACCATTTGGAGTTTTGGTATCTTTCTTAGTATTGGTTTTATAAACGGTTCCCAATCCAACATAATCAGCAATTCCTTCTTGGCACACTATTGCAGTTTCAGTCGTATTTGAGCAAGTGACTCCAATTATTTTATCTGGACCTATTAGCTTTCTAACAATTGAAGGTGGCATATCGTCTTGACCAACATGGATACCCTCTGCATCAATTGCTAATGCAACATCGACTCGATCATTTATAATCAAAGGTATCCCCCTTTTCCTTGTAAGTTCATGTACTTGAGAAGCTCGCGCAATAAAGTCTAATGTCAGCAATGATTTCTCACGTAATTGAATCAAAGTTGCACCATTATCTATTGAATCTTCGACTTGTTTCAAGAACGTCGAAGACTCAGGTATCATAGTTGAATCCGTGACTAAATATACTGAATAATCAGTATCTGCTGGTATCATTGTCTCTATGTATATGAATACTAAACCTTAAGAGGAAAGTGATGATCTACAATTCATAAAGACGTGAATTATTTCACTAGTCAACAAAAGTGAATATCGAGTCAGCTTGTATAATACCGCAAGCTTAGGATTTGGAAGCGCATCATAATTATGTACAGGGTACATCGAGATCGATGCGCTTACAGGAAAAACACTCAGAGATCTTATCGTGTTGTATTTATTATGTAATACACTCTTAAATATATAGATAGAAACTAATCGACTTTTGTACAAAATTTGGTTGAAAACTTTTATCTATTATTCGAAAATAAAGAAGCTTGATATTTTTGGCTCGATAAACTGACGAATTTTGTTCGATTTGGCTCGTGCGATGCATAGTCATTTTGTCTGAAGTCATCCGATTTTACTTGTAATGATTTGTGCAACCCTATGAAATACATCAATGATGATACAAAATTTTCAAATCCTTTTGATGTATCCTTGAAAACTTCATAGGTATGATTCCGTATATGGGAATCAAACCATTGAAGCAAACAAACAAATATATAAACAAGGAAGCAGACACAAGAAAGTAGAATATTGAGTGTTATTATTTTATGAAGTCTTTATACGTGAACGAATCCAACTATCGAGCATCCACATTCAAACATGTAAATATGAATATGGAATTAACAGATCAAGGTTTCTCGTTTTCTTTCGAAGTATATGGCTCAAAAATTGCAAAGAAAAAGGATATATCACAAAAGATATTGTTTGAAACTTTTCCTTGCTTGTTTGAAACTTTTCCTTGCTTTGAAATTTGACCAAATTAGTTAGTCGGAATCTTCGTTTTCCTTGAGATCATTTTTCATATTCATCATATCTTCTGAATTTTGAAATGCACTGAATATCGAGTCAAAATCTGAATTTGAATTTTGGGTTTGGCTGACCAAATTCATCATCTCTCTACTTCTTCGGATGGAATACTGTTCACATTTCTTTATGGTGCCACTTATATGAGCACATTTAATGATCACACTTCTATCCCCAACTTTATTTATTAATGTAAGTGCAGCTATAACCATCTGTAAGCTTTGTCTGTTGCACCTTATTATGCCTGTAGATGTCTTATTACTAAAATATTTGATGATGAGTGATGCTCCAGCCATTCCGGCTCCAAATTCACCATAATGATCTTCCACTACTCTTCGTATAGCCAGCAAAAGTACTTTGGGGTCTACTGTAGAAGGAGATGCTTTATGTAAAGACAATAAGGCCGTTTGAGGTGAATTGCTAAAATTCAAAAGTTCCTTGTACTCAGATGTCTTGGTATCAAAGGATGGTGGATAAATGATGTCGAATAATATGTATCTTTGCTTGAGTCTTACCATCGTGTGAGCTGTGATATCTTGTGTCAAACTTTATGTTATATTAATACTTACAAAACATTTTTTTTTCTTTTTTTCAAGTTTCTCAATTTTTTGAAAGTTTCAAATCTTAATATAAATCTAAACAGTTACATATATAGTACATAAGGTTCAAATGATTCATGTAGCAATCAAATAGTAAGGTATCTCTCCGTTATTTTCCTAGCAAGAGCAGTGTTACCACTATATATATAAATTAGAGATAAATTGTGTGCTGCTTCCATCAGCAAGTCGTAATCGGAATCTTCTAACTTATCTTGGAAAGAAAGTGCCTTTTCGTAGTGGTTTATAGCAATTGAGGGTAGTCCAAGCATATGAAATAGTCTGCCGAAATTGAACTCAACTTCTTGAAGTTCGTAATCCGAAGCGCCTTTCTCTCTGATTTCTTTATATTCCAAAAGATAACTCATGCCCTGTAATAATTGAATATGTCTGTTTGTACTCATTCTTTGCATGGCCCGATGCACATGTCCTAACCCAAGTACAAAGCAAAGCAAAGGATCTTGACTATACGCTTTATATGCTTTGGTAAGGTAAACAATTGAGGAAGTGTAACTTCTAGCACCCCCCAATAAGTTGGCATAAACATACAACAATTCGAGGTTACCAAAAGAGCGTGGAATATTTTTGGTTGCAGTTATAGTCGCCATACCGCTAATATTTTGCGATGATGAGCTAGCATCAAAAGCTTTTAATTGCCTTAGGAAAAATTTTTGATGGTTGTAGTTACTTAAAACAGACCAATTAACAATACCAGATGGGAAGCAGCATAAAAATATTTTGCAGATATACTGAGAGAATTGATTTGATATCAAGAAGTGACGAATGTTGTTCAGAGTTTTATCACAATCTCCTTGTGATAAACCTAAGATTAAACTTATGAATTTCATTACATTACCCCTGTTCTTATCTTGAATAAAAACACTAACATTTTGAGCTATTTCAATTATTTGTGAAGCATACTCGATGTTATTTTCGTACTTATGTAACAATAAGGCGTATTGAACAAATATGAAGAACCACTGGTCATAATTGAGACCTCTGTATTCATTAACAGCTGTAAGTTCGTGTCTTTTCTCAGATTCGTCTGTCTCGGTCATACCTTCATATAGATTGTATACTCTTGCTAATTTTTCATCAAGACCCATTTGCTTCTTTCTCTTGTATAGCAAAATACCTTTAAAAGTTCTGTTCTTATCTTTTGGAAAAAAACTACGTACGCCCATGAACATTTCAACCAATTGCGATGCTAGTTTAATCCAAGCAACAGCAGCGATACTATCTTCCTTTGCGATACCGGCTTGCAATCTTTCCAAGGCGTGGAACTTATCCAATACTTTTCTTCTGGCGTTTTCTTCAATTTCTGCTTTTTCCTCTATGCTTAACTTTGGGTTTTTTGCTGATTTTATTCTGTCTGTATTTTTGATGAGTGGCAAAGGATCGTCTTCTTCCTGTTCAGGTTCCGTGATACCAGTAGCTTTAGCAGATTTAGAAACCTCCTTTAATAAATCACTAGCAGCATCAACTTCATCTAAATGAAATAAAGCTTCAATCAAAGCCAACTTCATATCCAAGTTATTTGGATCTTCGTGAATCAAAGTAGTATAAATGCTTTTCGCTTGCAGCCATTGACCGACTTCCAAGTAACATTTCGCCATCAACTCAAGCAATTCAAGTGTCCTTTCCTCTTCATTCTCATAAGCACGATTTAAAAATTGAAGAGCTTCTTCATTGTAACCTTGGGCCTCTAAAGATTTACCAGCTTCGAAATGTAAATCTGAAATATCATCAGTCTCGTCCAATAAATAATCAAAATGAAATAATGCCTCATCTTTATGATTCAATCCCAACCTCAATATACCAAGTTTGAACCTGATATCTATAGGTAAATCATAAGGTTTATTATATGCCATTTCTCGTTGAGATAGGGGTCTCAGCTCCAAGATATCGTGTCTACGCTCATCGAATTCTAGATCAAAGTTTTCAGTTTCATTCCACCATTCTTCACTTTCTCTATTTTGAAGCCACCTAGCAACTAGTTTGATAGTTTTGATACCAACTGTATATGTATGTTGTGAAATGTAAATCTCACATAAGATATTTAACTCCGTCCAACCAAACTCGGGAACCAGTCCTTTTGTCTTTTCGGTGGCGTTCATATTTTTATCCAAAATGTCCATGTATAAATTTATAGCATCGTTCAATCTTTTTTGCTCCACATAAACACTTGCCAAGTTCTTAATTATGCTTGCATCAGTGGGAAATTGCAGATGTAATTTTTGGAATCCTTCTAGCGCTCTTCCGTATTGCTTTTTATCTTTGTACAAAATAGCTCTTTCAAGAGTGAACTCGGGTGTTTTGTTTGAATCTGATGCAATAGCCCTTGTATAACAATATATCGCTTGATCGGTGTATCCTAATTCGGCACTTAATTCGGCAACATTGGCCCAGAAAAAGCTGTCCCATGGATGAATATTTGCGGCAAGTAACCAATAATTACAGCATTCATGAAGTTTATTTTGGGACTTATAAATTTCACCTAAAGTTTTGTAGGCGTTAAAATTTTTTGGATCTTTTTTGATTACTTCAAGGTATAAATTTAATGCTACCTGGAGATCATGACGTACGAAAGCTTCGTTTGCTAGAGACAAGTTCATTCTTACCTCGGGGTCCAAATCTCTTGCTGTACTTCTAATCATCTTTCTTTTCCAGTAATTCTTAGACGATGACGTTTTCTTTTTCTTGTTCTTAAAATTTCCGGCGAGTCTGAGAGCTTCTCTAAAGTCATAGTCATCATCATCATCATTTTCGCCTTCATCTTCGTATTCTTCATCAGACCAGAATACAATGGGACCGTCGTCTTCGTATTCATCGCTACTTAAGTTCAAATCAATACCCTCGAGCATATCATCCTGTGCGTCAGCCGCATCAGTTGCATCATCGGAGGAGATACCAAGACTCAATTCATCATCAGATAGTTCTTTTTCTTTCCTTTTGTTTTTGGATATATCTTTCGAAGCCGCCATGACAAGCTATTCACGTTGAATGTTTTGTTTTAACTGCTAAATGACTATTATTTATATTTTTGATGTTATGAAGTTTTGTCTCACTAAAACAAAAACTCCAACCCTCTCTTTTTTTTCTGCAATCTTTGTCATAAGCCTTTTGATTTCGTGCAAAGAATAAGACACGTCAATTCTGCATAGCATAAAACTAATTGATACAAGCTGCTGGTGGCAAATTATTTGTATTCAATAGCATGATTCTTTCCCACTTTCAAATAGTTGTGAGCTGTTTGTTTGTATCAGCTTCTCTTGCGGTGTTTGGAGGTGAAAAATTCAGAGATTCAAATAGTCTTGAGATCAGTGTTCAAGCTCCATGGCATAAGACTCCCTTTCTAACAAATTTAATTGAATCTATATCTGCTTCCGATGAATCTCTTTATTTGGGTGCTTTGCTCCAAATATTAAGACTTGAACTAGATGACGAAGGAAACGAAGATAGTGAAGATGGTGAAGATGGTGATTCCAATGATCTGGATGCTACTTCCTATAGTGCTGTCATTGACAGACTTAATATAAATGAAATTCAAAAAGCTTATCTCAACTTCAACTTGGTGAATAAAATCCACACCCCTCGAATTCAGTCACACTTTGATCATTACAAAAACGATGTATTGCCTGTTTTTGGAAAAAAATTGCTTACTGATTGCAATACCGACTCATTTGGAAATAAGCTATCTGATGAGAACAAAAGGGCATGGGTGTTGTACAATGAAAAGATTTATTGCTCTCCTGATGAACTATATGCTTTACAAACAGATGCAAGAGCTATAAATGAGAGAATATTCCCATTCGACAGAGTAATAGGGCATCAAACGAATTCGCCTTTATTGATTCTTTACGCCGATATAAATTCTCCCTCATTCCGCAGCATGTTTCAAAACTTGCATATGAGTGCACAAGCAGGGAAACTAAGGTTCGTTTGGAGATACATACCCTCTGACACTCATGATTTTGAAATCATAAAAGGGTATGGTGTTGATTTAACCTTGAAGAGAACAGACTATTTAGCGATAGATGATCGTAACAATACCTCGCCAAAATTATCGAATAAAAAATTATTATCTTCTCTAAAGAAGTACTCTCTTTTTAAAGACATTTCCAAGATAGAAGAACTTGATGAACTTATTCCGGTGAAGAAAGCTGACCTTCAAGAATTAGGAATGAAATTCGTAGCATATTTGTTATCAAAAGATACTCCTGGGATTGAAAAATATGATCAATTGAAACTTATTTTGAATAATTTCCCAAAATTTGCTTATTTTATTTCTAAAATGAAAAAACAAAATAACTTTGATTCCATCAAAAAAATCATTGAAGAGAATGAAAAAGTAGGCGCATCTGAAGACTCAAATGGAATTTATGTAAATGGTGCTGCGATTCATAAATTGCAGTTTGATTTGCCTACTTTATTCAGTAAAGTTCAAAAAGAAATTAGCTTCATTCAAGAGCTTAAGTCATACGGTCTCAATACCGCACAATCTAAAAAACTAATTACAAAATTTGCACTCCTAAGCGCTGTAAAAGAATCTCAGTTTCGTACCGGAAATACTTTGATGGGAAATAATGAGAATCGTTTTCAAGTATTCAAGCATGCATTTATCCAAAAATCTACAAATCGAGGAGGTGTTGTCTTCTTAAATGACATTGAAGAAGATGATGGGTATCTGTTATATACAGACGATAGAAAGGAGAATTACATAGGTAGAGGTGCGCATAATATGCCAAAGGGTCAAATTCCACCACTAAGAGAAAATGTCCATGACTTGATATTCGTTTTGAACTTTGGTAATAAGGAACAGTTGCGAGTGTTCTTCACTATGGCAAAATTTTTCTTAGATAGAGGAATCCCAAAACAGATAGGTTTACTTGCATTAGTTGGAGATGATCCAAGAGACGAAGAAATGGCACAGTTATTTTATTTCCTCGCTGACAATGGATCGCCAAAAGAAAGTTTAGCCATCTTGTACAAATACTTTGAATCAAAATCAGCCGATCAAGACAAAGAAGTATTTGAAACTGTCAAATTCCCAAAAGATCATTCCCATTCTTATGCTGAATATCGTGAAACTTTGAAAAGGTTTTCAATTGACGCGCCGTCTGTGATCGTGAATGGTGTGATACATAATCTACAAGGGGGTAATTGGCAAGCTGACATGAAAAATCAAGTAGCTCACGATGTAAAATTGTTACAGCGTCACATTAGAGACGGCACTGACACTGGTAGATCACTTAAAAGTATAATTTATGATAATGCGAAAACAGAAAGGAACCTTCGCGTCATCCCCAAAGACCCAAGTAATATCAGATACAAAAAGATTTCTTCAGTGATGTACGAAAAATCTGTCGGGTTCAAAAAAAATATCAATAACAAGCTTATATCTGGTAGTTTCTGGTTAATTGGAAACTTCAATACCAAGAAAATGCTTGACCAATTCATTGAGATTGTCAGTGTAATCGGAAAATCTAAATTACCGAACTCAATGCAAATTAGAATTATCAATACATCAGACAATCAAGAATTACTCAACGCATTATTTTCCAAGTTCGGAGGAAAGAATTTGAGTAGTAAGGTTGCAAAAGATATTCAAAGTTTTGTGCATGAATATACAATAAGTGATGAAGGTAATGCACAACCAAATATTCTCAAATTACTTGAGGAAAATGAAATTCAATCTCACAAGCCCTCCATAATTTTCAATTCTCGTTATTTTAAATTGGATGATCTATTCAGTAGCAAGGAGCTAGAGTCACTCATTGAATATGAATTCAATCAAAGACTCAGCATTTTGGAAGATTTAGTTGAAGCATATCCTGGTGATTTTGGTTCCAAAACTTTACTCGAGTTCAAAAAGGATGAGAGCTTTGATCATTTCGAGTGGTTTGATCTCTTTGCATCAACCGTTACAAAAACTTTTTATATGGACGATGCATTTTATCATACCGATGTTGCTAGATTCGACTTCTCTTCCTTGAACATGAATAATAGTGTTGATGTCACTGGTCCTTATTCTTCAGAAAAAGACCTCGATATATTATTGATTATTGATCCGATCGATGAGTACTCACAAAAATTAGTCTCGACTGTGAACTCACTTATCGACTTTCCATTCATAAACATAAAGATATTGTTACAACCCAGCACAAAAACATCAGAAGAAATCAATATTAAGAGATTTTATAAAGGGGTCTTTCCACAATCAACTCCAATTTTCAATGAAGAGGGTCGATTTATTGATAATCAAAAGGCAAACTTTGGACACGTTCCATCTACTGAACTACTCACTGTAGACATAGATGTACCACACAAATGGATAGTTACCTCCAAGAATGTCTCAAATGGTGTTGATCTCGATAACATACAAATGTCTAATTATGACAACTCAAAAGTTGAAGGAGTATACGAACTTAAACATCTCTTAATTGAAGGGTATGCTTTTGATACCAAGCTAGGGTTGCCAACCTCGGGGTTGGAATTAGAAATTACAAATGGAGAAGCATCAGCTGATACAAGTGTTATGTCAACACTAGGATACTTCCAATTACAAGCTGATGCAGGAATTTGGAACTTTCATATCAAATCTAATAGCAAGAGTGAGAGACACTGCTCTTTATTATCAGCTTCAACCAACAGATACATTGCCAATGATATACCAATCGCTGATGTTAGCATCCCAGTTTTCAGCTTATTTGGTGATGAAATTTTCCTTCGGATAAATAAAAATCCAGGATATGAACGTAAAAATCTTTTGACTGATAATGACGATATTGTGAGTGAAAAGAAAAGCAGCGGGAAACTAGGTGGTTTTATGAAATCAGTAATATCAAAAGAACCAACACCTCAGAAACAAGCTGACATCAACATTTTCACTATTGCCAGCGGTCTTTTGTATGAAAGATTACTAGCAATTATGATTGCGTCGGTCAGAAAAAATACTGATAAGCTGATCAAATTCTGGATTATAGAAAACTATATAAGCCCTCAATTGAAAAATTTACTACCATTGTTGGCTCAGCAGTATGATTTCGAGTATCAGCTAATCACTTACAAATGGCCATCATGGTTAAGAGGGCAAAGGGAAAAACAAAGGACAATTTGGGGATATAAAATATTATTCTTGGATGTAATCTTTCCTCAAGATCTTGACAAGATTATTTTCGTTGATGCGGATCTGATCGTTCGAACTGACTTACAAGAATTGGTTCAGTTGGACTTACAAGGAGCACCATATGGATTTACACCAATGTGCGATTCAAGAAAAGAAATGGAAGGCTTCAGATTTTGGAAAGAAGGTTATTGGACAAACGTTTTACAAGAAGAGTACAAATATCACATCAGTGCGTTGTATGTCGTTGATTTGAAAAAATTCAGATCAATAGCAGCTGGTGATAGGTTAAGATCGCATTATCAAAAGCTCACGGTTGATCCAAACTCATTATCGAATTTAGACCAAGATTTACCAAACAACATGCAAAGGTGGATCAAGATCTTTAGTTTACCACAAGAATGGCTATGGTGTGAAACTTGGTGTTCAGATGATAGCATGAAAGGAGCAAAAGTTATTGATTTGTGTAACAATCCACTTACTAAAGAGAGTAAATTGGATAGAGCCAAACGTCAAATACCTGAATGGAAACGTTTTGATCGTGAAATTGAAACACTTCAAGCAAAATTAAACAAGCAAAAACAAGAAATGATACTCGACCAAGGCGATATCAGTCATGATGAATTATAGTGTGTAAACCTTTTTTATACTTTATATCAATTAAAACTATTTGCAGTCATTTAAGTGCGTCTATTTAATCGTATAGCTTTTTATTATGAGTCAATGTCACATGCGCATCTTTATTTTGAAAAAAAAAAAAAAAAAAAGAAAAACGATTTAGCGCTAATGCGATCATTTTGATCTAACTGTCTGAAAAATATTGATATCAACACTTTTTCACGTCAACTACTTTAAGAATTACTGCAACAGGTCCTCGTTTGTTCTTGTACCATATTATTTTTCACTTCAAGTAACTACCTAGTCATGAAGATCTCTGAAAAGTTGCAACAGGCTCATTCTGTTGCGGCTCCACCTCCAGCAACTTTCTCGTTCGAATTCTTCGTTCCTAAAACTTCTCAAGGTGTCCAAAATCTTTATGATCGTATGGATAGAATGTATGAATTGAATCCTATTTTCATTGATATTACTTGGAATGCGGGTGGTAGATCGTCTACCTTAACTAATGATATGGTGTACACTGCTCAATCAACTTTAGGCTTGGAAACTTGTATGCATTTAACCTGTACCAATATGAAGGTTGAATTGATTGATGAAGCTTTGAGTAAAGCATACGCATCGGGATGTCAAAATATTTTAGCCTTGAGAGGTGATCCTCCATTGGATGGATCCGAATCAACCGGTGATTTCAAGTATGCTAAAGACTTAATCAAATATATACATGACAAATATGGTGATCATTTCAATATTGGTGTCGCTGCTTATCCTGAAGGACATCCAGAAGAGACCTCATTAGATTTAACTTTAGAATATTTGAAAGAAAAATGCGACGCAGGTGCTGACTTCATCATTACTCAGATGTTTTATGATGCTGAAAAATTTATCACTTGGTGTTCGAATGTTCGTAAAATTGGTATAAATATACCAATCATTCCTGGTATTATGCCGATTTCAACCTATTCTGCTTTCATGAGAAGAGCTAAATGGTCAGAAATAGCAATTCCTTCTCACTTCGTAGAAGCTTTAGAACCAATTAAAGATGATGATTTCTTGGTCAGGGCTAAAGGTACTGAACTAGTTGCAGATATGTGCTCAAAGCTTATCGAGTCTGGATTTGTAAATCATCTACATTTTTACACTATGAATTTAGAAAGAGCAACCATCATGATATTAGAAAAGTTAAACTTAATTGAATATGTCAAAGAACATGACGTTATTGGAGGTGACATTTTACCTTGGAGAAAATCATTACATCCTTTAAGATCGAAAGAGTCTATTCGTCCTATTTTCTGGCAAAACAGAAAACATTCGTATATATCTCGTACTTCTGGTTGGGATGAATTTCCAAATGGTAGATGGGGTGATTCAAGATCACCTGCTTTTGGAGATATCGATTTATTTGCAACTGATTTATTAAGGCAATCTCCAAAAAAAGCTTTTGAACTTTGGCGCTCTCCTCAAAATTTAAAAGAATTCTCTGATATTCTTGTCTCTTATTTGAAAGGTGCTTTAACATCATTACCATGGTCAGATGGGCCAATTGGAAAGGACACTGAAATTATCATAGAACAATTAATTGAAATCAACCAAAAAGGGTTTTTCACCATGAATTCTCAACCTTCTCTTAACGCCATCAAATCCAATGATAAAACCTACGGTTGGGGACCTAAGAACGGGTATGTTTACCAAAAACAATACTTGGAATTCTTTGTTCACAAAGATACTTTGGTACCTTTATTAGAGAAAATTGACAGCTTCAACAAGGAAACGGACTCCTCGACCATTACATATTATTCTGTGGATAATGAAGGTAATTTAGAAACAAATACCAAGGATAATGATATAAATGCTGTGACATGGGGTGTCTTCCCAGGAGAAGAAATTTTGCAACCAACTATTGTTGAGCAAACTTCTTTCTTAGCTTGGAAAGATGAAGTTTTCAGATTGCTCTCTGAATGGGTGAATATCTTCCAAAGTAATATAATCAGAGATCTCGATGTCAAGGAAGAAGATATCCAGGGCTTTATTACATTCATGACTAAATTCCGTGATGAGTTTGTGTTATGTAACTTCGTCAACAATGACTTTTTTGATGACAATCAAACTATTTTTAATTTGATTAAAGAGTTGAATCTTCCAAATTTGTCATAGGCAATTGTCTTCCTATCATAAAACCTTCAATTTGCAGTTCTATTCCATTTTTTTCTTTCCATTTGCTCCTTTTTGTCTCATTCATTTCAATTTTAACCAAACCACTTCCAATTTCAATTTCACTAGCGCAGGATATCAGTGCACTCAACATGCACAGTTTTCAAATCAATTTCAACATAATGGTTTGAAAATAAGTATATTTATCAATGCGTCATAATATTACAGTAGGTATGAATCTCATTTTGCCTTCGTTTTATATTTATTCCTCATTCTTTCACAAAAGTATTTCATGACAAGTTACGGTGTTTAATACCAATTAAACTTAATGCATTCATAATAGTATCATATTCATTTCAACAATAATTAATTTTTCCCATTCATTTTTCTATTAAAAACAATCAATTATATAATAAAACCCTCCTGTGTATAGTGGCATCCTCAACGGTATGATTCTTTTCATATAAATATATAAAGTATATTTGTAATAACCTATGAATAAGTAAATAACTTGTAATTGTAAGAAACTATTGATTTATTCCAAAATACGAACTTGCGGATAATAGCGAAGGATAATATTCATTAATTTTACACTAAATTTTGTATATGAAAACAAAAAGATTGAATTGAATAAAGAAAGAAAAGATAAAAGTTTGGGTATACCGAAAAATATAAATAATTTAACAAGAACTAGACAAAAGTTGAGATTATAATAAATTGATTACTTAAAAAATAGCTAACATGGCGAAAGCGACAGCAGCAAATGAACCTGCAATATTTTTAGAAGCGGAACCTTCATAACTTGATATAGCAGCTGTTGCAGAGGAAGCTGGAGCACTAGATGAAGCTGGAACATACGTTGAAACTCCTGTTGGTGATGAAGCAATTGGAGCAGCAGTGGTTGGGACAGCAGAAGTTATAGCTGCTGCACTGGTAGTAACAGTAACAGGGGTATTTGGAGCAGATGTTTGGGCAGATGCACTAGGTGAAACGACAGTTGGAGCAACTGATGATGATTCAACGACTGGTGCTACTGATGATGGTTTAACAACTGGTGTAGTTGATGATGATTTGACAACTGGTGCAACTGATGATGGTTGAGCAACTGGTGTAGCTGATGATGATTTAACAGCTGGTGCAACTGACGATGGTTGAACAACTGGTGTAGCTGATGATGATTTAACAACTGGTGCAACTGACGATGGTTGAACAACTGGTATAGCTGATGATGATTTGATAACCGGTACTTGTTTTGATGATGTAACTGGAGCGGTTTTAGTGGATGAAATCAAAGTAGTTGGAATAACACTTGAAGATTCAACAGTTTGAGCAATAGATGTATTAGCATAACCAGATGGTTTACCAGAAGAAAGAACGGGAGCATTAGTAGTTATTGATCCATAAGAAGAAATATAGGTACTTGAACCAGAACCTAAGTCAGTAGTAATGGTTAAATAAACCTCGACTGTACTAGTAGTATCTTCTTCTGATGATGGAGATGAAGAAGAAGAAGCAGCAGAAGTAGCAGATTCAACGGGTTTGGTTTCAGTTAATGGGCAGAAAGTTGTATAACTAGTAATAACATCATCCTTGGTGACTGTGACGACACTTGCACCAGTTGGAACGGCTGAAGTGTGACAACCAGCTGAGTCACAAGATGTAACAGTAACAGAGGTAGTTAACGAAGCAGTAACAGTGGTATATTCGGTGGAAGTAGTTGTGCTATCAGTATCTGATGATGGAGCAGCACTTGATGGTTTAACAGATGATGAAGCGGCAACAGATGATGGAACAGATGATGAAGCGGCAACAGATGATGGAACAGATGATGAAGCGGCAACAGATGATGGAACAGATGATGAAGCGGCAACAGATGATGGAACAGATGATGAAGCGACAGATGATGGAACAGATGAAGCCACAGGTGATGAAGCCACAGCAGATGATGAAGCGACAACAGATGATGGAACAGATGAGGAAGCGACAACAGATGATGGAACAGATGAGGAAGCGACAACAGATGATGAATTAACAGCAGATGAGGAAGCGGCAACATATGATGAAGCGACAGCAGATGATGAAGCGACAACAGATGATGGAACAGATGAGGAAGCGACAACAGATGATGGAACAGATGAGGAAGCGACAACAGATGATGGAACAGATGAGGAAGCGACAACAGATGATGAAGTAGTAGAATCAACTGGTCTGGTTTCAGTTAATGGGCAGTATGTGGTATAACTGGTAACGATATCATCTGTAGTAACAGTAACTATACTAGCGCCAGTTGGGACGGCAGAAGTGTGACAGCCTTTGGGGCCACAAGAGGTGATGGTAACTTCAGTAGTTAATGAAGCAGTAACAGTGGTATATTCAATATCTGATGAGGTTGCTGGAGCTGAGGAAAAAACTGAAGATGAAATTTCAGATGCTGAAGTGGTAGAAGGTACAAACTCTGCTGATGAAACGGTTGAGGATACTTCGGCTGATGACAAAGTTGAAGATACTTTAGCTGAAGACAAAGTTGAAGATACTTTAGCTGAAGACAAAGTTGAAGATACTTTAGCTGAAGACAAAGTTGAAGATACTTTAGCTGATGACAAAGTTGAAGATACTTCAGCTGATGTTGAAGATGGTGCAGATGATGAAGTTGATGCCGACCAGACGAAAGGTGGGGCAGTTGAGGAGGAGAAGGTGACTGGAGTTTCTTTTGTTTCGGTAGTCGACCATGGGACAGAGGAAGTTTGTTGAGTAAAAGAAGTGGTAACAGAAGATGATTCATCACAATCTTCAGTAGGAACTGAAGGATTTGGGTGAGTTGCAGTTGGGTAAGTGGATGTTGATTCATCACAATCTTCAGTTGGAACTGAAGGATTTGGGTGAGTTGCAGTTGGGTAAGTGGATGTTGATTCATCACAATCTTCAGTTGGAACTGAAGGATTTGGGTGAGTTGCAGTTGGGTAAGTGGATGTTGATTCATCACAATCTTCAGTTGGAACTGAAGGATTTGGGTGAGTTGCAGTTGGGTAAGTGGATGTTGATTCGTCACAATCTTCAGTTGGAACTGAAGGATTTGATTTAGTTGTTTCTGGTAAGAAACTAGTCAAAGTAGTAGTAGATCCTTGTGAATTGGTGAATTGACCAACACTTTGAGTTGCAGTTAAAGGACAATAAGTGGTATATTCAGTGGTAACACCTTCAGTGACTGTCTTAATCTTAGTAACACCGGTTGGGTGAGATTGAGTAGCACAAGCATTATTAGCACAAGAAGTAATAGTTACTTGAGTAGTTGATTCAGCAGTACAAGTGGTAAGAAAACCTCCACCAAGTGCAACCCAACTAGCAAGGTCAACAGAAACATCGAGATCACCAATACTGACTTCAGCATCGACTTCAGCACCAGCAGCGAGAGTTGCAGTTGCAACTGAAGCAAGACCTGCAACACCAATAGCTTGATTAAGTTTCATTTTTTTAGTTTTATGAAATAAAATTCAGAGACCCTTTTCTTTAACGATAGTATGGGGAACAATAATTAAGTTGAATTCAAAAATAATCGATTAACTCAAATAAAAATTGGAAGCGAGTGACAATTGAGTTAGTTCTCTAGTTATTATTGATTTATCACTTAACAGATGTTTAAGGGATTGTTACTCTAAAAAGTTTTCAGCAAAAGAAAAGGTTTGATTGAAAAGGAGAGGGAATCATATCATTATATATGAAAAGTTGTTTCAGCAAAAAGGTGAATTACGACTGATTGGATATCTGTGAACATAACACATACTTACACATGTATTGTTAATTAAGCCCTTAAGATTTCCTGGTTTATAATTAGCCATGTCGATTAGTAGTATACAAACACACCTTAAAACAAAGTTAAAAATAAATTGCAAAAAAAAAAGAAAAAAAAGATTAAATAAGTCTTGAATCAAGGTGGGTTGCCTCATTTGAGAGGTGACAATGACATATAGACGAAACTCTTTTGAAACCTTAAATCAACTTAAAACCATTCTCGCTTAATATGACGCAGCAAAATTCATCAGGCATAAAATAAAAATGCCAAATCTGAAAATCTGAAACGCGTCAAAAAAGTTAAAGTTTAAGGTTTTTTTTTAGGCGCACAGCGAAAAAAAAGACAAGCTTATTTTTAGTTCCATTTTGCAACTTGCCCCACTTCTGTTATCAGCGTAATAATTATGAAAGATCACATACATACGTCAAGGACAGTGATGTAGGGCTAGAATATTGACAGTTATGCGTGGCCAAAAGCTTGAGAATATCGTCTTACTTGAAGTAAGCATACAAAATGTGTCAGTGACATTGGTAAAGAATATCAAGATGCACATAATTAACTTACAAGAATCGAGGAATCCATTGTTTGCGCTTTTATCATGGCAACATTATGTTGGTAATCAAGATAGTGATTTTGTACCACCCCACAAATCAAGGCTCCCTGTTGCACATAACAGTAAAATGCCTATCTATTGTGCATCTTCCCAAATCCATTATGTAAACTCGTACAAATAGCTACACGGCACCGTTATGTATAAGACAATTGTTATACACTGCAGCTTTCGTGTATGATTTAAGAAGCGTTCACACCTGATACATTCAAAAATGATTTATAACAAATTTACTAGAATGAATAATGGAGTTCATACTTCATGATTTTATCCGCTATACTGACCAATATTCATATTGGCTATCGAGGCTCTAGTGTACTTAAATATCATTACATCCAAGTTTCAAGATTTGCGCTTCATTCCAGTGCAAATTGCTACCCAAATTTTGGTTTCTAGAACACTAACTTTCTTTCTTAATTTAACATTAATGATAATCGTCTGTAATAGGCTCAAAACTCTTTCGGCTCAACTGATTGACTTATGTCAAGCTTTTCGATAAACTTTATTATTTTGCGGAAAAAAATAATGAGCGACTTTTTAAGGTTTAGGTGGAAAATCTTGTATAGAACATTATATCAGAAGCGGTACGAATGGCGATCAATTGCACTTTACCTTCAAATGCCAATGCGTATTGATCATAGTCGCCTCGGAGACTGATCAACCTACCGGTATATGTGAACCCTCGTCCTCACCGGACGTACAAGCAATCAAATATATTTTTTCTTTATGTTGATACAATAAAGTCATAAATTATTGGACGAAATACAAACTATCATTATTCTCTTGTCATTTTTTTTTTCTTTTTCTTTTTTTTTTGTTACGCAGTTGCGACAAAAATAAGTCTCGTCTAAATTTCATAATATTATTCATATCGCATAGATAATCGCATCTGATCGCACTCGTCAATAGAATCACTATGCAGCAACAATGAGATATAATTCAATTACAACAAACCGGAAAACGTTGGGCGATAAAGTGATTTAAAGTGATTTTTCTTTTTCGATTGATCAACATCAACATCAATATATTTTTACATTTACTGTTAATCATCAGTCACATCAGCTCAACTTCATTAATTGAAGTTCTTCATATTTCATGTTAAATTTAGCTTGCCATGTGTCTCAGCATATCGAAATTTAAAAATAAAGTAAATATATATATATAGAGTCAAATTAAGTTGTAAAGTACGGCACACGGCCAGATATTTTTTTGAGGTTTGAAATTTGGGCGCTGAGTCTGTTCTTTGTACAATTTATCTTTCCTCATTGACCAAACCAAATTAGCATATAGAATGTTGAGCGCACCAAACTATATTTTGTTGCACACAATTTTGATTTTAGTTGAAAATAGGGGCATTGGCCTAGGCTAAATTTGACTACAAAAGTTGCGAAAAGAGCAAGTGGATTACTCCTAATTCAAAATTAAGAGGTATGCATGTCAATTCACGAAACTTAGTCTCTTGATACTTGAGAAGCGACTTTGTATGGTAACCATAAACACCTGATTGATTTTATGGCTGACCTAGTGAAGCTAACCTTATATGTTATATATCGCCTGATAAACAATCCTCCCTCGAGATATTACGAAATGATTTTTCTCTTTATGAATTACGAACTATTCATTTTTTTACGATTTCACAATTGACCAAGAAATGATCAATTATGATTTTACATTATGAATTATGGTTGTATTATTTGTAAAGTACATAGGAATTAAAATAAAAAAAAAATTTATGGTCCCTCCAGAGTTTGACTTTATTCCAAAGAGCCAATTCTCCATATTTCTAAATCCATTATTTCAAAATGTCCAAGTTTTATACTACTATCAGGGTTTTTTATATTTAATATTTCATTTCCAAAAGTTTCACAGGGATAACTAACCCCTTTATATAATGACTTGTCTATCCACAACCCATTTTGACCATTCGATGATCCAATCGCTATGAAATTGTGATTCGAAAATATTATGTTATCATTGATTCCAGTATACATATAAGCTTTGAATCTTGTATCTTGCTCTTTCTTCGAAGAAGAAGAGGAAGATTTTTCTTCATTGTTTGAATCCTTGGATGTTCCATGATTTAGATTTATTACGTTATTACTTTCAACCTTCCAAAGAAAACATTCACCATTCCCATAGTATCTTTTCGATTCAACTGGTTTTAAATTTTCATTTATGTAACACCCAAACTTATTCTTTTTTTCATCCCGTATTATCATCACATACCCTTGTGGTCTTCTGATTTCTCTACCATATGATGTGCTACTGGAAGTAACCATTGATTTAACAACAGAATCACCAAACCCTTTCTCTTCTTTCTTCTTTCGATGATTTTGTAGTTGACTTTCCAAATTACTATTATTGTAAAGCGTATTAAGTGATATACCGTTTTGCTCAAAAGAATATACTAAATCCCAGTCATCAAATAATTGCAATCTTGGAGGTAGTAAATTTCTTATATTATTTGCGAGCTCATCATCTAGTAACCGATGTTTGGTTGAACTTTTGTAACCATTTAAATTCAACCTATAAAGAGGTGGCAAAGAACTTTCTCGTGACCTATTATTGATTGAATTTTGAGATGTTGATTGTGGACTTGGACCTAGTGATGGTGATGGTGAACGATCCTTTCTAGTGAGTATTCTAGTTATGAATGATTGCCTTGCTTTTGCTGTATCATCCTTATTATCAACAGCAGCATCAGTTAAAGATGAACTGCTAGTGTTTTCTTTCAGAAATAAATTGAAAGACATTATTATACTAAATTAAAAATTAACTACCAAGTGGAAAGGAATATTTGATTTGAGTAGAACGGCTATTCTTTATTAAACAATTGTGAATGTATACCCTAGCCAATGAAATTTTAATCAGTCACTTCAATTTAAATCCTCCTTTGAGATTGGAAAGACAGCTTTTTCACTATTGAATCGTTACTGCCAAAGCTTTTTTGCATAGTTTAATCGTTTATCTGATATACTCATTCATTTCACTTGCTTATTATTTTTTTCTAAAAATACGACATTTGGTGTATGGGTGTTCTTATAGACTAATTTATTTGATATATAAGAGAATTGAGTGCCATACACTGATAAGAACATTATTTAGCTAATTAAGTTTTCCTTGTAGAAACGAACACTACTGTTTAAAAATTCGACCCCAGTCTTCACACTATCGATAAACTGAATTTTGGGGTAGCACTCTGATAGTTTATTGACAACAAAACCAGACATACCAGCGCAACCCATTAAGACACAATCAATATTATCATTTTTATAATTATTATTGAGGAAATAATCAACTTTCTCTTGAATTTGGTTGAATTCCTTTGGGTCATTTAAGTTCAACACGTTAACATTCAAAGCCTTGGTTTTTTGAAACTTTTTAATTGGGAACTCTTCTGTGCCGATGAAATCAACAATTGCTAAATCCAATATCGATTCCCATTCACTGACACTAGTGAGAATAAACAGTTTATGAATGGATGGATTCAGTAAGCTATAAAGTAGAGTTGCTTGCATTATTCCTAAAATTGGTTTCTTGGTATGTTTACTCAATGAGTGGATTAAAGGGTGATCTGAATAGCAGCAAATCAAGAATCCATCGTACTTTTCAATAACATGTTGAGCCAATAAATCTGGTAACACAATCTTTTCTGATAAAATTGAAGTTTCGTGTCCATCAATTTCCCTTGGTGCTGCAGCAGGTGCTGTATAAAATGTGAAATCAACTTGAGGAGGTTTTTGTAAAATTGTCTCCAAGTTATCTGTGACAGATTTGGATGAGTTTGGATTGATTATAAGTAGCGATGATACCATTATTAGCTGAAGTCTTTTAATGAAAAAATATGAATGATTGATTATCAACGAGTAAGTATCAATAAAATCAACCAAGGACCCATTATCAAAACATTTCCTGATTTGCTTCTTCATTCCTTACCCCATATACGCTTGTATGCAGGTTGGTCTACTGATAAGAGATTTTAATTTTTTTTTCGATATGAAGTCAACTATAAAGTTACATTCTTTTCAAAAAGAGACTATACTATATTCTGTAGCATAAAAATGCAAAGTTGAAGCACTTTGTAGGTTGAAAGTAAAAAAAAATTAAAATTTTCGATTTCGAGTCAATTTCTTATTTTTTCATCAAATATCGAAAATATTGATCAAAATATACATAAAATTGCTTGCTTGAAGATAAAAAAAAAAATTGGAACGAAATCGAAACACATATTGACAGTGTCAACAATTGATATTGGGTTCAACTGACTAGATTTCGTTTGCAATTATGGCTTTGAGCTTTTAACATACGAAAATATATTCAATTCAAGAGGTCGTATCTACAAAGACTCACCACTGCGTTATATAATGTTAACTTCATACTTCATACTTACCTAAAAATGTTCTATAAAAATTAGTGTGGTAGATAATTTGCTGGGGCTGATTCTTAAACTACTTTGACTTAGACCTGTAAAGAGATAGTAATTGATGCAAAATCATCATTTGACATGTAACTCGACGAGGGCTTGCGATTAATGTCACGTATAATCAATAACTCGCTCTCCTTGAAACCACAACTTTCTTGATATGAAAATTACAGCCGTAAAATGACTGGAGTTAAAATTCATTACTATCTTCTACATAATCGTAAAGCTTACTTATGAAGTGACCATTAAATGCACCGACATCAACGATTTGTCACCTACTAAAAAAACTATTGAGGCACGAGAAATGCATACGCGAGAACAGTAGATGACATAGCTTTTAGCATAAATATGAGCTACATTCTTGTTTTCTTTCATTTTGAATACATATACAAATATAAAACAGACCAAATGTGAAGCTTCAATTTTTCACACGCGATTTTCTTTTTTTTTGTTAGTCTTTTATCTTTATATAAAGATGCGATCTGATACGTAAGAATGGCTTTTAATATGTATCACATCAAAACCCACGATAATCAATGTCATGTCTTTTATGGCCGTCATAGACTCAGATAAGCACAAACTTATTTGGTCCAAGTCTATTGTCTCCTTAGCTGCTATTTCCGATCATATCAAAGTAACAATCCATCACGATACATTGTCAATACTGGCAGTGAACAATGCTAAGACAACACACGCTGAAATAACCTTCAAAAAGTCATTTTTTCACGAATTCATAATAACTTTCGAAAATGTCATGTCCGAGGGGTTTCATGAAGAAAAAAACGATGCAAAGAAGTCATGCTATTCTTTTTTAATCAATTCACGTCATCTATCAGTGTTGTTTAAAAATCTTGATGCAAGTGATCTAGAATATATTTGCCTTAAAATAAATTGGCTGAAGAATTGTCCTATAACGATGAAGTATAAACTACTAGTAGAGATAAGGACCAAGAAGCTAATAATCAAGAAATACCAGACAAGCTATCAACCAATTCACATGAGCAAATTAGATGTTTCTATAATTTATAAACAAGAATTACTTGAACAAGAGAAAATCAATAGAGCCAATCCTGAAAGTTTATGTCATGAAATAACCTACTTGATGATAGAGCAAATAATACCCAAACAATTTTTGGATATGATTCCGTCATCTACCGAAGATTTCAAAATTGATATAAAAAATGGTAAAATTCTGTTTAGTGGATATACAAGACAAGTTTTAAAGGACAAAGAGTATTTAAAGCAACCTATGTCGGTAACGGTCACTTTAAATTTAAATGAGTTACTCAATTCAAATCTTCTCGATAATCCAAATGAATTCGCCGAGACTTCGATCAATTTTAGATTGAAAGATTTCAAGAATTTCATGAATTTGGTAACTTCACTCAACACCATTGGGTCAAATAAGAACCACGGTGATTTCAACCAAACGGGAGACGAACGAGAAGGCTATCCACAATCTAATAATTTTGCTGATGACGCATCATTTGAAATATATTTCAAAAGCCCCGGTGATCCTATACTATTCGAACTACAAAATAATTCTCACGTCTTGATTCAGTTTGTTCAAATAACTAGTGATAATCCATCAGAAGCTTTACCGGCAAGAGATGAACCAAACTCAACTGCCACAACAACTACGTTCAAGAAGCCAAAGTTTGTTCTACCCACGCATGTTGCACATAAAGTTCAACCTAATACTAGGCCCACTACGCCTAATGTACCGAGCGAAGAAGCATTGAGAAACGCGGTTTCTTTTAGCTCAAGAAAAAGACTAGCAGCATTTAAACCCACCACAAGAAATTCAAATTTCAACTCTTCAACTAGGAAAGATCCCGAGAGTAGGGCTTCTTCACAAATGAGCGAACAACAATTTGACTTCAATATTCCCTCTTCGATGGAGAGCCATGAAGAAGTAGTTACGTACGGAAGAAGATCAGCTTCACCATTACCAGATATTGTCCTCCCTGCTACAAAACGTCTGAAACATGAGACAAATGTAAAAAATCATTATACGGGGTTGGTCAATATCGATGAAAAATTGATTAATGAACAACCTAGCAATGAGACTAATAGTGCTGGACTCGCAAATCAAGATACGGATTATAGCGAATCAGATCTGGATAAAGAAGCACACAAAGAAAATCATGATGCTGAATTTGATCAAGCTTACTTAGGCCCTACTCAAATAAGCGATAAGCCAAAATCACTTTTCGATTGAAAACGTGGTGAATAGAGAGAGCTTGTCATTATTTCTATAATGTATTGAATATATATGTATTTATAATATGAAAGCACATTTGAAATCGATTCAATATATTAAAACCATCGCTAGTGGTCAATCATAAAACGTAAAGGAAAAGTAAATTGAGGAAGAATCATCAACTAAAGTACAGAGAGAGTTATACAAATAACAATGAATATAATGGATGGTGTGTGGCTTGATTTTTGCATATTAAGATCGGAAGACATTAAATAGTGACAATTAAGTGAATGTGAATTAAAATTCAACGGCGACAGGCACAATCATCAAATTGACCATTTCAATTTTTTACTTCGTTTCTTATTTGCTTTCGCTAGCGGCTTCTATCTTTGGAGTTGCATTTGGATTTTCATAATGATGCTTAGCCCATCTGAAACCTTGTCCTAATTGAGCCAATTCATTTACAAAATGACAACCAAAAAGTAAGTAATTTTGAGGAGTAACAGCCATTGAATATCTCATGAAAACTAATGAGTAGACAATCAAAGAACCGGTCATTGGACCACTGATTAAATCAGCATCTTTCTTCAAATCTAACATGGCAGCAACGGGAATACCAAAATTTGATACTGGTCCCCAAAAATGAGTTGTGCAAACATATTTCAATGATTGTTTGGAAAATAAGAAATCGGTGAACTTTTTAAATCCTGACATCTTAAAGCTAGTTGATTTTGATCTTTGATTATATATGTATATATTCCTGTGTTGTAAAGAACCCTATAACAAAAATGTTTCAACCAATCAATTTCTGATGTTTATTCATTATGCTATAGAAATTGAGTTCCTCTTTTCTCACCTGTCGGAGGTCTCAGGAAAAAAAAAGAAAAATCGGTTAGTTGAATTCCGATACCAGCGGTGGGGAAAAAGATCTTACACGTGACATTACACACGAGTTTCGATATTGATAATTAATATATATACATTCTATTATTCATTTAAGAAGCTAGTATAAGTAGAGGAGACATTAAATAGCATGATCACATGAATTCATTACGTCGTTTGATATGATACAGAAAAAAAAAAGTAAGAGGAAAAGCTAAGGCTCAAGGAAGCTAGTACTAAAATTTAAATAAATATTGCTGTACACTAGAAGACATTATTATGACTTAACTTCGAGCTTGAGCTAGACGAAGGCGTAGATCTAGAGTCTTCAGTAGTAGGTGCAGACAAAAACCGTTGACTGTTGGATGATTGCATTTCTGGTGCTTGAAACGTTTGATTTTGAAGTTGTTGTTGCAGAATTTGTTCGAGTGCTTGTTGTTGACCTTGTTGTTGAGGTATAATCTGAGGTGGTTGCTGCTGAGAAGGCACTTGTCCGAGATTTGGATTAGGTGCCTGCCCTTGTAATTGGTGGACGTTTGTTCTCGAGTTACCCATGTGCTGATTAAATAATTGTGCTGAAATATTAGCAGTACTATTCTGAACTGGATAATTTTGAAATACACCACCAGAATGCGTGTTTCCTAAATCGTAAATATTATACTGTTGGTGTTGATGTTGAGGGTGATGCTGAGGTTGATGATGCTGAGGTTGGTTTTGTCTATTATTAGGTGTATTATTTGCAGATGGATGATGGTGAGATATTGAATTTGGATGAAGACCTTCATTTTGATGGGTTTGAAGATTGGCATTATTTGGGAGTTTTGATTGTAGAACTTGTTGTGTATGAGCTGGTTGAGGTTGATAAAGGCCACCAAAATTTGAAACTTGATTACTTTCTAAATTGGCTAAATTGAATAATTCATTTGAATCAGGTTGTAAATTTGTTGAGTTTAGCGGTTGTGATAAAAATGCTTTTTGACCTGAACTTTCAGTTTTTGGTTTTTTATTTGGAACTACTGAATTTCCGTCCTCGCTTGGGCTACTAAGATAATAAGGTAAATTATCTGGATTAGTTAACCAGAACGGATCTCTCATATTGAACCCGAGTAAACTTTCAAAACCAGGTTCGTCTTCGAGTATGAGAGGTACATTATTTTGTGCACTTGACTTGTCTGAATGTTCTGAACCTATTTTCGAAGAATCAGAAGAAGCAGGATCAATTTGATGCTTGAAATCAGTCAAGTCTCTTTCAAATTTTTGTTTTTCAAGTCTTTGCTTTTCGTATATCAAATTAATATGTTGAATATTTCTGTTAATGAGATAGATGATATTCGTTGACCATAATCTGACGCTTTGGTTTAATAATTTTGAAATTCTTTGATCAAATTGCAATAAAGCGTTCAATTTGTTTTCTAAGAGACGTAAAAACTTATCATAATCAATTGATTGATTTGAAGAAGGTCCGACTGTAGCGGACTTTCTCCTATGAGAATTTGATTGATTCGACATACCTGCTCTAGCAACATCATTATCACCACCTACAATATTTACCGTTGGTGGTGCTGTACTTGGAGGTTGCAGATGTACTGCGTAATAAATAAAGTCTTTTGATTTATAATTCAAAAAAGTGAAGATGACAATTATACCTTGATAAATGAATGAGTTTAAAAATGGGTAGTAAATTCTAAATAATTTTCCAAATTTAATTTCATTCATAATTTGATATTCATAATTTAAATATTTATCGGAAAATGAATCCAAGAAAAATTGAATAAATTCAATAATGTAATCTAAGAATTTAATGATTGAGTATAATAATGATTGAGTTATGAGTGCGGCGTCTTCTTGGGCTTCAAATTGATTAATGAAAGGCTCAAATAATTTGGCTCTATTAATATAAAATGTAATTAGATCAATAATCACGTTAGCTCTATCAATTTTCAAAGGTAAGAAATTACCTTCATCATAACTTAATTGATCACCTGAAGATCCATTGTCAGTGTTATTATCTATATCATCATCAGTATATTGATCACTAATAAACCATTCTAATAAATTAATTTCTTTTTCAAATTTTGCATCAAGTTCAAGTAAATCATTCATAGTGAAATTAATCATGAAATTTTCAATTAACATCATATTTGATAGTCTTAAACATTCACTTAACCCAATTTTCATTAAAACTTGAGTTTTATGAGCATTGAGATCAATTTTGTTTAAGTTTGATTCACTTGAAGATTTCAAAACAATTGAATTAACTTGAATTGAAATTGGATTTGGTCTACCTAAAACTGAACAAATTTGTCCGCTTATATTTTTCAAAGCGAACCAAACTTTAAATCTAGCGATATCATTATCTTCATCAGATGTTTCATATTCTAAAGATTCATCATCATCTTCTTTAATATGCATACCGTCTAATTTCTTTGAACCAGTCATATCAACATCATTATTTGGATTAGCAAAATCTTTACGATCTGTAAAATCTTCTTGAGATTTGTCTGACTTTTCATAGCTTAACGTTTTCTCATCATTATCATCATCAACTTCAGATTTAGTTTGAGATGAATCGTTACCTACCACTTTATCTAAATCACTAGGAGATTCACCAGTTGTTCTGAATTTACCCATTACATGTAAACCAATGGAATAAGCAATTGAACAAGTATGAAATAACATTGACCAAGATTCTTCATATCTTTGTTCAATGAAATACCATTCAGTACATAAAATATATGCTTGAATTGTTATAATTGATTCATTTATAAGATTATGTCTTAATTTTTCGAAATTATGATAAATGATATTATTAAGTAAATGACTTTTGAATTTATTAAATTTTTTAATTGAATCATCTGAACTATTAATAAGATTCATTTCAATAAATTCTTTCGGAGTTAAACGTTGAGCTGATAATAATAAAATCATATAAAGTAATAATAAGTCATCGTCATTTTCCCATTCTTTATCCTTTATTGGATCATAATTATTTAAAAAATCAAAAACAGACTCTTTAGAAATAAAACTTTTATAATAAGATTGATTTATGAAAAACAATTCAACTAATTTATAAATAATTTGGAAATTTAATTGATGTAAATCTGATGAAGTTTCAGAATCTGAACTTAAATCAGGATCTAATTTTAAAAGGAATGGTAGTGGTTTTTTCAAAAGTGATTGTTCGATTAAATTTGAATTTTGATCATGACTATGATCTTCATCATGTTCATTCGATTTATCAATTTCACTACTATATTTTGTTTCTGATGAACTATCACCAAAATTTATTAAATCGTTTGGTTTAGTATAATCAACTCTTCTGATTGATTCATCATCATCTTGAGATTTTTTCTTAAGAGTTTCAATCATAAAATTGGATGATTGAGGACCATAATATTTTTCACCCATTTCAGAAGTTTCACCACTTATTGGGAAATGATCATGACTAGCAACACCTGATGGATGAATAACATTTGATTTATCAGAATTCATCGAACGATCATATTTCGAAAGTTTTGATAGTAATTGCTGATTTTTTTTATTTAGTCTGAAATTATCTTGTAATATAGTTAATTTTTCATTTCTTAATAATTCGATTTCTTCATTTAGTTTTGAAATATCGTTTTGAGGAGAAAATTGATCATCAACTTTTGCATTTAAATCGGCCAGTTCCAGATTCAGCAGCAGATTTAATTGTGATCTTGAATTTGAATTTGTATTTGTATTTGAATTTGAATTTGAGTTTGAGTTTGAAGAATTGGAATTAGAATGTGAATGTGAATTTGAATTTGAATTTGAATTTGAATTTGAATTTGTATAAACTGAATGTGAATTATTATGATCAGTTCTATGATTACTATATTTACTTCTTGAAGCTTCTAATTCATCTTCATTTATTTTAATATTTCTAAAAGTTGCAGGGAATTGACAAACTATTTGGCGTTTTTGACATTGATTACATGGTTTCATCTTATTACACTTTATCTTTTTCCGACGACATGATATACATGATATAGGAAGTGCATCAGTCATGATTAAATAAGTATTTTCTTTGATTTATAATATTGTGATTCTGATAGTAAAATAGTTGCACTAAAAAGTTCGCACATATAATGGAAAATGATGTAAGTGAATGTACTTACTATACTAAAATTATGCAGCCACGTTAGATATGACAATAAGGAATAAAATCGTAATGATAATTGTGAAAACCGTGATGATTTAATATAGAGTCTAATAATTGTTTGAGTTTTCAGTATATTTGAGACAGGGATTTCTTTTTAGGAACCCGATTTATGAAACGAAAAGAAAAAAGCAAAGAAATATTAATTAAAGGTTAAGTTAATAACGCAGAAGATAACAATTGATTTTTTCAACTATTTCCGATTCAAGCAAGCTGTGAAACAAAAAAAGAAAAGGGGAATGTTCTTTTATTTGAAAAAAAAAAAAAATAAAATAAAAAAAAAGGATAGTACTTTCAAGGTTTTAGTTAGGGGTCCCAAATCAGGCCTTGATTATTGAAAGTGATAACGTTTTCTTTTTAAATGCCTTGATTTATGATATAATCGTCAACACTTAAACAACACGAATTGTATCTAAGGAAAATTAAGATTGTAAATGTTTTCGAATGGGAGTCAGGCTACGACTTGACTTATTTACTAATATGGAAGCTAAATTGACAGCCTATGATTGTGTTGTACTGTATACAGGAGACAAAAACACACACACACACCAAAAAATAATTTAGCATCAATTTGAGCGGAAATCCGTGGACAAATATTTGAAAGACGCAACGACGATTGAAAGGACAATATCAGGTGTTAATTGGCGGTTACAACGAATGAATAGATCGAATGTGGAGTTTGTCAATTTGATTAGAATGGAATCGAATTGAATGAAGGTTCACAACAGAGATGTGCCAAGAGTCTATAAAGCGAATTGATCCTTGATGCTTGAATTTAAAAAAAGATGTATCACTTCTTTTTTTTTTGAGTTAAGTTAAGCTGGATTTGACAAATAAATATAGCTTGGTTGGTTAGAACACTTGATGGAATGTATGAATGAATGTAGAACTCTATTGAAAAGTAGGATTGATAAAGGTGGTTTTATAAATTAAAAAAAAAAGCACAAACAAAAATACGATGAAAAGGGCGAATGTATTAAATCAACAGTCTATTTATGGTTGGTGATTACTTCGAGAGGATAAAAAAGTATATCAATGGAAATAAGATGAAGAAGAAGAAGAAGAGAAGTGTAAGGAAAAGATGAAAATGAAAGAAGAAAAATGAAACGATGAAATTAAATTTAATATTTACTCAATATAATTTCTACGGAATATAATATGCATTGTATAAGCCCGATTAATTTAGTTTACTATATTACAAGTTTATATTACAAGTGGGTTAGTCCCACTTACGTTGTCTTAGAATACAATAGAACAACGATTCGTTCTCCAGAAGGATCTAAAGATTGTGATTTGTGGTTTATCAAGTATACCACCCTTACAATGCTGCATGGGCTATGGTCATAAATGAAGGAATTCCGACGGAGTCTATACGTTTTGAAGTACCACCAAATATTTTTTCTTTACATTGACATTTCACATTAGATGGGAAACTTTATTTGACTAGAAAAGTCACACCACAGTTGGGGATGATGGTTCTTCTCTGTTCCCGTTATAATCAAAGACCATATGAACAAACAAAAGAAACATCATTATCATTCCCCCAATGGAGATAAGATAACTTTAAAAGAAAGAAATTAAAGAAGAATACGTTAATAACCCTGGTAGAATAGAGAAAAAATAAATAAATATTTTCGAGGAACGCAAAAAATTAAAATTAATATTCAGTTTGGGCCACAAATTATGTCGAATTTATTCATTTTTGTTAAGTCTGTATAGGAGAAAAGACTTGTCATTGACATTGAAAAGTAAATCATCGAGGGTAAATGTAAGGAATTCAAAATCAAAGAAGAATCGCAATTAATCTGCAACTCATGTTATTCGATGTATGCTAGATGCTTAATTCAACGTTTATCAAATAATTCGTAGCGAGAATGAATCGCTCAACCTGTGCGAAAACATATACTGTGAAAAGCTTTGAAGCTCTTCCCTAAAATATGAAGCCCTCACATTGTAGTCACACATAGTTGAGATTGTGAGACAAATATGAGACAAATATGAGACAATATTTTGAATCATTAAAAGGAAAAAGGTCTAGATTGTAAGAAACATACATATAATTGCTACATCATCGCTGGTGCGCGATACAAGCTGATTGTGTCTGTGTAAACAGTCATCTACTATGCTACTCGTTAATCTGAGTATACCATCGACGGCATCATCGGTGACTGATCCTACTCAAGTACATATAATAAAATATACGTGACGTATGAATAATCGACGATTTATACTATACCAGCTGTAGATACATAGAATAGACCACTTTTTCGGGATGCTATTGAGTTTTTCCGTGGCATTTTTATAGTGAGAGAACGGCAATGATTATTACTTGTATAACGAGGCTTACTTGACTAATACTTTCTTCATTATTGCTACTTTCTTCCCTATTGCTGTCAATGTTGATCGTTGACATTAAGATCCATTGATTCCTATGTGGTGGTTGAATATTACACCATCGTTTACGAGTAGCGAAGGTGTAAGAAGCGGTTGTCAGGATAATAGAATATACGAACAAATCATCGACATCACCAGGTATACATCATAAACAGCACATACAACACAATTGCTTTTTACAGAAAAACGGTTTATTTATCCGATGACCTCCACACGTGACACGCCACCGGCGCCATGTGTTCACATGGGAGATGTTTCAAGTTGACTGTAGTTGTTGAAACACCCATAGAATCATACAATGATAGGTACAAGTGAAGAGTATCTATATGGATCACTAGAAGTATGGATCTATTCTGCCTGAAAAATGGGTAGATACGGGATAACCTGGGTAAATCTGAGACCACTGAACAATAAATTGGGCGGAAATAAGATACAGCGCTGTTCTTAGATCCGACACACGTTTCTCAAAAGTAAATCTACTCCGTACACCAGTTGATATCTGCAATTTCACCCAATTCCTTATCTGAAATCAACGGTTATCAGGATGGATTTGAATATAAATATAACAACTCTTCATTATTAACTATTTGTTGTCTCTCTTTCAATACGTCTATATTTAGATTAACCACTTGTTTAATGTCAAGCAACGCCATAAAAGAACCCTTTTTCTCTTACTCTACTTGCCCCCATTTTAATACATATACCGATAAGCGCCCTCGTGTATCAATACCTGACTCAATTCTTTTAAAATGTTTATCTAACCAAAAGGACATCAAACCACCGTGTTTACCTTGTTCAGAATCATACAAAGATAAGGCCAGCTCTTTATTAAGATCAAATTCAATAGAACCATACTTTGATTCCGGTAAACAAACAATCAAAAATCGTACTAAATCATTAGGTAATACTAATACTAATACCAATGATGATGATTACACCAAATTAATGATTTCTGACAATTTCAAGAATAACAATTTTGACTATAAACAATTTATTAATTCGGGAAATGAAAACGCAATAGCATCAGATGATGAAAATGGAATAGAATCAGATGATGAAAATGAAGATATTGAATCAGATTTTAATTATCATGTTAAATCAATTAGTTTTGTGATTAATAAAAATCAATTGTTAAAACCACCAAAACCTAGAATTAATTCAATTAATTCAAACCATACTATTGATTTTGATATTGATAACCATCATGATATTGATAAACAATATCACTATTCAAGTAATATTAATGATTTGAATATTGATGATTGTAATAAACCACCTCCTTTATGTAAGGATTCAAATAAAAATAATGATTTCATTGATGATTATGAATCAAATTATATTGATTATATGAATAAATCAAATTTACCAATGTGTTTAACTAACATTAGATCAAGAAGAACTTCCTCTACAACTTTAGCACCACCACTCATTCATAATGATAATTTTAAAGCTTTTGATGTATTTGAATCTTTTACTGAAAATAAGGGCATAAGAGATGATTTTGATTCTCTTGTTAGTAATGATTTTCTTATATAAATTTGTATGTATCAATATACTTAAAATGAAAGTTAAATATGCTCATGATATATGATTGGTTTTTTTAATTACTTTATTAAACTATTGTACTATATACATTTGATTCTCTATAGTTATTCAAGCTTTACTATTTGAATCAAAAGATTTACACATAACAACATTGTACTCTTGATAATCTTACATTCTACAACTTCATATAGTAATCGTCAGCTTTATTAATTAATTCAAAAGTTTTTGATTCACACATTATTTTATAGGTCTATATATTCAATAAATTTCTTATTCAAAATATTCGTGTCTCTATATAATTTCAAGGAAACTGTTTATTAACAACTTCATAACAAGTTAAAAACATACAAGGAATCAAGAAATTATCATTTAAAGTTGCACTACCTTCTAATAAAGCAGCCAAAAAACAAGAAATAAATAAATTTTCCCAATTTTTTACTTTTTGTTGTGATTCTAATAAAAATTGATCAGCGATATAGAATCCGATTAAAGTAAATGTAATAAATGCAATACTACCTTGTAATGATTTATTACCTGATTTCCATTTAATTGAACCATATTTCTTACCAATTATTGACGCAAATGAATCTCCAACACCTAAAGTTATAATACCAATGAAAGATCTTATTGAAATACCATTTTGAATTATAATTAAATCATAAACAATTGGTAAAACAACTCCTAAAATTAAAAAAATATAACTTAAATTAAGAGGACCTTTTAAATCTTTAAAATCTTGAAATATCTTTAATTTATCGAACAACCATTGACCAATAAATGTAAATTTATTATATCTTATAATTTCAATGATTAAGAATAAAATGATTGATCCTAATAAACTAAGACAAACAAAATTTGGTTCAACTATCAATGCAGGATATGAAATTGAGATTAATAAAATATAATGCCATATTTTTCTTCTTGAATTAAGTGTGATCTTATCAGAAAATCCATAAATTAATGGAATTAATAAAATTAATGAACTTATCCAAGTAACGAGAATTTTAAATCTTAATTCATTTTCAGGTTTATTAGGATTGATGTAATTCCATAACCATTCAATTGAATTATTATGTAAAATTGGTTCTAATTGATAATTTGTTAAATAATAAAATAATGATACGAATAATCCAACAATAATCAATGCTAAAACTTTATAGTTATACTTTTCATAAAGTTTGAATACTGGATAAACTGTGAATAAAGTTATTAACAAACTAATGATTAATTTTTGGAAGATTATTATTGGTAAATTGATATCCACCAATTCGATTGAATTGAAATTAAATAATAAATTAATTAGAAATACTGAAAATAAATGAATTTCTGTTTTGGTTAATGTAACATTATTACCCAGTTTATTATCATGATTAACTAGATTTAAATTAATATTATCATCTTGTTCAATAACTTCTTTCGATAATTCAGTTTCGGTTTCATAATTACCATTATTTATAGTATCGATGGAATACGTAATCATGAGATGGAAAATTGCAATGGCAATGAAATAAGGTGTTGGTAATGATTTATTCTCATTATAAACTTCATAATACATAATACTTGCACCTAATTTTGCAATTGGATGTAAATTTTCAGTAACGAAATAATTAAGACCAAGATTGACAATAAAAAATTTCAGATCTAAAATTAATGAAAATGCTATGGGGATAAAAACTGCATAAATTAAATTAAATTCAGGTAAAATTGGTTTTATTAAATTAGTTGGATTATCTTCCCATTTAGAATATTGACTTCTATAAGTAACAACTGATCCAAGTACTATCCCAAATAAATTAAACCCAATTATTGATGCTTTAATATAAAATTCATCTGAGTAAGCTAAATAAAATATTTGCGAAAGATATCCAATAACTAAAACTTGAATGAATTTACAAAAATTTATATGTGCATTTATGAAATCTTGTAATTCATATATATAGTTAAATGGGAATGCATTATTTTTAGCCATTGAATCTTCATCTTGTGGTTGATTCAACTCTTGTTTTTTTTGTTCAATTATATCATCCATAAAACTTTTATCATTATCATCATTTCCAGCATGTTCAGCAAATATGGCCGCAGTTGATTTGGGTTTGGGAGTTGAGGGTAATTCTTTTTTAGAAGATCTATCCCTTTGCCCTTTAGATTTGGATTTTGATGGTGCCATTACTTAAGTTATATATCGAAAGTGAACACCTTTATCGTAAGGTATTTTTTTTTTTTTTTTCTTCAGGTGTTGTTTTATTTTTTTTTCTCGACATCAGCTTATCGCGTTGTTGCATCTTCGATATTTTCTAGAAAAAATGATAAATTTGCTAGCACTATGGATGACCTGACATAACAAATTATACCTGACATAACAAATTATGTGGTTTCCCTTGCTCGATGAATGGGAGTCCACTTGATAGAAACATGTAGATTCATAAATCGCTTGTGTATCATCATCGCGGTATTATCGGCGTATGATTTATGACCTACTTCTGTTGGATGAGATGAGATGTCCTTAATGTTATCCTAATTTCACGCAAGAATAAACCCCAGAATACTTATTTACAAACTAATTACAAATACAAGTTCGTATACATACAATTCTTCGATGTCTATATATCTATATGCATACGAAGGAGTTACAAAAGACGAAACCCGCATTTATTAGTAAGCTCTCCGCACTTAAGAAGGTCATTTTTGCATTGGCAGTAAACGGTTTTGCTCATTTCATGTCAAATTTAGCCGCTTCCGATCGATCCATCTCCATCTCTGCCAGTCCCCCCCCTAAATCCTTTCAAGTCCAATGTGGCCCAGTATGGTCTGATTACACCATTTGTAATACTGTGAAGTTAAGTGCTGTAAATTGCGTCTAGTGCATCGTTTCAGTTGCGTTATAGAACATTGTAGAATATTACACCCAATTATTGCGTTTCAAAGCGCACTGGCAAAAGTGAAGCAAGTATTAATAGCAACCAAATGCTATATTTGTCTATATATAAAGCCAAATATCTTCTTGCAATTGATACTTAATTTTTCACATTCTTCATTGTTATACAAATTAATACAACTTGACTATCAATTTTAAAAATATCCTCAATTCATAATGTCTAAAGTCCTTCTCGCAATCACTTGTTACAACGGTCCTTTCTACGCTGAAGCCACTCACAATAAAACTGGTTTATACGCAACTGAAGCCATTCATCCTTTCGAATACTTCCGTAGTCAAGGTCTTGAAGTTGACTTTGTTAGTGAAACCGGTACATTTGGTTATGATGAACACTCTTTAGCTCCAGAAGCATTAACTGGTGATGATTTAAATGTTTATCAAAATGCCCATTCAGAATATAATATCAGTCTTAAAAATATCAAAAAAGCTTCTGATGTTGACCCATCCCAATATAAAATCTTCTTCGCTGCCGGTGGTCATGGTACTTTATACGATTTCCCAACCGCTGATGGTTTACATAAATTAGCACAAGAAATCTGGTCTAAACAAGGTGTTATTGCTGCTGTTTGTCATGGTCCTGTCATTTTCGATAACTTATATGATACTGCAACCGGTAGACCATTAATCGAAGGTAAAAAAGTTACTGGATTCACCGATAATGGTGAAACTGCTGTTGGTGTTACCCCAATTTTAAAAGCTAATAACTTAGCAACTGTTCGTGAAATTGTCGAAAAGAATGGTGGTACTTATGATGTTCCAAGTGGTGACTGGGTTGACTATGCCGTTGCTGATGGTAGATTAGTTTCTGGTGTCAATCCAATGTCTGCTACCACAACAGCTGCTAAAGCCGTCGAAGTTGCTAACCTTAAACTCACTTAATTTTAGTCGCACTCAAAAACTTTATAGTGGTATATAATTGACTATTTAACGTATTCTCTCCAATCAAAAGTTCATTTTAGAACGAATTATGAAATATACTTAATCTTGTAAGGTTATCAGTCGATATTCTATATAGGTGGTACTACACAATTCGCACTCCAGTTTACCGATCAGCTTTTATTACAACTCTTAATTTATACACAGTAAATCAGTTGTTGTAGACCGGTACATTTTTTAGCGGTAAAATGACGGAATTTAGTATAAATTTCATTAACGGAATTTTACGAATTGTATAAGAGAGAACGAATCGTATTCAATTTTTGAAATTGCTTCATACATTCATGTCAGACTATTTCATAAAATGAAGGTCATGCTACTTTTGAAGCTGATACTATTTGTGAGTTTAGTATCATCCGCAAATATACATAATGAGTATTTTGCAAATAACAACAATCAAGACAGTCTAGTGCTAAATTTTGACTCAATTCATCAAGAATCCTTCGTTGATAGTCTTTATGGGGAATTGGTCAATGGAGAAGCTGAATTGGAATATGTTAAAGAAAAATTAATTAGTGGCGAACTCAGGCTGCCCGAATCTATTGAAGAAGTGAATGAATTTCAAGCAACAACACTCATTGAACAGATTAGTGAATTAAGCAATAATGACGAAATCGTACAATTTTTTTCCAATTTGAAACACAACAATTTTCAATACGAAGCAACGGCCAAAGAGGCGAGAGCAAGAAAATCACATCAAGCTTATATGAAATATAAAGCAAAATTAACTTTACCTAATGATAATGATACCAGTGATTTATCAGAGGATAATCCAAATTTATTTGGTGGAATTGTTACATTTGCTCATTTCATGCATTTTGACTGTTTCAATCCTAACTTTAATTCGAAAAATATTGATATTGCTGTCGTTGGTGCTCCATTTGATACTGGAACTTCATACAGACCAGGTGCCAGAATGGGTCCTCACCTGATTAGATCAGCTTCGCGTAGATTAGGTGAAGGAATTACTCCAGTGAGAAGCAATGGTTCACCAAACTCAAAGTTACCCAGAGTTAATCCATATAATCAGACAAGTCATAACTTAACAATTATTGATTGTGGTGATGTACCAATGACTCCATTCGATAATAAAATTGCTCTTAATCAACTATATAGAGGATTGAGATCAATTCATAATCATCCCTCGAAACAAAATTCAGGCTCTTCCAAAATTATCATGCTTGGTGGTGATCATACAGTTTCACTTTTTGGTATCCGTAGTGCATTTGAAAAATTTGGTCAATTAGCTGTATTACATTTCGATAGTCATATTGACACTTGGAATCCTAACATTTTGGGAGGTGGATTAAAGTATAACTATGAGTCATTAAATCATGGTACCTTTTTACATTACGCAGCTGAAAAAGGTTATTTATCAAAAAATCACTGCTCACACATTGGATTAAGAGCTCCTTATATTGTACCAGAATATGATATTGACCATGATAAAAAATGTGGATTTCAAGTTATAACAGCAAGAGACCTTGATAGTTTAGGTACGCAAAAAATAGTTGATCAATTGAAAGAATTAGTGAAAGATAAACCAGTTTATATAACTGTTGATATCGATGTCTTGGATCCTTCAACCGCCCCAGGCACTGGTACAATGGAAGCTGGAGGCTGGACAAGTAGAGAATTGCTTTCAGTCTTAGATGGATTAGAAGGTGTGAACATTGTTGGTGGTGATATTGTTGAGGTTAGTCCTCCCTATGATACGAATAGTGAAATTACAAGTCTAGCAGCAACAAGTGTAGTTGACTCATTATTAGGTTTAATGATAGTAAATGAAATTAAATAAGCTCCGAAAAACAAATTGTTAAATGCACCCCATACTACTCTCATTAATCAATCTCAAATATATATATATACTTTATCTACATTAAGTTCATGTCACCCATATAAATCATATGTATGTATTGTCAATTCCTGCTTATCTCTGGTTGCAAAGTATCGATTTTTTTGGTTGGGTGAGAGGAAGAAAGGGTTGGAAGGTCGTGTACATTGGCACAAAAATTTACAACAAATATAACCAGGAAACTCCAACAATCGAATTCTAAAACACTCGATAAAACCCCAGAATTGTACCCATATCTTCACACTAATTCCTTCACAGAAAACAGTAGTTACACCAAAAAATAATTTCAAAGGTCTTGTTTTAACATGGGTGTTCTTAATAGTATCAAGTTTTACCTCAAGTCTGTGGTATTTGGATCATTAATAGTCGGTTGTGCTCTTTATTCTCTAATTGCATTAATATTCCTCAAAATCGTTGGAAAGGAAGAATATGCTCAATATACTTTGGCACAATCATTTTACTTCACATTTTCGAAAGTTTTCGGTATAAACATAACCATAAAAAATGAAGAGTATTTATATAAGAAACCTGCAATCGTTGTTTCAAATCATCAATCAGCTGTTGATTTATTTGTTTTAGCTAAAATATTCAAACCAGGATATACTGTCACTGCCAAAAAAGCTTTGAAATATGTCCCAATTTTGGGATTATTTATGTTAGGCTCAGGTACTTTCTTTTTAGATAGGTCAAAGGGACAAAAAGCCAGAGCAACTCTTGAAAAGGCTTTAGGCTCATTGAAAAAGGAAGATCGTGCATTATTTATCTTTCCAGAAGGTACCAGATCTGCAACAAAGTTATTGGATGTATTACCCTTCAAAAAAGGTGCTTTCCATTTAGCAAAACAAGCTCAAATCCCAGTTATACCAGTTGCAGTTTCAAATTACTCCAACATCTTCAGTGCAAAGGAAAGAATTTTCAATAGAGGTGAGATAATAATTGAAGTTTTACCCCCAGTTTCCACTGAAAATTTAAAAACCAACGAAGATGTTACTGAGTTTACCGCAAACATTAGAAATCAAATCAAACTGGGTATTGAAAGAATTGGATATGCTCCAGTTTATGGCCAATCCAAACAAGAAACTTCTGAAGAGGCGGCTCGTTTAATCGATGAACAAGAAACTGATGCTACTGATACCGATGCTGAAGTTATATCCGAAGGTACTCCGTTAGTTTCAAAAGACTAATAATTAAATCGATTGATTCAAGATGAAAATTCGATCTTCAAACGCAAAATCTAAAATTTATACAGGTATATACCATTCCTATTTAGTCAAACATTGTCTACCTAATTCGAAAACTAATTATCTTTCATATACATATGTAATATCCAAACTTCTTTGTTTTTCAATTATTCAAGAATCTTTGCCTTCTTTTTGGTCTTCTTCCTAGGTTTCACTGTAATTACTTTATCTTCACTTAATGGTAAATTTTTATCACTTTTTTTAGCATCGTCACCCTCTTCAATATTCAATTGCTCTATACGTCCTTCAATAGAATCAGCTTTTATCTTTTTTTTCGTCTTATCCTCATCTTCCCCACCATGAGCTTTTGACTTAGAACTTGATTTTTTCTTTTTTGAGCTTTTTATTTCTTTTTTCTTCTCCTTCAATGCATCAGAAGCTAATTTGCTTCTTATGGCATCTAAGTCGACACTGTATTCAAAGTCTTTGTTAGTATTGTCTAACACAGAGACATTATCAGATACTGAAGACGAATTCAAATCAAAATTATCTAAATTTGACGAATCAATTTTGAGACGATTTTGTTTTGCTTTGTTTTTGATAATTGGTTTAATAATTTCGTCATTATTATCTGGTCCTCCTATTTCCTCTTCTGTTAATACAACAACCTTATCTTTTTTCATTTTTTTGGCTTTTGGTTTTGATTTCAATTTTGAAGTGGTAGTAAAGTTCGATTCATCTTTATGTGAATTTGAATGAGTAGAACTTCTTTCACTTCCGATCTTTTTATGATTCGTGTAACTTTCTTTTAAACCTTCTTCAATGAGAAGCTTTTTTGACTTTTTGGTCTTCTTACCTTTTTCATTACCTGAAGTCAAGTAATACGGGTCATCCTTCATTCTTTCTAATCTTTCCTTTTTACGAAGATCCTCTCCATCAGTCGTGGCTACTAAAAGTCCACCATTATCATCTTCACTATTGATATGACTTTGTTCGTTATCAGATGAAAAAACGGAATCATCATCGGAACTTTCAGTGTCACTCAACGTATTTGCTGGTGGTTCATTTATGGTTAGATCAAGATCTAAAGTTTCGGGAACAGGTATTCTCTTTTGCGAATTATATGAGATAGGGTGCAATGGATATGCTTTAAAAAAAGATGGTAATATGTGAGTTAACAAAACTGGTAAGTCTTCGTTCACAGGAATCGACAAGTTTTCTTTGACTTCAATGTGCGAGTCGTCTCCGGAAAGGGGTTTTCTGTCTCCAGAATAAGATTCACGTTCCTGGGCATCATTTTCGAGTACGCTAACTTCATCACTTTTATCTTCATTTTCCTCAGCTTGGTCTTCATCACCCTCATCTTCTGACGATGATTCAAAACCTTCGTACTCATCATTTACCAGCTCAGCATCACTATCACTTTCGCTATCATCTTGATGAGCACTATTCTCTTCTTTGGACAAATTGCGATAATACTCAATCTCATCTTTTTGTAACTTTTCAACTTCAGTCAAGTTGCCAGTAGTCAAAGCTTCGAGGGTAAGTTTCAAGAACTCTAACCATGACAATGTACGCTCTTGAACTTCAAAATTTTCATGGTTTTCCCAGTTATTCAAAAAATTAATCAATTTGTACAAATAGAATTTAAGCTCATTAGCTTTATCATGAGGCACTTTACCGATATCAACTGAATAAATTAATATGTAGTCACTGACAATACCGCTGTATACCTTGACTAATGCCTGTACCAAAACGATCAATACATCGGTTTGTGGCAAATTGATTAGTTTTTTAGATATTGGAAAATTCACGTTAAATGAGACGTTCAATGACTTGTCAACTTCATGATTGATCAAAGCGTTAAGAATTTGTATCTTTTTGCTCAAGTAATAGACAGGTGATTTTGACTCATCTTCATTCTCTTCATCGTCATCATCACTATCAGTGTCATCTACCACCTTGAAATCATCGATGTATTCACCCATAATCCAATAAAAGTCCTTCAACAAAATTGGACAGTTTTCCAAAATTTTGATGTCCTGCAAAGCTTCTATTATTATGTTTGTCAAAACTTTAGTTCTGATAGATGGCACTTTACACGTAAGAGTTTTCAATTCATTACCAATTCTGGTAGCAATTATGATGGACGTTTTATATGAGATGGTAGTGTGTGTAGAAGACAGAAGTGGCAATAGCGTCAAATTTATCACATCTTTCAAAACAGCAATATACCACTCAAAATTAGGAATGTTTGAATAGTTATCTTTTGATGCTATTTGTATAATTTTTCCAGATACTTCACATTTAAGTGATTCCGGTATGGTCTTAGATTCATCAGGAATTAGCTGAAGTAGCAATACTTTAATAAGTTCAACTATATTATCTTCATCAACCAAATAATGACAAACTTCCAAAGATTTTCGTTTAATTATTAGATCGTTATCAGTAAGGCAATCCATAATCACGGACGAAACACCCTTAACTTTATGCATTAGAGCAGGAAACAATTTGATGATATTTATCAAAGCAAGCAATCCGACGAATTTTAAGTTCGAGTCTCTGGTTTTGAAGAAAGCCATCAAATTTTCAATGCACTTTTTAGCTATATCTTTGTCCTTTGACGATTCTACTGATAACATAGATCCGTTAACAATACAATTAATACATTCATATTTTAATGAAGATGCATCAGTAGCTAGCATCATTTCCAAAATGATTGGTAATATCTTTTTCTTCATTCTTGGTTCAACTTTAGATAAACTCTGAAAAAGTTTCAAAATTCTTATAATCAACCAGTTATTTTCAGTTTTTTCGAGTGTGACAAAAAATCTTGGTAAATAACTCACAAAAATATTAGGATTCTTTTTAGATATTTCACAAATGACGTTGATAGTTGCACTCACCACCGCAACGTCAGAATCATCAAGCTTTTCTATAATTCTATTGAAATTGATTCTTAAACTTTCTGGATATTGCAAGAACACCTTATACATTGCCAAAATCGCCTTTTTTCTGATATATGGACTAGAATGATTAAGCTTCATCAAGACATCATCATTTATATCTTTGGAAAGATTCGGAGTAACAATTGTAGCTATTCCACTCAAAGCCAAACCCACTTCAACGTGGTTATGGGAGTTAAGATCTTTTTTGAATTGGTTGGTTGCCAAAATTAGTAAATCCTGTTCATTTTTAAATGATTGAATAGCAGCTAGGTATCCAATTCTTTTTTGCTGGAAATTTGTTGATGACATTACCTCTAGGATTTGAAAATTACACCAAGTCATATCAAATCCGTACATTTCTAAATATGCTAATTTCAATATTGCAATGGCTTTTGTTTCTAAGTCAGTGGTATTCAACTCATTTTTACACTCAAGGATAGCAGCATCTAAAAATTTCAGCAAGCTTTCCGGTGAGTCTTTTGAATGTGATCTTATTCCTTTAATCAAATCACTAAGTGATTTCTCAAACAGAATTCCGAATGGTTTGAGCCTGGCTAATACCTCCGAGTTCTGTAGTTGGAACGATGACATGACTCAGGTATGAGTTCGTAATTATCAGCTTGCACTTAAGAATTTAAGAAGCTTGGAACTTGTATGTTGCGTATTCCTTTGATGTAGATATTTGTTAACGATAGAAGCATTCAACATAGCTTGAATATCATTATGTGCAGGAGTAAAATGTTCATACCACGATTAGCCTATATACTGCTACGATTAGTCTTCAACAGAAGAATCGCAGTAAAATATATTGTATAATACGAAGAAGCCTGGCGCGAGAGAATATTTTAAGAATTACTGAAGATGCTTGAGTCCAATGAAAATCTGTTCAATAAGGCAGGTATAGTCTCGAATGTTGATACTCAGCTAGACGCGAATACAAGTTTGGACGGAGTCTCTAGCAAGTCCAGCAATGAGGCCATTTTGAGCTCAGATGAAAATTCGGAGGAAGACTATATTGTGAGCGAAGACGATAATGGAGATGATGATGTGAATATGGGCCACGCCTTGGGATCTAGGGATACGCACGGACTTGGATTTACTTCCAGCTTATCAGATCATGCTACATATTTAACGAAGACACTATCCTTCGCCCTAGAATCTTTTGAATTGGACAAATCTTTAGTCTTGCAAGCTCAATTGAGTGGCAAGATAAATAATGAAAACCAAAATCTCATCGAGAAAGAAAAACTTTTGATCGAGAAAATAGAGAATATAAGAGATTTGTATACCGCCAACTTTGCTACTCCAGAAGCTGGTCTTGGAAAACTAAGTAGAGTCTCGAAGCTTAAAAAAGATATATCTGACATTGAAAGCAGAATTGACGTTTTAACGAGAGGTAAACACAGAGGTGCCAAACTGCCCCTTGCCACTTTATTCGTGTCTCGGAGTCCTAAAAGAGAACTTGGCGTTGCCAATAAGTATCCTATCGAGTACAATCAAGCTCGGGACAAGGTTCTTGAGAGACAAATCGATAGAGACTAAATGGAAATAACTTTTGATTTATCAATTTTATAGAAGAGTTTGACATATATAAAGGTGAAGCTTAGGGAATTAGAATACTGTTATTTTAGTCGGTGGTATAGATAATTCCAAGACCATCTAACCAGGAACCTTTATATCCATACATACCAATAATTTCCGAATGCACAGAGGGCGCTTCCAATGTCGAGGCGTGTCCTCCATTAGCATTACCAAACATTGGTGATTTTCTTCCTGTATTGGTCTCAAATTGGATAGCGTCTATCCATGCTCCATCTCTGAAATGGAATTTAGTAATGTATTCACCATCAGAGAGTTTGAATTCAGAAAAATCTTTTTTTTCATTACCTATGAGTACGTGTTTTTCTTGTCTGGGTTCACCTTTGTTGTTGCTTGGTGAGTTTTGCTCCGACATGGAAAGTGATGATACAAGTTTATTCAAGTAATCTCTGCGTGGCACTTTTGGCGGTTGACCTCCTCTTTGACTTGTGGTGTTTTCATTTAATGTAAAATAAAAACTGACACCATCTAACGCACCACCATGATAAATTCTAATTTTGTAAGTTGTTTTGAGATCGAAACCTATCACTATTTGGCCTTTATCTTTAGATTTACCGAGCAATGAACTTTTGTAACCCGTGAGAATTCCTCTATTTAGCCCAAAATCGCTTTTAATGATATTTTCTTTATGTTCTTTACAATGCTCCTTGAAGTTTTTGATATATAAATCTCCCCCTAATGACAATATACGGACAGCGAAATTTTCATCATGATCTTTTGTGTTTTTCTTCAAATCTTGGTAGCATTGATTGTACTCAAGCTTCAATTCATGCTGGAGACCGGGTCCGCCATATGCCTTAGGATACCATGCATAATGATGTCTAGCTAAATCCTTAGTGACGAGTTCAACCAAGAATATACCAGCATCTGATTTTATGAGAGCTCCTGAAGGAGTATTGTACGAAGTTGGTATTTTATCTGCTCCGCTACTCAGTCTCATCAAAGTTGTAAACGTTTTGCCAAAACTAGAATCGTTCTGATCTATAGGTAGAGTAAATGAGTCGTGGTGGAGATATCTTAAAATATCTAACCTATTCCAATGACAAACTTTGGGCCATGTCCCATCCCCACGAATCATTTCTCCTGCTGACTTAGTTCTGAGACATTGTGCCTCTCTTGTCATGAAAGACCTATTCCACCATATATAGTCTCGCAACATAACTCCATCAACTTGGTGAGGCGATCCGAGAAGATGACCTATTTCGTGCATGAATGCCCCTAGTGTAATATTGAAGCATTCCCAACTAGTGCCACATTGATTACAGTCATTTGCAACTTCATTAGTTGATAAGTGAGTTGAGTCTAAAAAGCTGGGGCCGACCTGAGGGAAGTTGATTGGCCAAGAATGAAGCCCATGAGACCCAAAAATGGCCATTTTGACTTCACCCGTTCCACCCCCTAGTGCTGCGTGTGTGAGAATCATTTGTTCTTTTACATCGAAATGGGCATCTAAATATAACACAGCACATTGAATTGCAGTACCTAACTTTTGATACGGTGCATATATTTCTGGTGTCTTCTTAACTAAATCGATGGCATGACTAAATAAGCCACCATTATTGTTAGCTTTCGGATTTTGCTGTGCTAAATTAGGGTCCCTGAGTTCTGCAACTGTTTTGGGTGATCTGAGAACATGCACTTTAACTTCTTGGTGTGGAGTGGGTGAGTTGACAGTATAGCCATATATGCCTTGATAACTAACTGTTTCTTCGACAAACTGGAAGGATCTATTACTTAACCCCACAGATCTAAAGTCGTCTTGGGTAAACGACTGCATTAATCTTCCAGCTACTTTCAATTTTTTGACCGCTGAATCAAGATTAGCTACTTCACCTCTTTTCAACCTGTAGCTCGGCATATCGTAGCTCCCATTAGAGTCTCTGCCTAAGATTAAGCATAAATGAACCGGTTTATTGTTCGTTAAAGGGTTGAATTTTAATGAAAGTTTCCCCAGATCTACAACATGACGTTGACCACCATTTTTGTAATCAGGGAAGCCCAATGAATTTATGAGGCCATTTTCACTTACTTCAACCTCAAATGTATTGGTTTTACCTGGAGAAACATGAAGCAATGCCTTGAAGTTTCCGTTGGAATGAACTTCAGCATACTGCGGTGGAAACACGGTGTTATTATCATTGATAAACTGTATAATCCCTTGGTTGATACCGGTCGAGGTACGCCCACTTACGATTACAGTAGGCGAAGATACAATTTCATTATCTCTATAGTTGAAAACAATTGTCATTACGAACTTATTATGTTCACCTGGAATGACTAGTACTCCGTCTTTATCATTTGCACCGCTTTTTTTTCAAAAACTTTGAGATTGGATCAAAAATTGCTGTGAGAGGCATTTGTTGTTTTTTATAACTTAACTGGAAGCCACAAACCTTATTCATGTCTAATAAAAGGACAGATGCACATAGAGCAGCATCAAATCATTGGTCTAACAAAAGGTTCAAAACGGGAATTGAAATTGTACATAATGGAGAATCAGAAGAAAGCGCTATAACCGTGCAAGACAGCGAAGATGATGACGAAATTCAAACGCTTTCGGATAAGAACCCGAAAGATAACAAAGATGAATTTCAAGGACATTCAAAGACCAAAAAATCATTCATAAGATTGATATCAAATCCTAGTTATGACTTACACGATAGTGTGAAGCTGAAAAACCAAGATGTCAATAATGATACCTTATCTATATCAGATTTGATAGGAATGCCAGATTTAAAACAAACGTTTCAATTTAACTTCAATGTCGACCTTCCATTTTTTTTAACATACATCCATCCTGAAGCTGTAAAAGAGAAGAGCAAGATAACGTTCGTAACGGGATCATCATTACTAAGTGCAAATGATCCTGATACTATTTTGATCAAACGTAAGTTTAATATTGATGAAATTGTTGCCGATCTACCAAATAGATTTGCTTCACATCATACTAAAATGATGGTGAATATTTATGAGGATGAAAGCCTAGAATTTATAGTAATGACTTGTAATTTGACTCAATTAGATTTTGGTGGATTGACTCAGATGTGCTGGAGATCAGGTAGGCTCAAGAAAAACGGGAGCATGAATAGAGCACATCTTCGTGGAAGTAGATTTTGCAACGATATGACTCGCTATCTAAATAAATACAACAAGTTTGCAATTCATAAACTAGCGGATTCGTTAATTCAATACGATTTTCTGTGCATAGATATAGAAATTTTACCATCAGCACCAGGAACTTATGACATGACTGGCATGTCAGATGACAGTGAGATCTATGGATATGGTAAGCTACACCAACTTTTGAAAAGAAACCATATTCTACTAGATAATAGTGAGAATCAAAGTAAACGATATAATATCATAGGACAAGTTACGTCGTTGGCTTATCCATTCGCTCAATATAGGAATGACACAGCTTCAGTATTCTCGCATCTTCTATGCCCATTGATATTCTCTCGAAGCGTTTCAGCACTGTCTCGATTTAAGCTACTACTACCTGGTGCAAAAAGTTTCAAAGACCACCAAAGGGTGCATAATTACAAGCCATTTTTGGTTTTTCCTACGGTTGATGATATAGCTAAAAGCAACTTTGGTTTCATGTCGGGAAGCGCTGTTCATTTTAATTATTCGGGACACATTGTAAATCAAAGACAGTATGAACAAAACATAAAACCTTACCTATACAGATGGAGATCAGGAGATAAAGACAACGTCACAGGGCGTGAAGATGTAACTCCTCATGTCAAAGTATATTGCTGTGACAACGCTGATAATTGGGCATCATTGAGATGGGCATTGATAGGCAGTCACAATCTATCAAAACAGGCATGGGGAGGTAAAAAAAATCGAAATTTTGATACCAACGATCCTAGTAAGTATGAAGTATCTAGCTATGAACTAAGTATCTTCATCCCACTGAATCCTGAAGAAAATCAAAAATTGATACCTGTTTACGGATGTGATATTTTGCCTTATGATGCTCAAAAAGATTCCAGTGACATACCTCTACGCATGCCGTTCAAACTTCCTCCAACTAAGTACAAATCCACAGATCAGCCATGGAGTGGCCATCTTGATTTTGGTGATAGCTTGAAAGATACCTGGGGTAATTCTTATCGTGGTTTATAGCATTTTTGTATATGTCAATACTATATGCAGTACGAAAAATAAAACACGTAAAATATTGATGAATGGAACGCGTCATAAACTGAATCGTAAAAAAAAATTATATGTTATAGATCACAATATATTAAATTTTAGTTGACCAAATAAAAGCAAGGTTTATATACTTGTCAATAACGCCAGCAATGCATATCAAAAAGATCATCATTCAGGGGTTTAAGACCTATAGGAACACCACAGTCATTGATCTTTTGTCGTCTCAACACAATGTAGTAGTTGGTCGTAATGGATCAGGGAAATCCAACTTTTTTGCTGCTATTCGTTTTGTATTATCTGATGCCTATACACATATGACTAGAGAAGAAAGAAAGGGTCTCATTCATGAAGGTTCTGGTAACGTCATGTCTGCTTACGTGGAGGTCGTTTTCGATAATACTGATAGAAGATTTCCCATACCCAAAGATGAAATATCAGTCAGAAGAACCATTGGTTTGAAGAAAGATGATTATTCTTTAGATGGTAAGTCTGCTACGAGATCCGATATAATGAATTTATTAGAAAGCGCGGGATTCTCGAGGTCCAACCCATATTATATCGTTCCTCAGGGTCGTATCACAGCATTGACCAACTCAAAAGACACAGAAAGATTGTCATTATTGAAAGAAGTCAGTGGGGCAAAGGTGTTTGAATCTAAATTAAAAGAATCAATGAAAGAGATGCAAAGCTCGAATTTCAAAAAACAAAGGACAGATGAAGCTTTACAGTCTCTTGATGCTAGGTTAACCGATTTACAAATTGAATCTACTGATTTGAAGGATTATCAATCTTTAGAAAAAACAAAAAAAATTCTTGAGTACAAATTGTTTGATCGTGAATTAAACACCTTGAATACATCTATTGAAAGTAATGAAAGTCACTATGCTGATTTGTTGACTGATTCCCAACAAGATATCGAAGAGCTAAACAGTAGAGAAAAGTTATGCCAAGAGTTACTTGATTCAATCAACAAGTTGAAGACCGATTTGAAAGTTCTCTCATCGGATAAAGATCAAAGTGAATTTCATTATAATCAGTTGCTAAAAAGTTTAGCTGATAAAGAAATAGAAGTTCATGAACTAAAGTCTTTATTCGAAAGTGACGCTCAACAAGTAAATGACTCTAAAAGTCAAGAAGAATATTTGAAAACGCTTATCTCAGCTCGTGAAGACAAGTTAAACGCGTTTAGGCCCAAGCTCACAGAACTCCAGAAACATGAGTTGGAAATTAAGACTCGGTTAGCTGATTTATCAACGAGGCAAAGAGCATTATATTCAAAACAAAATAGATTTTTTAAATTTGCGACTCAAAATCAAAGGGATGAATGGTTGAAAATACAGCTGAAAGTACTCGAAAAAGAAGTCAAAGAGAAAAATACGCTTTGCAAAAAACTTCAATCGCAAATAGATGTTCAGAGTAGCGAAATTGAGAGTTATGATATTCAAATCAAAAACTTGAATGAATCTTTAAACAATAATCATCAAACTCAACAAATTAATGATCTACAAGCTTCTATCAATGAATTGCGTATCGGAATTATTGGCTCAACCGATGAAAGAAAATCTTTATGGCGTGATGAAGTAAGATTGAAAAGCATTCGAGATTCTATAAAGAATGACTTAAATAATGCGAACCATCAAGTCAACCAAACAATGGATAGAGCTCAAGCCAAAGGTTTATCAGCTGTCAAGAGTATCGTCGAGAGAATGAATTTAGGTGACTCGGTTTATGGACCATTAGCTGAATTATTTCATGTCAATGATAAATACAAATCAGCTGTCGAGGTCGTTGCAGGTAATTCCTTGTTTCATGTTGTTGTTGATACTGACCAAACAGCTTCAATCATTATGAACGAATTGATAAGAACTAACTCCGGAAGGGTTACTTTCATGCCATTGAATCGGTTGTCGGTTCCCCAAATAGAATTTCCCAATTCCCAGGACCATGAATTTATTCCATTAATATCTAAGATTAAGCACGACAAACAAAAAGTTGGTTTGGCAATTAGGCAAGTGTTTGGAAGAACCATTGTTTGTAATAGTTTGAGTAGATGTGCCGACTTAGCGAGGAAATTCAAATTAAATGCCATAACATTAGACGGTGATAGGGTTGATACAAAAGGTATATTAAGTGGTGGTTATAGAGATTATAAAAACTCACGTCTTGATGCGATAAAAGCTCAATCTAAGAAAAGATCAGAGCTCTTAAAGATCGAAAAAGAAGCCGTATCTGTATCCAATCAAATCGAAATCGTCAACGCATCATTAACTGTTTTGAATAATGGGTTATCTTCAAAAGCTCGAGAATTGGACCACTTAACATCTTCGAGGGAACCAATCAAAAATGAATTATCTCAAACTTCAAACAAGAAGTATAACGCAGAACAAGAAATGAGATCTTTACAGATAAATAAACTAGCTATTGAATTAGCATTGAAAAATTTGGAAACAAATATTGAGCAACTCCAAAATGAGTTAAAATCTGGATTCAGTCAAAGCTTATCAGACGAAGAACTCGGTTCGTTAAATAGTCTTAATGTTAAAATAGGGGAGCTTGAAAAGCGATTGGATGAGGTTGTTACTGAATTATCAAATGTCGAGACGTCTATTTCAACAATCGAGTCTGAGTTGAATAACAATTACATACCGCAATTGAAGAAGTTACTTGATAGCGATTATTCAACTTCTGCACAATTAAACAAACTAGAATTGGTGAATGCTGAAAAAGAATTAGAAAGTTTATCCAATCGATTAGCTGAACTCAAATCGAGAAATGAGTCAACTGAATCTCAACATGCCTTGTTAGTCGAAGAAATAAATAAGCATGATAAATTATTAGAGAAGGCAAATGATCAACAGATTTCAATCATGAAGAAATTAGAAAAATTTTCGAAAAATAGTGAAAAAATCTTAACAAAGAAAGCAATTTTATATCAACGCCGTGAAGAAATCAGTAATAAGATTTCAGAGTTGGGTGCCTTGCCAGAAGATGCATTCTCTCCAACCTCAGAATATGACCATGCCTCATCTGATGAATTGTCAAAAACACTAAGTGGCATTAACCATGATTTAACTAAATACTCCCATATCAACAAAAAAGCTATGGAGCAATACAATACGTTTACCAAAGAACGTGAAGATTTGTCTAAAAGAAAAGATGAATTGGTTAGATCTAAGGAATCGATTGAACAATTGATTGTCACACTTGAAAAACAAAAAGACGAAGCTATAAGTAAAAGTTTCAAACAGGTGTCTAAAAGTTTCCACAACATATTCGAAAAGTTGGTTCCAGCTGGGGTTGGTAATTTGATAATGCAAAAAAAACTTGATTCCAATAATGAAAGAGCTGAATCCAACGACGACGAAGAATTTGTACAAAATCAAAGCGACGATGAAGCGGAAAATGAAGAGAGTAGGGTGGAACATGGTCAATTTAAAATCGAAAACTATGTTGGAGTTTCTATTTCAGTCTCGTTCAATTCGAAACACGATGAACAACAAAGAATTGAACAATTATCCGGTGGTCAAAAATCGCTATGTGCAATTGCGTTAATTTTAGCGATTCAAGAATGTGATCCAGCACCATTCTATTTGTTTGATGAGATCGACGCAAATTTGGATACGCAATATAGAAATGCTGTTGCGTTAATGATAAGTGAATTATCACATTCCGCTCAATTTATTTGCACCACATTTAGACCGGAAATGTTACAAGTAGCTGATAAATTTTACGGTGTTATGTTTAGTAACAAAGTGAGTACTGTCTCTGAAATCAATAGAGATGAAGCAATGTCGTTTGTTGAAGGTCAACAACAACGATAAATCTAATGTGTTCTTTTCATTTCTTGTGTTTAGTCTTTTTTTTTTTCACCCTTTGAGTTTTCTTTCTTGTTATGTTCCTTCATATTTTTCATTTCATTTTATTGAATCAGTGTTTAGTTGTATAATTTTATATATCGTTTTTTGAAGATACTAGTACTTTTCAAGATTGCCCCATTAAATGATTGCCTCATTTTTGCATCATGAGATCTGTCTCGTTTACCTCTTTTATCAATTTTCACCGCAGTTGAAAATTTCAGAATAATACACAAAGCGAAGTACCATAGAATTAAAACACGTAAATTGAGAAGATTTAGAAATCTGTTTGTTCATACTAGCTTTTCATTTACTTATACTCAGTACCTTGAATATTAAATGAATCATGGGTTTGGTCAAGCAAAGGCAACCCAAAATACTATCTCGGGCTCAAATTATTGAGTTCATATCTCAAGGAAAGGCAATAATCATCTATAAAAACTATGTATTAAATTTAACATCTTGGTTATCAAGACACCCCGGTGGTGAAAAAGCTGTGTATCATATGATTGGTAGAGACGCCACTGATGAAATGAATGCTTATCACAGTATTGAGTCCATAAGATCATTTAAAAGCTGGAAAATTGGTGAAATTGATTACTTTTGGGAAAATTTAGTACCACCAATTCAAGGTGCGGTTTATACTAAAGACGATATAAAACCATCAAGTTCAACTTTAGATAAATTGTTAGATGAAAATAGTAATAGCGACACATCAGATATTGAATTGAGCTCTACAGCAAGCTCGTCAAACTCATCTTTACATGTTGAAAACAATGGTCTTGGATATCCAAAGGGAAATATAAAACCAAATTTGAATTCTGCTATAACAAGAGACAAAGTCGATAACTTTTTCCCAATTAAATTGAGTGATTCTGAATATCCAATTATGGATCCTAAATTACTCATGGAAAGTTATGATAATGCGTTGGCACAACAAGATGTTTTAGGAATACCTAGTTTAGATCACAAAACTCAACAAATGCTTAGAGATAAATATAATGAATTACATGCAGTTGTTATAAAGAATGGTTTTTATCAATGTGATTATTGGTCTTACTTAAGAGAACTTATTAAAATTGGAAGTTTATTTTTGTATTCATTTTCATTTTTGAAACTAGGCTGGTATACTTTCAGTGCATTCTTTATGGGATTAGCATGGCATCAAATGACATTTATTGCCCATGATGCTGGACATGTATCAATCACTCATAATTATCAATTAGATAACTTATTTGGGATGCTTATTGCTGATTTTTTCGGTGGATTGAGTTTAGGATGGTGGAAAAGAAGTCATAATGTTCATCATTTAGTTACAAATGATCCAGTTCATGATCCAGATATTCAACATTTACCATTTTTTTCAGTTAGTGTAAAATTATTTAATAATGTTTACTCAACATACTATGAAAGATATTTACCATTGGATGCATTTGCTAAAGTAGTGATTCCATTTCAAAAATATTTATATTATCCTATTTTATGCTTTGGTAGATTTAATTTATATAGGTTATCATGGTTGCATCTTTTAAATGGAGATGGACCAAGAAAGGGTAAAGCTGCTTGGTTCAGATATTTTGAACTTGTTGGATTATCATTTTTCTTTTATTGGTTCTTTTATTTAGTCGTTGGATCAGTTGATGGAGGATGGAATAAATTTAATTTTATTATGATAAGTCATATTGCTACTATGCTAGTTCACGTTCAAATTACATTATCACATTTTGCCATGTCAACATCTGATTTGGGAATAAGTGAATCATTCCCATCAAGGCAACTTAGAACTACAATGGATGTTGATTGTCCTGAATGGTTAGATTTTTTACATGGTGGATTACAATTTCAAGCAATTCATCATTTATTTCCAAGATTACCAAGACATAATCTTAGAAAGGTTCAGCCTTTTGTACTTGATTTTTGTAAAGACGTTGGTTTACGTTATTCAATTTATGGATTTGGAAAAGGTAATGAAATTATCATCGGTAAATTAGGTGAAATTGGTAAACAATGTTCAATTATGTTAGAGGCCACAAAACAGTTACCTCATCATGATCATTGAGTTCATTCGTCAGGTTTATGTTCATGAGCTTTTCAATTATTTATATATATACATAAAATTATTTATATGGTTTGAAATCAAAATTTGTTTTATTTCAGCACTAAAAAACTAGTAAAAAAAATTTAAAGTGTCATTTGACAATTTAAAAATTCATAATTCATAAGAAATCTTTGAAGTCTCTATAAAGTGACTTCATGATCAATTAAATTTTGATCATCTAAAAATTGTATGAAATCAATTACCAAGTTATTTTCATGCTCAAATAATTCTTTTTGGACCAACATTTTGTACAATGAAGGATTAGATGATGAATTTTCCTTTGCATACATATCATTATTAAATCTTTTAGGTATAATGACCAGCATACCATTTATGATTTTGGTGTTCGATGAATGGGAATGTGCATTTGATGACAGTAATGATGATGATGTTGATTCGTGTAAATTTTTACATTTGGTTCCAAATTTACACTTTTTATGTTGTTGAAAAAATCGGCAAACTGCTTTTTGTTTCTTATTTGAAGCATTTGAAGGTGTATTTGATCTTTTCTTATTTTGCAAATTGTTTTTATCTGCATTTTCATTAGTATCATTATTGTTAAAAGATTTGGATGTATTTGAAGATGAATTGGCCTGTTTCTCTCTCACCCTTGAATTTGTTGGCCATTTCTTCTTTCTTTCTTCTATCCACTTTGCTATATCTTCCTCTGTTTGCAATGATATGGTTGTACCTGGAATAAAACCTGGTTTTTGTAGAGCTTGTGCTTCATCATCTATAGTTTCATCGTCAATTTCATTTTGCTTTGCAATTCCATGCTCGTTTTCATGATCATTAGAAATATCGTTATTGTCTTGTTTATCATTATTATTTTCGTTGTTGTCATTTGACTTGTGTTGGTCAATCTTCAGTTCAACTTTAGAACTGTCATCTGAGGGAGTGTGATTATTGATATTCAGGAATCCCGAATTGGGTAAATAAGTGGGAAGATCATTAAAGTTTATCAAATTTGATTGAGTTGATTCAGGTATTATAGATTGATTGTCATCGCGATTAATTTGATTTCTATTCTGTTTACCTCTATTCGTATTATGTTCAACACCAATTTTTCCTTTGGATTGTTTTTTGATATTGTTATTTGTGCTTTTATTGTTGTTCATCTTTCTTGGCCCTGAAGAAGAATCCGAATTGGCTACAGCAGGAGGAGGAGGAGCGTATACAAAATCCATATCATATAAGTTGGATACAATTGTGAAAAAAAAAAACGATTCTAAAATTAGCAGCCACGAATAAAAGTAACAATAATCGAAATGCAAATCACAGCCAGTGTGAAAACAACTTTAATGATGACTACCTTAGAAAATGGGCTACACTTACTGATATTGTGATTGTTAGTAGTCCTGACTAGAGTAGTCCTGACTTGGCATCATTCGCGATGAGCCGATAGCCTTGATACCGTTTTGGTCGGAAATGGACGAGTGAGAACATCCGAGGTGGTTGACGGTGGAGGAGGGATGCCGTCTACTCTACTTTTACTTTTACACTGGTCGTGCGCTGCCGGAAATCACATAGACATGGGTCGTAAATGGGTCACACTGGTAACATCCAAGCCATGTATTCAGGTTGGAGTGATTTCAGATCGACAATAATATAACTCAGCATATCTAAAAAGAGCTAAAGTTTTGTGAATTATAAAAATAGTATTCAATACTTGTATATATAAACTCTTTCTTCCTATCCAAATTTATTTTTATTTGTGCTCGAATCATTATACTCAATCTTTTGATTTCTTTCTTTTAGTCTACAGAAAAAAACATATAAATTTCAAATCGACTTAACTGTCTCTTTCTTTTCTAACACGTTCATCTAATAACTAATAGCTCATTAAAATGGTATGTCTCGTTTTCCTCATTAAATCTAACTAAAAACGCTTGTACATATATATCATTACGATTCAGGCCAAGCAAAATATCAATTTTGATGTTGCAATTGGGCTCATTCCAATATCATTATACTTTAACCTCGATTTACTTAATGATGTGTGCTTGTCCTCTGTTGTTGTCCATATAAAATTTCAACTCACCAAGTTTCCTTTCCCATGATCGTGTTCAATACTTGATATAGTCTTTCCCTTATTAATCGAAAATATGAATTTCAAGACTAGACGGCGCTCGTGCCCAATGCGAAATACAATACAATGCCATTCCTCGTTGGTTGACGATTCTCAATCTCAGCAAAACAAACAACAGAAAAATTTACAAAACGAAATCAGTCCGACTTGGAACTGAAACTGAAACGCTTCCGAGTGTTTGTATTTCCTAATTGGTAAACACAATTCCGTACACCAATGACGTAGGGCTATCGTTTGATTGATATATATAAATTTTACACCGTTTACTTTTTGCAATGGCATAGTGGCATACTAACATCATTTTTAGTCATACTATCAACAAGGTCCTCCTCAACAACAATACGGTCCACCACAAGGTGGTTACTACCAACAACAACAACCTATGTATGTTCAACAACCTCAACAACAACAACGTGGTGGTGGTGGTTGTTGTTCCTCATTCTGTGGTTGTTGTGCTGCCCTTATATGTTGTTGTTGTGCTGAAGACATTCTTGGAATGTTCTGTTAATCTTGCTTTAATTCAGCTTTCAACGCACCTACTTTTTTACTTCATTTAATGCCGCCTTTCATCATCATATACAGCTTGATACTTTTTTTCAAGTAACTTGAACTATATGAAAATTTGAAAAAAAAAAAAATTACCAAAGATAAGCCAAATTCATTTCAAGTAAAGTTCAACTTATTATACTTAGATGTTCAAACAGAAAGAAGAAACAAAAAACAATAAAAACTTGCTTTACAAATTTTAATTCATGGTTAATATTTTCAAGTTGTCATTTATTCAATACTTTACAATAATACTTTACTCGTTTTTCTTTTATTCTTCGTTCATGCAATTTGTTACTTTCAGTTTATTTCATTATCTAGTATCTTTTCCTATTTTCAAATATGGTTCTTTATTTGTATTATTTATCAACTTTAATTTTCTTATAGTGTCTAATTTTATAATCACTTATTTATTTTGCTCCATTCAATTGAGCTTTCCATGTAAAAATTGATGTTATATTTTCCTGGTGTACTTTTATTGCTCGAAATAGTAAGCTTACAAAATTATGGCTTAGTTCAAAATTTAGTGTGGGGTTATCGAAGTCTTAGAGGGGTTTTGTGACTACTCAAACCAAAGTCAAAGTTTCACATGATTGCAATAACTAATAAGATTATTTCTCAATATTTGCTTTATCATTGTCATACATCATACAAATATTACTTCTATTCGATACAGTATATTTGTATAAATGTTTATAATAGTTGCGAATTTTGTATTGATTTATAAAGAAATCCTATAAAATTACAACAAATGTAAAATAAAACAAGAATACAGAAAAGAAATATTTTGAGCTAACTTAATGAGCAGTGAATCCACCTGAAGCATAAATGGTTTGACCAGTAATCCAACCACCTTCAGTTACTAAAAATCTAATAATTGGTACAATATCTTCAATTTTAGTAAGTCTTTCATGTAAAGCAACAGTTTTATAAAAAGCAATATCTCCATCAGTTTCTTGACCATATAAGAACGGAGTATCCATTGGACCAGGTGCAACAGAGTTAACAGAAATTCCCTTTTTAATTAATTCTTTGGAAGCACTTTTAGTGTAATATTCAACTGGTGCTTTGGTACCTTGATAAGCACCGTAAAATGGTGTATAGGCAGCTAATAAAGACGTAACTAATGAAACAATCTTACCGCCATCACTCAAGTGTTTACCAGCTTCTTGAATGAAAAAGAATGCTATCTTATTATTGATATTGTCAACATCATCAAATTCCTTTTCACTAATTTCAACAACTGGTTTTTTCAATACTTTACCAACGTTATTGATGGCAATATCAATGGAACCTAATTTTGATTTCGCAGTTTCAAATAATTTGGTTACATTAGCAGCATCATTCAATTTAGCTTGAAATAATTCAACTTTACCTCCATGACTTTTCAACTCTTTAATCAATGAATCCAATTCCTTTTCATCAGGTTTAGAATTGTAATGGATGAATAAATTAGCACCTAATCTAGCTAATTCTTTGGAAGTGGCAGCTCCAAGATTTTTGTTACCACCGGTGATAAGAACATTCTTCCCGTTAATTTTATGTTCTTCAGATAAAAATGACATTTTGTTTTTTTGCAAATGTAATTGTAGTTGTGAATAAAGATATAGATTTATTATTATAATCCAATGAATTGATTAAATCATTTTCGAAACCTGAAAGGATTTCACATCCATTTGTACTTTTATTTCAAAATGAGTGATTTTTTAAGTTGCTTTCGTAAAATGAATGAAAAAATAAAAATATAATAGTTAAAGTCTAATTTCATCGTTTGCTTCAATGTGGCGGTATTGCCTTTTGTGCATGCGGCGATACTCCTTCTATGCATGCAAGTAGTAAGTATCAATAGCTTCCACCACAATAGAAGGTTTAACGTGTAATAGTACCCTTTTTGCCCAGCTTTGGGGCACCGAGTGACATATAATTCTCAGTAAAGCTACTTTTAATACAAAACTCTCGACTTAATTTTCAAAAAAAAAGGTCGGTGGTAAAGTTCCAGAACTGACCCAACTTATAAAATTGTCGTTCTTACGGTTTAACTAGGACCTTTTAGTTGAATCATGGCATTTTGAAAAAAAAATTACTCCGTTTTGAAAAGTTCTCGGTCAGTTTATCTTCAAAATCATTCGTGTTTAATTTCTTGATATAATTTTAAGAACACTAAGAATGATAATACAATTCATCTCAATTATATCTCTGACTACTTTAAGAATACTAATACAATAAATATGAAAATTGATCAATAAGAAGAATCAAACTCGTAGATGTTATGAATATTCAAAGAATACTAATATTGATAATACAATAGTCATGAATATAGTAAGGATAAATTATCCCCCAAATATATATGAATATTAGAAGAATACTAATATTACAATAGCTAAAGAAAATTTAAATAATTCATGTCAATAATATCTCTGACTACTTTAAGAATACTAAAACAATAAATATGATAATTGATTAATAAAAATAATCACCTTTGTAAATATTCATGAATATTTTGAAAATATTTATACTAATAATACTCTCAGATACTTTCACTTTTGCAATTAATCTTGTGTTTCTTTTCACTCTTCGTTTGTTTACAATTCTCGGATATAACTGATTGTATAGATTTTTTATCAAAGACACATACCATGATTCTTAAACTTGCTCTACCGTCTATTGAATATGATTATTGTGGAGAAGAAACTCAAACTTATTTTATGTAGTAGTACCGACGTCAAAGCATGCCAAGTGATGTCAAATGAGGTCAATCTATGCTAGCTATGCTTCATGATTCATATTCATGTTCAAATCAATCGCATTGCTTTACCTTGATCGGGATCGAATTGCTCTTGTATTGTTTTTGTTGTCTTATATGTTCTGTAAATTGTTTTAAAAATCTTTAGATTTGTGGATTAGCGCTGTAAATTTGTTTTAAACTACACTTTAAACCTAGTAAGATAGTAATTATATATAAAACGTAAATCATACATTCAAATTTACCTTCTCATCAAAAGAAAGTTAGTTCTTGAAAAATAGAGACCTCAAAAGAAACAGAAATGAAGAGTCGTGGAAGTGTAATAATAAGTAAGCGACGAAATTGATATACAGACTATATACATTAAATTTTAGCGAAAGTAACGAATTGAAAGGTCATAAAAAGGTATAAGATATCATTTTATTCAATTCCGCTTCCAACGCAAAATCCACAAGTTAGAATTATCAATAAAGTCCCAATCATTTGGGTATCCGTACCAGTATTATTAGCTGGTCCCAGACAGCAATGAAAGCACCGAAGACAATCACTACAACATTGACTACATTCTCCCTGATGCTTATAACCTATTTGTGTTATTTCTGATTCCTGTAAAGATCTTGATGAGCTTGAAGTTCGAGTATTCAATGATGGAGGTTCAGCAGCTTCATATGCCGGTGGTGCGCTTTCATTGTCATACTGAGGTGATTCTGATTCGTATTGAGGAGCCGCTATATCATGTAATGGTTTAAAAGTGGGTAATTGTGACATCAATCAGATTTTGATTTGAATTTAAATCTTTTAATTTGTGAATTTGAAAGACAAACTCTTTGAGTTAATTTTTAATTTTTCAAAACTCAAATAAAGTTTTTGTAGTTTATTATTTTCAAGAATCAAGTGATACTTTCACTAAAATAAAAGATTTAGTTTAACAGATCAATCATATAAGAAAATCGATATAATTGGTGTCGGAACAGACAGTTATATGAAGAGTTTTCGAGATCTGTTGTGAATTTCTCAAAAAATTTTATGTAAAGGCTATGAGCGGTTTTGAAACCAGTAGTTTTTTTTTTCTGTACGGAGATTATTTACGATTTTAAAATATATGATACTATTTATACGACTTATGAATAAACAATTAAATACAAAATTAAGTGACTTACTCTGAAATTTATTTTTTGCTGTTAGCTTTCTTATTCGAAGTTGAATTTTTTGGAAGCTCTTTAACAAAAGGAACAAATTCTGGTTCACCAGGAATATATTTTCTTAAAACTTCTGGAATAACTAAACCATCTTCTTTTTGATAATTTTCTAAAATACAACATAAAGCTCTTTGAGTAGCTGATAAAGTTGAATTAAGACAATGAACGTATTTTTTATCGGATTGATTTTGTTGTTTAATACCACATCTAATTTCTAAATTACGTGATTGATAATCAGTACAGTTTGAGCACGAAACTAATTCTTTATATTCTTTTTGGAATGGGAACCATGCTTCTAAATCATACTTCTTAGCAGCAGCATTATTTAATTCACCTGAAACAATACCAACAACTCTATAAGGTAATCCTAATGATTGATAAAATTCTTCTGATAATCCAATCATTCTATCAAATTCTTGCCATGATTTTTCAGGTTCAGTTAAAACAAATTGTTCGATTTTTTCAAAAGCATGAACTCTAAAGATACCCCAAGCATCTTTACCATGAGATCCAGCTTCTCTTCTGAAACATGAAGAATAACCGGCATATCTAACTGGTAATTGTTCTTGTGGAGATTCGAACCATTCACCAGCGTGATAAGCTGAAATTGGTTGTTCAGAAGTTGCAATTAAATATTTTTCATCATCACCATCAATAACTTTATATAATTCTTCATCGAATTGTGATAATTGAGCAGTCTTTGCCATAATATCTTTATTCATCATGACTGGGGCTTGTAATGGGGTATAATCATTTTTGGCTAAAAAGCTTAAACCATAATTGATTAAAGCTTGATTCAAGAAAACACCATAATTTCTCAAAAAGTAACCACGATGTCCTACAATTCTACTACCTCTTTCTGGATCATAACCATCAATTCTTAATAAAACTTCATGATGAGATAATTTAGCTGGGGCTCCAGTAGCAGTTGCAATTTCTCCTATTTCAGCAGCATGTTCTGGTTTCCAAAGTCTGACCAATTCATTGTTATCTTCATCTTGGGAAACAACGACAGATTCATGAACAATATTACCAATTTGATTAACTTTATAACGTAAATCAGCATCAGCTTTTTGTTCACTTTCATTTAAAATTTTTTTTTCTGAAACTATTTTTTCTTTTTCAGCTAATAATTCACTAGCATCTTCTTTTGTTTTGAATTTTTGACCAATTTGTTTTTGTAAAGAATTTAAATCTTTGTTTAAAACATCTAAATCAAATCTAATTTTGGTCCAGTTTTTATAGTCAGCTATAATTTCGTCAACTAATTCAACTGAATCACCTCTCTTTTTTTGAGATTCTTTGATTTTTTCAGGTTCACCACCTTTTTCAACAAGAAAAGCGTTTATATCTAACATGTTCTTTTTTTTTGACTGATATTTAGTTTGTTTAACTGTAGATTGTAAATCAGAATCTAAATGATATCTTTATCAATTTTTAATAAAAGTATCAAAAAGAAACAGGAAAAAAAAATTATTATGACAAATTTTTGAATTGCGCACACTCGCTAAACAATACGCAGGCTGGAATTATGTAATAGGAAAGTATATTTGATTAAATCTTATAAAAGTTGTGAAGAAGAGATAAAAAGATGATATGCAATCATTACTATTAGATAGAGCTCTAAAGAAGATAAGCCCACTAGAGTTTTCTACTACAGTTACGGAATCTTTTTACTCAATTTTAAAGCAAAATGCGTTGCAAAATGTATTCCCCAATAATTGCCATTCGAATGCAGCAGTGAATAGTTTGTCACTAGAGTCGATTGACTATCAATATCTTATAAGTGGATGTGCAGACTCTTCTATCAAGCTTTGGGATCTTAATTCTCAAGATGAAGTGGAAGAAAACAGAGATGATTATAATGATAACCCAATGAGATGGAAATCTAAAAGACAATTTGATGATTATGATTATGACAACCCAAAGCAAACATTTAGTAATATTGCCACCATACCCCGAAAATCTGCCCATAGTTTTGGTGTTTCCTCTATTCAATGGTGGCCGTTTGATACAGGGATGTTTGTATCGGCTTCATTCGACCATATGGTCAAAATATGGGACACTAATGAATTAACTGCTGTTCACCAATTTGACTTGAATAATAGAATATACTCGATCGATATATGCGGTCAGTCATTAAATACCAGAACTGCTAGTGCGTTAGTGGCGGTTGCAAGTGACCAACCATTTATCAGGTTATTGGATTTGAGATCAACATCGAGTGCTCATACATTGTCAGGTCATAAAGGTAAAACACTATCAATAAAATGGCATCCAACGAATTCAAGTTTATTAGCATCAGGTGGATTCGATGGTGAAGTGAAAATATGGGATATACGAAGAAGTAAAAGTTGTTTATGTAGATTGGATATGTTGAAAACTAATTCAACACCACTGTCTTTAGATTCTGATAACCTTACTAATACATCAGTAAAGGCACACCTGGGCCCAGTGAATGGCTTAGTATGGGACGAATCTGGTACAACATTGTTTACAGCTGGGAATGATGATAAAGTCAGGGTTTGGGATATGACAGCATCAATGCCACCCCCAATCAATAAACTTATAAATTTTGGTCCTCTCACCAGGAATAAATATCCACAAACGATACCAATTATACTCAACCCGAAGAGAGAAAGCGAGTTGCAGTACTTGCTTTTTCCTTCTGATAGTGGTGATGTATTTGTATATAGGACTATCGATGGTAAACTAGTAAGTAGGCTTTCACGAAGAGGAAGTAAAAATTCAGGAAGAACTGCTTCAATGGTCAGCGCTGCACCTTTCAGTGGAACATACTTTTGCGGAACTATGGATGGAGAAATTATAAGTTGGTCACCTTCTTGGGCGGTCCCTGACATCGAGGGCAATGAATTTGAAAGTAAAACATCTATTGAATATGACACTGAAAGAAAAGATCAAATGATGAAAGAAGCCAAAGAAATGATGTATAATGATCCTTATTTCAAGTTTCAGGCACAGGATAGTCTCTAATTTTCAAATTTTAATCTTCAATCTCTAATGTATTCACAATTCATAATGAACATTATGGTAGAAAATATAATATCGTTCAATTATTGTAGTCGTTCTATCTCAAGAAGCTGTGAAAAAGACAAAAAATAATAATAAAAAAAAAACACACGAAGGGGAAAAAACAAAAATAATTAAAGTGTCTGAAAAAATTACAAATTCAAACAAATGAAAATATCAAACCACACTGTTTAATATTTAACTTTTTTGAAACTAGCTGCAACCACTTTTTGGACTTTCATTATTATCGGGATTCATCATTGTTATTTTCAAGAGCGTTCAGCAATGAAATTAAAGTTACAAGTGGTGCTCATTCCTAGTCATCTCTGCGACTTGCCAACTAAAGATGTTGATCCTAGTTTTACCAGAAAGTTTTTACATATAGTTGATCACACATCTACGGTTAGTGAAGTTTGTGATACTTTAGTAAAAAGGTATTTGAAGTTATATCCTAACTCTGAAGAGCTCGATATTGAAGGACTTGAAGATAATGATCATTGTGATCTTGATCCTGATTTTATGAGTGAGGACGTTTTCAGCCTGGGAGATATACTACGCGTTATAGTCAATAATGAATTACAAACGAACAATAGACTAAGCAATACCTTTATCAACGAATCAAGCTCTACTCCATTAGCTAACAGATCATCTTCATTGGATTTCCGTCAACAAACGCCCAATCTTCCACCAGCTCCAATTCTTTCACATAATGAAAATGTTGGATCGACTAGTCAGAAAAGAGCCCAAGATTACTTCGAAAAATCCGACTCTCATATACCTATAAAGAGACAAAGAACAATCTGGTCCGTTAGAAGTAGATCAACTGAAAGCCCCACTCCTGAAAGCGTTGAGGCAAGTCCTAAGCTACAAATTTCTAAAATACGTCAGCCAATCCAAAATACGTCAATAGTTAGCTTGCAAGCCAATCGCAGTGATAGAGGCGAGAAAAAGGATACTGATAGCGATAAAGAAAATGCAGACCCCAGTAGCGAGGCTGAAGAAGTTGAAACAATGAATTCTCCTGCTGGACCAACTGAATTGAAAAGTGTAAATGTCAGTAATATATCATTGCCTCCACCCGAAGAAAATGACGTTCATTCTATCCCGTTAAAGAAACCTTCCATAAGCCATAATTCAGAGCTTCCTGGTAGACCCCGCATAACCTCAGGAATGTTGAATAGTCCTGCTCATGCTCATTTGGAGAAGGAAGACACGCAATCACAACAACTACAATTAAATAATCACGAAATAATATCCAATCAAGTCGAAAATACTGACGTTTCATCATCCTCGCTGTCTTTAACATCATATTCAAGCTCAAGCCCAAATGGTTCGAATTCAACTATAGCTCTAAAAGAACCCGAGGTTTCTAGTCAAAATGAAGAAGAAAATCAAGCCAATCCATCTGGCGTATTCGACATTCCCAATGATTCTCAAGATTTATCGACGTCAGAATCTTTAATAACGAAAACCAAGGCTTCTACTGAGCCTCAAAATTCTTCAACATCGGACTCATTGATAAAAAGTAACATTACAAGTGAGCCCGAGCATAGGTCAACTCCAAATTCTTTGACAAAAAGCGAGATTTTGAGCGTTTTCAAAAACGGTATGACCATTTCCAAAAAATTGAAAAACAGATTCAATTCTGGCGAAATAAAAAAATCAGCTCCGAAGAAGAAGCACTTCGATCTTGCAATAAACATGGTTGGTCATTCTCAAGTTGAAGATCAAAGAAGAAAGAAAACCGAGGCTGAGAGTGTGAGTAACAGAACAAGATTGAATAACGCTACAGTCGAGCTTTCATCAGAAAAAATCTCTTCCGAGACCAAAGTTGAACTTGAGGCGAAAAGACAGCTTGAGAGGCAAAAAGAGCTACCTCCCCCATTCAGTGACTTTTCAAGTAAATCCAAAATAAACTCAATTTTCGTCAAGATGAAAAAGTTCGATAACAAATTGCAAAAAACGAATCTAGTTTTGGAAGAAGAGGATGATGGCTTTAGTAAGATAGGTAAGGTTGAACATAATGATTCCATAAACTCCATGAAAATTCACAAATTCGACAGGCAACCTATAAATTTGGAATCAGATCAGTCTGACGAGGACACTATGTCTAATGAGAAGGCGGGATCTGTTTCTGCAAACAAAGAAGTGAATTCGACAAAGGTCATACTACCTCCACATTCTCCTTCTTTATTTGTAGACCCGAATGAAGAAGGTGATCTTGCTATTAAATCAACAAAGAAACAGATTGATGAGAATCATGCCGATGAAAATTGGACACAATCATTGACTGGTGCCGAAAATAGACAAACTGATAAGCAAACACGAACAGAAAACTTTCACACAAAGTCACAATTAATAGCTCACGATGTCTCCAATAAAGAAATTAACATCGAACAGAATTTGGGCAATTCAATTCGAAGCTCCCCAAGGCTTTCTACGTTTCAAGAAAATCATAACACGCTTCACTCAGCAAATAATTTGGATGAAAATGCAACTCAACAAAACATGCCTAACACATCCAATACTCCTATTGCAACTGAGATCATAGCTAATGACTCAGGCGCTTCTAACATGCCAGGAATAAAACCTGTACCCGAGGAAGTACATAAGCAGCCAGTCGTTTTGAATGGTGAAACTGATTCAACTCAAAGACAAACTGGTAACGAAGCACAAAGCAGTGCAAAATCTTCTGATCCGCAAATAGCAAGGTTAGGTTTGGTTACCAATGTGACTTCATCTAGCGACATTGCGTTCCCCGCCGGAAAGCCAAATACCGATGACAAGGTCGCTCCCGTCAATGATGTAATTCTGATTGGTTCTTCAAGCTCTGAATCTTCCAGCTCGTCGGGTAGTGACAGCGATAGTGACAGTGAGAGTGATAGTGATAGTGGTGGTGATAGTGATAGTGATGATAGTGGCAGCGATAGTGGTAGTGGTGGCGATAATGATGGTGGCAGTGACATCGAAGTCGAGATATCGTCTTCACAAAAAAGGGAATCACTTCCTCTGATTGATCTGGATACACTCAAGAAGGCGCCTTTGATTAAATCCATACAGGAAAGTAATGTAGCAGATAATTACATGGTAATTACGGCTAACGGCGACGTGGCTACCCCTTTCAAAGACGATCTGATAGCTCAAAGGGGATCTCATGCAGTCAATTTAGTGCCTAGCAGCGTTAATGTTCACAACAATGTTAGTGCTCATCGCCCACCAAGCTCAGGTTTGAAATCGACAGATTCATCAGCGTCGATCAGTGTACCCTATGAAAACGTCACAAGCTCAAATATTACCAGTAACACTTCCACCATCGCACCAAAGTCCACCAAGCTGCCAGAGACTGATATTCTTGTTAACCAGTCGGCCAACTCGATGAAAGGGAGACAAAAACCTTTGAAAAGCGATCCTATAGAAAAATCATCAGGTGTTTCTGATGCAATAAGTATAGATTCTACATCTCTGTCCGATTCAGGCAGCGGATCTCTGGCTTCAGAATCTAGCTCCGCATCTAGTAGCGATTCAGGTTCTGGTAGTGAATCTGAAATTGAAGATGAAAGACATTCTAGTCTTGAAGAAAGCGCCGGAACGTTGAAGAAAAAGGTAGCAAGTGAACTCATGAATTCCACTCATCTTAATGGTAAGTCACCAGAAAATGATGTGCTGCAAGAAGACAAAGGGACTGATTCAACATCAAAGGATAACTTACCTGTCTTTGAAAAGCATGTCACCGGAAATACATCAATGAGTGAGAATGTCAAAGAAGTCGATTCAAAGGAACATGTGTGGCGTCTGACCCCAAAGCCCAAGCTTTCACAAGAAAAAAGCGAAACAAATCAAAAAGCCGATTTTAATGTTGACCCATCGGATGCCTCCGGAGATAGCTCAGAGTCTAGCTCAGAGTCAAGTTCGAATTCAGCTTCCGATTCAGAATCAGATTCAGATGATTCAGATTCAGACGAAGAGCCTGTAAAAGAAAAGCCAAGACTTGCGCCAGCTGTAAACAGAGTCAGCGACGTGTCATATAAGCAGTCAATTCCAATTGCAAATGTTGCATCACCGATGAATATTTCCAAAATACCAAGGCCCACATCTAAGCCTTCGGCAAATGTCGAGTCAAGTCAAATGACGGAAACAAAACAAAACGCGACAAGATCTATATCTTCAGTCAACGTTGATAAAGTGAGACAGACTGAAAATAATTATCCTCAGCAGTCGAATATCAAGAAGAAAGATGGCATAGCCAATCCATTCACAACAGAACCAAATTCAAATGGAAAACCTTTACCATCTGCATCTTCCAGCTCGATACGGAAGCCAATTTTAACATCTTTGAGTGATTTAGCTAAGAAAGGGGTACCAGAAGTGAAGGATACTAGATTGAGTGATGGTAACTTCCAAAAAAAGCTGTTCGAAAATTTGATTGGCAGTGACTCTGATTCCAGCTCCGAAGACAGTGACGATTCCGACGATTCTGACGATTCCGACGACTCTGATGATTCCGATTCTAGCGAAGAAGAAGCAGAACAGTCTAAATTTGTTAGTATCAAAAAATTAGCCAAAGAAAGGAACCCAACAAGTACCAAGAAAAAAGCAAAGACTGGATTTTTTGAAATGATGAAAGATGCCAAAAAAAATAAATAGATTGAAACGATTATCAATAGACGACGTATGTCATCGCAGGTTCAGCATTTCGTTTATATGTGTGTATTATATACTTTTGAATAAATTAATGACTAAAATTCAAGCAACAAATGTAGCATCCACTATGTATATACAAATAGTAATAATGTTACGATCATTGATCACCTGATATGTCTAAATCATTTGAGCGATGATCGTAACGAAACAAACGTGGTGCTTGCATATATATAATGAACTTTTATAAGCTTCCTAAGTAAGCACTTTCTATTTTAAAGACGATTGTATAAATATATTCCGATTGAACGCTTTTAGGAATCAATGCATGCACACACACACTCATAATAATATGTCAGCAACCTCAAAAAGAGTAGATAAAATAGAAAAGAGAAATAACAATGCCTTGTATATCTTGTGCACGAATAGTCATCGAGGAATTACTAAGTGTGTCTGATTTGTTGTCGCTTCACACAGCTGCGACGTCATATTATATAAACAACGCTAGCAGCTTCACTAAACTTGGTGTAGTAATGTTCCTATAATGTTCGAGTCTCCCGATAATTTAATTACAATGCTAACATAGTTTCGTATGTGTATAATAAATAAGATACCATAGAAGAAGCTGACCGAGCTTGTTTTTTACTATATTGAAAATATATTTAGCTATAAATTAACTAAATACTGTTAATGGGCGTGAGAAAAGATTGCAAAAATCCCCTACGTTAGAATTAAATGAAGAAGACTGCTTTTTTTTTTTTTTTTACTATAATGAATATATATTTAACTATAAATTAACTATATACCGTCGAATTATTTTTTTTTTTTTTTTACTATAATGAATATATATTTAACTATAAATTAACTATATACCGTTGAATTAGCGGGGACAAAAGGTTGCAAAAAACCCCTACGTAGAATTAAATGTAGAATTAAATGAAAAAATCTGCTGCGAAAATAATCGTGCAGATTTGAGAAAAGGTTAAATTAGGCTAGTAGTAGCCTACATTTTATAAGTAGATAATAGATAAGATACCATAGAAAGAGCTGACCCACGAGTCAACGCAGGAATCAAGTCAGACTCCTGCAATTGCGCTCGTCGAGACGAGTTCATTCTATAAAGTAAAAAAAGGTATCTGTTTAATGAATTGAAAGTAGTAGAATCATAATAGGCAATTATATTTTGCCATGAACGAACT